>JAKSZT010053846.1:2619078-2829987 GCA_026826555.1 Tolypeutes matacus
ATGCAAAAAAAGGGGGCGGGTTAATATGGGGTGGGGAAGGGGGGGTGGTTTGGTATCTGGGAGTCTCCGGCACTCCGTGTGTGACATTGCTGTGACCTAAAACTTCTTTGAAAATTAAATGAAAAATTGGGAGACAATGGGGATTGAGAGGGGGAAGGTGTCACGGCACAGCGGACATCCAATAACACAGTGATAAAAGGAAGGGAAAAAAAAAAAAAGAATATATACATATGTATATATATATATATTTTTAAGGCATTTCTTTTGCTTTTTTCCCCTTTTTTTTGAATGTCCCAGTCCACTAATTATTTTTGTTTTTTGTTTATTTGTTTTATTTTTGCTTGCTTTTTTTTCCCCTGATTTTCCTTATGTTTGTATCTTACATGTAAGCTTATCATAGTTGTTTCTTTTTCCTAGTAAGTGTATTTCATTATTTTATGGACTACATGTTCATGGAGGATTTGGATCACAGAAGGGTTACAATGGGTACTGCAGGGGATTATTGGTGGGGGTGGTGTCTGGGAGGGGGGTTTCGTGGGAGTTAGTTCATCCGAATATACATGAAAGATATACAAAATCGTTCAAAAGATCGGGAGATGGGGCATGGTCACGATGGGTGGACAATCACACAATAAATGAGGGAATCTGAATTCCTAGCCTGGAGAGCTCTGCCACAGTCTCCAAGGGAGCAGCAATAGTCCTCTGAGTGCAGGGACAGTGTCTGTCAAAAGAGGATGACAGGGAAGCGGCTGTGGCTCAATCAGTAGGGCTCCCATTTACCATATGGGAGGCCCTGGGTTCGGTTCCCGGGGCCTCCTGTTGAAGGCAAGCCCGCCCGCACGGCGTGGTTAGCTGACCCAGAGAGCACAAGCAGCAAGGGGGGGATAAATGAATAAATAAATAAAATCTTAAAAAAAAAAAAAAAAAAAAAAAAAAAGAGGATGACACACTGATGTGTTCTTTTATTGATGACTACCCTTGTGAGTCTTTGCTCTTGTAACTGAGACTTAGCCTGCAGTTGTGGGGTGCCTAAGGGTTGCCACCTGAGAGCCTCCTTGTTGCTCAAATGTGGCCTCTCTCTAAGCCAAACTCAGCATATGATTGCATTACCTTCCCCCCAACGTGGGACATGACTCCCGGGGATGAGCCTCCCTGGCAATGAGGGATTAATACCAAGTGCCAACTGGCAACACAACTGGAAAAAGACCTTGAATAAAAGGGGGAAAAGGTAAAGACAAATAAGTTCAAGTGGCTAAGAGACTTCAAAGAGAGTCAGGAGGTCATCCCAGAGGTAACTCTTATGCACACCTCAGTAGGAGCTCATAGAACATCTAAGTGCCTATCACCCCACACAGAGGGGCTCCTGAGAGCTCTGGAGACACCCAGGTCCTATATAAGGGGGGACAGCCCCAGAGACTGATGCCTTATCAGTGGGTTCTATTTTGGAATCTGTGCTCCTGAGAGTGACAGAATTGGACTCAAATAAGTCCTCCCTGCACATGGTTCATCAGTCCCTTCTATTCAAACCTGTATGTGATGCTGGAGTTTTTAGGTATACTTTCAGAGACTGGAGCCTCTGGTCTACCTATGTGCCAGGTGTGTGTGGAATCTCGGTGGAGCTGCTACTCCTACCCTACAGTTCAATGGACTCATCCAAGTCACCTAGCGAGGAGACAACGATGGGCAATGGCCAGCCCAGGGCATCTGCAGGCAGGATTATCTTACCCACTATATCCATGGGATATAAGCCCTCTCTCACTTGGAGGTGGAGTGGACATCACCATCCCAGTCCCCTCAGGATTGGGGGAAGATCTATGGACTAGAGTGGACTTGATGGTATTCTGTTGTATACATATGGTGATTCTAGCAATGGAAGAAATTATAACAATGAGGTGGAGCCAGTGGCCACTTGACACTTTTGGGGCAGGGAGGGTACAAGCAGTTGAAATACAGGGGCTTCTTTGGGATTTGGAGGTTGTCCTAAGTACCGTTGTGGCAATGGATGTAGGCCATTTTAAATCAGCACACACGACTCAGAACTGTGTGGGAGACAGTGTGGTCTACGATGTGAACTGTGGTCTATGGTTGGTGGCAAGGCCCCAGGATGTGTAAGTCCATTGAGAGTGGTGGGCCACACTTGTGGGAGATGTTTGTGTGTGGGATGTGGTGGGAGGTGTGGGAGGTGGGCAACATGGGAATCCCAGTGTGTTCCGTGTAATATTTTAGGTAATCTAAGCACCTCTTAAAATATATTTATGTATATATAAATAACATTTTTTAAGCAAATGCACATATATGCATATATATTTATATATCATTTTACAAATATTGGTATGTATTGTGAAAATTTTGATTTTTACCCACAATAAAAAATAAATTAATTAAAAAATAAAACCCACTTGATCCATGATGAATAATTCTTTTAATGTGCTGTTTGATTTGATTAGTAAGTATTTTGTTGAGGATTTTTGCATCTGTATTCATGAGGGTAATATGTCTGATTTTCTTGTTTCATAGTAGCTTTACCTGGCTTTGATATTAGGGTGATATTGGCTTCATAGTGTGAGTTTTGTAGCATTTCTTCTTGTTCGATTTTTTGGAGGAGTTTCAGTAAGATTGGTATTCAATCTTATTTGAATGCTTGGTAGAACTTACCTTTGAAACCATCTGGTCCTGGGCTTTTCATTTTGGAGAGTTTATTGACTGTTTCAAACTCTACTTGTGATAGGTTTATTAAGGCTTCTATTTCTTCTAGGGTCAGTGTAGTTTGTTATATTCCTAGGATTTTTTCCACTTAATCTACATTATCTAGTTTGTTGGTATACAGTTGTTCATAGTATCCTCTTATGATTGCTTTTATATCTGTGGGGTCAGTAGTAATGTGCACATTTTCATTTATTATTTTATTTATTTACATCTTCTCTATTTTATTCATTGTCAGTCTAACTAAGGGTTTGCCAATTTTGTTAATCTCTAAGAATGAACTTTTGGTTTTCTTAATTCTGTCAATTGTTTTTTGTTGTTATTCTTGTTCTCAATTTCATTGATTTGTACTCTGATCACTGTTATTTCATTCCTTCCACTTGCTTTGGAAAGTTTGCTAGTTTTTCTTTCTTAGTCAGTCTAGCTAAGGGTTTGTCCATTTTGTTACTCTTCTCGAAGAAGGAACTTTTGGTTTTGTTAATTCTCTCTATTTTTTTTTCTCTGAATTTCATTAATTTCTCCTCTAATCTTTGTTATTTAATTTCCTTTACTTGCTTTAGGATTAGTTTTCTGTTCTTTTTCTAGTTCCTCCAGCTGTGTAGTTAGGTCACTGATTTTAGCTCTTTCTATTGTTTTAATGTAAACATTGAAGGCTATAAATTTTCCTCTCAGCACTGCCTTTGCTGCATTTCATGGGTTCTGATATGTTGTGTTCTCATTTTCATTCATCTCAAGATATATATTGATTTCTCTCACAATTTTCTCTTTGACCCACTGATTATTTAAGAGAGTGTTTTAAATCTCCATATATTTTGAATTTTCCCTTTTTCTACCTCTTTTTGATTTCCAACTTCATTCCATTATAATCACAGAAAATGCTTTGTTTAATTTCAGTCTTTTTGAATTTATTGAGATCTGCTTTGTGACCCAACATATGGTCTATCCTGGAGAAAGATCCATGAGCACTTGAGAAGAATGCATATCCTGCTGTTTTGTGATGCACTATTCTATATTTGTCTATTAGGTATATCTCATTTATCATATAATTCAAGTTCTCTGTTTCTTTATTGATCCTCTGCCCAGATGTTCTATCCAATGCTGAGAGTGGTGTATTGAAGTCTCCAACTATTATTGTAAAGAAATATATTTCTCCCTTAGGTTTTGCCAGTGTTTGCCTCACATTTCTTGGGGCATCCTGCTTAGGTGCATTTACATTTATGATTGTTTTTTATTCCTGGTGAATTGCCCCTTTTATTAATATCTAGCACCCTTCCTTGTCTCTAATAACAGTTTTGCTTTTAATGTCTATTTCATCCAATATTAGTATCATTACTCTACTTTTTTTTTTTTTTTTTTTTGTTACTGCATGCATAGAATATCTTTTTCCAGCCTTTCACTTTCAATCTATTGTTACCCTTGGGTCTAAGGTGAGTCTCTTGTACACAGCATGTAAATGGCTCATGTTTTATTATCCATTCCACTGGTCTGTGTCTTTTGATTGGGGAGTTTAATCCATTAACATTCAATGTTATTATTCTAAAGGCAGTTCTTATTTCACTCATTTTGACTTTTGGATTTTATCTCTCACATTTTATTTTCACCACTCTTTTGACACTTTCAGTTCCTTTTACTGAAATAACCTTCATTTCTAGGCTGTCTTCCAAGTCTCTCTCTCCTGTCTTTTCTTTTCAGGCTTTAGCACTCCTTTTAGTATTTCCTGCATAGCTGGTCCTTGGTTACAAACTCTTTCAGTTTCTGTTTATCTGTGAATATTCTAAACTCACCCTCATTTCTGAAAGACAATCTTTCCAAGTATAAAATTCTTGGCTGGAACTTTTTCTCTTGCAGTATCTTAAACATATCACACCGCTGCCTTCTTGTGTCCATCATTTCTTATGAGAAATTGGCCCTTAATCTTATTGGGAATCCCATAGCATCACTTCTCTCTTGCTGCTCTCAGAATTCTTTCTTTATCTTTGGCATTTGACATTCTGATTAGTATTTGTCTCAGAGTTGGTCTATTTGGATTTATTCAAATGGGAATATGTTGTGCTTTTTGGACATGGATATCTATGTCCTTCAATAGGGTTGGAAATTTTTCTACCATTATTTCTTCAGATATTCTTTCTGCCCCTTTTCCCTTCTGTTCTCCTTCGGGGACACCCATGACATGTACATTTGCACATTTCTTGCTGTCATTTAGTTCTCTAAGATGCTGTTTAATTTTTTTCATTCTTTTCTTCATCTGTTCCTTTGTATGTTCACTTTCAGAAGGTCATGTCTTCAAGTCCATCGATCCTTTCTTATGACTCCTCAAATCTGCTGTTATATGCCCCTAGTGTATTTTTAATTTCATTTATTGCACCTTTCATTCCCATAAGATCTACTATTTTTCTATGTATGCTTTCAAATTCTTCTTTGTGCTCACCCAGTGTCTTCTCAACATTCTCAATCTCTTCAACCATCTCATTGAATTTATTAAGAAGATTTGTTTGAACATCTATGATTATCTGTCTCACCTCTTTTATGTCCTCTGGAGGCTTATCTTGTTCCTTTGACTGTCCCATATTTTCCTCTTTCTTGGTATGGATTGTAATTTTTTGTTGGTGTCTTGGCATCTGGCTTACTAAATGTATTTATTCTGGGCACAGTTCTTTCATTAGTTTAGGGTTTTCTTGCCCTTTCTCCCTTGCTGGTTGTATAGTAGAAGCCAAGAATGTAGTTGATACTGTAAGCTACGCAGGTTGAAGCTGCCCATGTTGCTCCAGTGACTGAGGAAACTTCTTCCAATTGCTCTTATGCCTGGGGTAGGGACAGAGCCACAGCCATGTTTAATAACCCAATTTATGCAGGCCAAGACAGTCTGTAGTTTCCCAGAGAGACTGATGAAACCTAATGCCCCTTCCTCCCCTACCTCGGGCGAGATGGAGCTGCAGGTATGGGAAACAATCTATGCCATGTGAATCCAAAATGACCACAGTTGACCAGGTAGATTGATGTAGCACCAGCTCCCACCTGCTCTGCCACAGCAGAGGATTGACCCTCTGGGGTGACCTACAATCTAATCTATGTGGGCCAAATGTGCTTGCAGTTGCCCTGAGAAGCTGAAGGAGTACTGTCACTTCTGCTTTTCAGAGGGTAGGGATGGAAGCACAGGCACCCAAGAGTTCAGTCCATGAAGGCCAAAAGAGCCTACCGTTTCCCAGAGAGGCAGGGGAAATACCAGTCCCCTCCTATCCTATTAGGGTGTGAGGGTGGATCCACAGGTGCCCAACAGTCCAGTCTATGCAGGTTGAAAGTGCCTGCCATGGCCCAGATAAGCTGAGGAAACACCAACTCCCTCTGACCCTATGGGGGTGGAAGGTGGCGGTGAAATCTGTTACTCAGCAAACAAGTGCATATGGGCCAAAAGCACCTGCAGTTGCACAGAGAGGCTGAGGAAACACAGCTCCTCTCTTATCTTGTTGAGGGGCAGGGATGGAGCTACAGGTGTCCAAATATCCAGTCTGTGGGCCGAAAGTGCCCACTGTTGCTCAGAAAGTCTGAAGAAACTCCAGCCCTCTCCTATGCTATGGGGGTGGAGGGGTAGAAATGGAATCAAAGGTGTTCAAAAAACCAGTTTTTGCAGACTGAAAGCACCTGCAGTTGCCCAGAAAGGCCTAGGCAACACAGCTTCTCTCCTATCCTATTGTACAGGGATGGAGCCCCAGGTATCTATTTAGTCTGTGCCAGCTGAAAATGCCTGCAGTTACCTGGAAAGGTTGATGCAGGTTCCTCCAGCTTCCTTCCTGCTGGAAGTAGGGCTGGAGGCTAGGCTAGTCCCTACCTTCACTGTGATTTTCAAACAGCCCTGCTTCCCCTCATGCCAGGTACAAAGTTAAAATGGCAGCTACTGGCCTTTTTCTGGCTTAGACAGGGTCAAACTTTAGCTGTTCTTGGGGTTATACTTTAGCCAGACCAATTTACTAATCAGTAACTGAAGTCTGTTTCCAAACATCTCCTTCTCCCCTATTTTTGAGTAATGGAGCTTCTGCCACCAGTGGAGGGTGAGCACTGGCTTCTGCAGTGTGGAGTGCTCTACTCATGCAACTTCATTGCACATGGGCAGTCTCCCCCTTCCATTCTTTCAAGGATGTTTCATAATGCTCTTCTGGCCTCTTGGGCCCCCCAAACAGTTGTTTATATAGCTCTGTGGGATTACTAACTGCCCTGTAGGACAAGCTGACTCTTGGAGCTCCTTACTTACCCACCATCTTATCCCTTCTCTTTCTCCACTTGAAGATGCTATTTTTAATTAAGGTGTGATCAAAGATTTCAGGCTATAATCCATATTACTGAAGCCTTAATAAGAGAACTCAGCAGTCAGAGAAGCCAGAAAGGACATCACCATATAATGGCAGGTAAAGATGAAAGTCAAGGAACCTCAAGATTTCCCAGCCAGTGGCTAGTACTAGAATGCCACAGACTGTGGGAGAAAGAAGCCTTGCCAATAAATCAGTTTTGAACCTAAGGTAGGCCCCAAACTGTAGGCTAATAAATGCATGCTTTTTAAACCAATCTGTTATGTGGTATTTGTCATATAAGCCTGGCAAGTAAAAACAATGTATTGATTTTTATTAAGGTTGTCAAGAAAATTCAATGGGGAAAGAAAAATCTTTTCAACAGGTAATGGTGGGACAATCGTATATCCACATGAAAAAGATTGCAGCTGGAAGTTTACTTCACTCCATAAATTAAAATTAACTCATAAAGTATTACAGACCTAAATCTAAGAGTTAAAACTATAAAACTCTTAGATGATAACATGGGAGTAAATCTTTGTGACCTTGGTTAAGGCAATGATTTCTTAGATAAAGCACCACAGAGACAAACAACAAAAGAAAAATATAGATGAGTTGGACTTCAATATTTAAAAATAAAAGTTTAGTGCTGCAAATGATATCACCAAGAAATGTAAAGACATCCCAGAGAAAAAGGAAAAAAAATGTTTGCAAACCATATATCTGATAGGGCACTTGTATTCAAAATATATAAAGTACTCTTCCAACTCAGTAATAAAAAAAGAGATATATCCCAATTAAGAAATGGGAAAGTATTTGAATAGACATTCTCCAAAGAAAATATACTAATGACCCATAAGCACATGGAAAGAGGCTTAACATTATTAGTTATTAGGGAAATGCAAATCAAAACCACAATGACATACCACTTCACACACATTAGGATCACTAAAAAAATATGGCTAATGACAAGTGTAGGGCAGGATATGGAAATATTTGAGCCATCATACATTGCCAGTAAGGTTGTAAAATTATGTAACCATTGTGGAAAAACAGTTTGGCAATTCTTAAAAATTAAACATAGGATTATCATATGATCCATAAATTCCATCCCTAGGTATATGCCCCAAAGAAATGAAAACATATGTCCACACAAAAACTTTCACATGGATGTTCAAGGCAGCATTATCCACAATAGCTAAAAAATAGAGATCATTCAAAAGTCTATTAACTGATAAATTGATAATAAGACAATGTGACTGTATTAGTCAGCCAAAGGGTTGCTGATGGAAAATACCAGAAATTTGTTGGCTTTTATAGAGGGTAATTATTTGGGGTAGAAGCTTATAGTCACAAGGCCCTAAAGAGCCAAACTCAAGGTATCATAAAAGGTACTTTCTCACCCAAAGTCATTGGCCACGTGTTGGAGCAAGATGGTGATGTCTGAGAGAGTCCAGCCTTCCTTCTTCTCCTTAAAGCTCCATGGTCCCAGCTCTTTCCAATCTCAGCTATAGGCTGGTACAGGCTCATTTCTCTCTGGGCTCAGCTGTAGCTGTAGGCTATTAGGCTCATCGGTCTTCCCAGGGCCTCTGCTATGTCTACGAAGCCATCTCTATTCCTCTGTGTTCTTCTTCTGTGTGTTTACTTCCCAGGGTTCCAGCTCAAAACTCCAACTAATTCCTCTGCTTTGCCTTGTAGTTTTCTCTGTGAGTCCCCACCCACCAAGGGGGTGGGGATTCAATGTCCTACTGATGTGACCCAATCAAAGCCTTAATCATTATTTAATCAAGTAAAAGTGAAACCTCTGAATCGAATACTATCTAATATGCAAACAGGACAGTTTACAAACATAATCCAATATCTATTTTTGGAATTCATAAATAATACCAAACTACTACAATGGCCTATCCATAGAATGGAATATTAACTGGAAATTAGAAGGAAAGGCACTGATACAAGATATAACTTGGATGAAACTTGAAAACATTATACTACATAAGAGAATCCAGTAACCAAAGACCACATATTGTTCATCTTCATTATATGAAAATTTCAGAATAAACAAATCTATAGATTGAGAAAATAGAATAAAGGTTGACTAGGATGGAGGGTTGAAGGAAATAATCAGTGAATGTTAATGCAAATGGGTAGCATTTCCTTTTACAAGTGGAAATTTTCAAAAATTAGATTGTGATGATATTTGCACAATCCTGCAAATATGCTAAGAAACATTGAATTGTGTCCTTAGTAAAGGTGAAATACTTGGTAAATGAAATAGAGAAGCAGGAGTCTCTTGAGAGCATAGGCAGTGCCTAATAGGGGAAGACAGGCCAGTAAATCAGCCCTCAATGATGTTGCAAGTAACTATGAATCTTATTCTTCAAGGAGTGAAGCTTGGTGGTTTCCATGAGTCCTGAAGAGAAGGGTAGGAAGGAATAGAATAGATGGAACATGGGGCATTTTGGGGGTTTGGGAATTGTACTACATGATCTTGCAATGATGGATACAGGCCATGTTAAATTTCATCAAATTTTATAAAATTGTATGGTCCAAAATGTAAACCATAATGTAAATCATTGACCATAGTTAGTGACAGTGTTTTAATATTTGTACATCAATTGTAACAAATGTAGCATCCACATGTGAAATGTTATTAATAGGGAAAAAGGGAAAAGGGGGAGAATGTTAGGTATATAGGAATCTCCTATAATCTGTATGTGATTTTTCTGTAACCTAAAGCTTCTTTGAGGATAAAATGAAAAAATAAGACACTGGGAGTATAAATGGAAGAAAATGTCACTTTACATACAAGACAACAGATCTTACAGTGATGAAAGACATAATGTCAAAAAAATTTAAAAATTTTTTTCATTATTTTTTATTATTCCAAAAAACTTTTTTAGTTTTTTTGTATTTTATTTTTTATTTTTAAAACTATCATTATTATTTCATTTTCTTATTAATTATATTTCGTTATTTTGTTGGCTTCATTTTTGAGAAGCTTCGGATCACAGAAGGGTTACAACTGTGACAGGGGAGAATTATTGGTGCGTGGTGTCAGTGATGGGGGATAGATGGGAAGAGGTTCTCCTGGGGCATACACATAAGGCATGTAAATGTGTTCAAGTGTTCATGGGGCATTGTCATAGTGTGTGGAGGTTCACACGGTAACTAAAAGCATATCAAATTCCCATCCTGGGGAACTCTGCCACATTCTTTAATAGAACAGCAAGAATCCTCCAAGTACAGGGGCAGTGACGAGAGAAGGAGGATAGTCCATTGAGGGGCCCTTGATATTGATGATTGTACTTATAAACCTTTACTTTTGAAATTGAAACTTAGCCTAGTACAATAGGGCGCCTAAGAGTTACCTCCTGAAAGCCTCCTTGTTGCTTAAACGTGGCCTCTCTCTAAGTTGAACTCATCAAATAAATGAATTACCTTCTCCTCAGCATGGGACATGATTCCTGGGAATGAGCTTCCTTAGCACTGAGAGATTACTACCAAGCACCAACTAGGAATGCAACTGGAAAAAGACCTTGACCAAAAGGGGGAAAAAGTAAGACAAATGAGTTTATATGGTTAAGAGACTTCAAAGTGAGTCAGGAGGTCATTCCAGAGGTTACGCTGATGCATGTCTAAGCAGGATCTCATTAACTGCCAAAGTAAATACTACTTCAAAGAGCAGGGCTTCTGAGGGCTCTGGAGACATCCAAACACTATAATCAGGGCAGCTCAGGAGTTTAGCATCCTGCTAGTGGGCCTTACTCTGGATTTGATGCTCCCCAATGTGACAGAGTTGTACTCAGTTGTGATTTCCCTACACATGACTCTTCTGCCCCTTCTATTTGAATGTATAGTTAGTACTAGAGTTGGTAGGTGTATATTCAGGAGACTTAAATCTTTGGGCTGTCTATGTACCAGTTGGGCCCTGAATCTCAACAGAGTTGCAACACCTACTCTCCAGTTCATTGGACTCACCCAGGACAACTAACAAGAAGATGATGGTGGACAATGACCATCCAAAGGAACAGAGAGTCTCTGCAACTGCAAGCAAGATAGTCCCATCCATCTGCCCCATGGGATCTAAGTCCCCTGTCAATTAGAATTGGAGTGGATATCACCATCCCAGAATCCTCAGGATTGGGGAATGAACGATGGACTAGAGTAGACTTACTGGTATTCTACTATAGACTTATTGTATTCTAGCAATTGAAGAACTTACATCATTGATGTGGAGGCAGTGGTCACTGGAGGTTTTGAAGGTAGGGAGAGGGAAAAACAGGTGTAATATGGGGACATTTTTGGGACTTGGGAATTGTCCTGAATGACAAGGCAATGACAGACACATGCCATTATATATCTTGCCATAAATTCCAAAATTGTATGGGAGAGAGTGTAAACTACAATGTAAACAATAATCCATGCTTAGTGGCAATACTCCAAAATGTGTTCATCAATTCTAACAAATCTATCACACGAATGAAGGATATTGTTAACATGGGAAAATGTGAGATGAGTAGGGAGCAGGGCATATAGGAATCCCCTATATTTTTTATGTAACATTTATGTAATCTAAGTATCTTTAAAAAATTTTTTTTAATTACCTTTTTAAAAAGAAGGCATTCAGACTTAGGATCCTGCAAGTGAAGTCAGCAGGAAGAGGAACTTCTGCTTGGAGAAAGTCCTGCAGCCTGGGAGGCTGAGACTAGGGGAAGGGGGTACATGAGGAAAGAAGGGGGCATAGTCATGGGACATTCTGGAAGTATAGGGAATATTCATCATGGGCCATCCCAAAGACTGGAAAACGAGGCCTGCTCTTCTTGGGATGAGGGGACATGTCTATTAGACTAGAGGCCCCAACACTCAGTTGTCTGGCCCCTTGACCAACACTGTATGTTTGGATTTGGCACTGGACACCTTGAGTAAAGCACAAGTGACTCTTTTCTGAGTGTGCATCAACATGTACAGGTTCCATTGCAGCCAAGGTAGTCATGGTAATTGAAAAACAGTCATGGGAATTGAGGTCCTGCCTATCAGAGGCAGGCAACAGAAGCATCTTCCATGGGGACCAGTGAAGACACAAGCCACACCAAGTGACCACCCTGCTCAAGAAACACCATGTGATGGTTAGACTAATGTGTCACCTCGGCAAGGTAATTGTGCCCAGGTGTTTGGTCAAGCAAGCACTGGGCTAGTTGTAATACAAGGACATTTATGGACTTTAGTTACCAGTGAGTTTACTGCATAGATGGCTGATTACAGCTGCATCAATCAGGGGATTTGCTGCCAGCAATCAGTGATGCTTCATCCAATCAGTTGAATGCCTTAAAAGGGGAAGTGATTTCAGCATTCAGAGAGAATTTCCCAGCTCATCTTTGGACAGCCAATGTCTCCTGGAAACTCATCAAGAACTTTCATTGGAGTTTCATCGGAGGCCCTGGTTCGCAGCCTGCCTGTGGAACTTATAAAATAGCATACTATTGACAGATATCTCCTGTTGATTCTGTTTCCCTAGAGAACCCTGACTAATACACACTATGTGAGGCTGAAACCCTTGATTTGCCACCACTCTGAAGAGAGGCTACAACCATGCCCCAGGGTTCAAAAGAGAGGGAGGAAAGAATTCATTATTTAATAATCACCATCATAATAAAAGTAATACATCTCTAAAAAAATGTATTATATCACAGTAAAGCTGCTAAAAAAAGAAAAACTCAAACTCAAATTAATTGACCTAATTAACCAACTTATGATGATAAAAGAATACAAGAGAACATTAATTATCAAAGGAGAAAGAATTTGAAGCATATGATGGAATGAATTTGAAGCATATGATGGAATGAAAAAACAACAGAGATGATCAATTAAAGGAAAACCTAAATCTTTGATAAGTATCAATCATGACTTCTGTGAAATTGTAATGATCAATGATTTTTACTAACCATCTTGATTTGCTTGAGATTCCATTTTATCCAGGTACTTATAAAGAAGAAACAGAGGTTAAATGAAGCAGGATGACATACCAACAATCCTTTGCAGTGCTGATAAAAAAAAAAACCTGCCCCAGCCTGGGAAGAAGAACTAAAATAACGGGTTTAAGCTGACACCAGCAAAGTCTGCTGATCTTCACCAAATGGCCACAATCTTACATTAACATCCTGGTTGCTAATTTACAAACTGGACATACTGCCCAGGCAGTCCATATCCCCCTCCACTCCATAATTCACAAAGCTCATGTACCCATAATTCTCATCCTTCTCCATTCCTTCACACCTTCTCTTTGTCTCTATCAGCCATACAAGCTGCTCCTGCAACTCAGCCTCTTGGTGCTGCTCCTCTTTTTTGCTCTGCACCCTCTTTTTAAGTCTGTTTATTTTATTTTCAGCACAACACCATACAATTTTAAAAGATATAAATAAAAAGATATAAATAAAAAAGATATAAATAAGAGAAACAAAATAAAATTTAATTTTCAATGCCATAGAGATTTTAAAAAATTCACAAAGGCTTTGAATAAGTTTAGTGCAATGTGTTTAAAACTTAAATCAAATAGACAATTACTTACACATGTATGAATTAATAAAGTGTCCTTAAGAAAAAAACGCAATGCATTTTTCATTAACAAATAAAAAAAAAAAAACAACTAAAAACCTGTTTCTAGGCGGGGTAGACTTTGAGGAGGCAAATGCTGCTGTTGCAATGACTAGTAAAAGCTGAATAAATTAAAAACAAAATAAACAAGGTTTTAAAGTTATCAGAGAGATTTGGAAGTAAAAGCATTCCAGAAAGTGAATAACATTTTGAGGTGAACCAAAGAATAGCCAGAAGATTTCTTCATGAAGGAAGTTACAGATTCTGATATCTGACTCAGATTCAGGCTTTGCTACAGCATAGGGTCAATTCTTGGAAAATGATAAATCAGCAAAGGATTTGGTCATCACAAAGAGCTGGAGAATCAGCTTGTAAAATTGAGGGGTCCAAAAGCTTGGCAAGTTTTCTCTGGTAAGATCTTTTGAGTTATGGGGCATCATGTAGGTCTGGCAAACTTGGCTGGAAGTTTCTAAAAGCCGATCTCCTTTAGGCTTACAGTGCTTACTCAGGAACAGCTTGCCAGGGCCAAGACTTTCCTCAAGCACATACCAGGTCTACCATTTAAGACTGTATTAGATCAGTTCCCTCATAAGCATGGCATGAGACAGGAATTTTTGTGAAAGTGAATTTTGGGGGGCATGGGTTACTTTCAAGAGAAAAGAAGTAAGAGAAGCAGGATGAGGTAAGGAAACGAGCTACGAAAGGTATGCTTTTGGTTGTATTTGCTTCAGCCTGATCCCACTGGAGCTCTGAAGCATGCATTGCACTACAGGATGGTCTGTCTTGAGGCAAGGAGTCTGCTTTTTTGCAACCTCATGCCAATCATTCATTGGTTGTGAGAATGGAGGGGAACATCCTGTTTCCCATT
This sequence comes from Tolypeutes matacus, assembly GCA_026826555.1. Lineage (NCBI taxonomy): Eukaryota > Metazoa > Chordata > Mammalia > Cingulata > Chlamyphoridae > Tolypeutes > Tolypeutes matacus. The sequence goes on from JAKSZT010053846.1 coordinate 2,633,524, forward strand.
CTAAGGGCAATTCTTTGGGGATGGGCAGCATCTTTGAGCCTTTAGCAAACCACACTCACAGCAGCTTGGGGATGGAAGCACTAGTCTTTTAAAGGGATCTTACAGGGCATTGTAGCATCCACTAGAAATAGTAATCAACTTTATGTGTGTACTTCCTTGGGTCACAATGAGAAGATATTCTCTGTGTAGAAGCTTCATTGACTTCCTTCCAAGCCATGGGTGACCTTAGAGAATGACTCACATTTTCAACGCATTTTCTAAATATCAGTCTCTCTAAAAAAGATAAAAAGGTTTACTATGAAACAGCCTCCAAAGTAGAGGCAGGGTTTATATTATAAGCTACTTTTCTTGACCCTTAGAAAGTCATATATGAACTAATTAAAGTTTACGAATTAATCAAAAACAAACTAATTTTTAAAGGGGACCCATGCAAGTTCCCTGGGTTCTTTTGCCTGGTGCGGAGATTTGGAGTCCACCCATCAGGTTTTGATCACACAGGGAAAGTGTTTATTAAGCTAGCAGAGGTCAGGAGAGAAAAAAATCTCAAATCTGCCTCTATGACCAAAGAAGGACGGGATTTTTATTATTTTCAGACAAAGGGAAGTAGTGATAGGGGTGTTGGTATATCAGGGGATTGATTGATTCTTTTAATTGGAAGTAAGTGCAGGCCCCAGAGGCTGGCTGGGGTAGGCATCAGGTTACAGGTTACAAACTGGGTCAAAAATTGCTTAATTAACATCCATTAGGAACTGACAAATTCCAGCTAGGTAATACATAAAGTTGTAAATAGTTCAATCTACATAAGATAACTAAACAAAGTTTGGCAGGAGTAATACATAAAATTGTAAATCACCTGATTAACATGACTAAGCTAAACAAAGTGGGTCATCAGGGGTTGTTAAGGATTGACAAAATTCATACTGGTAAAACAAGGGAAAAGAAAACAGAAATTTACTTAATGACTAAGGACAATTTCTAGGTAATAGATAACAAATGCACAGCTACATTGCTATGAGTTAGGAGAGTGTGATTACATAGTTAAAACTAAGACATCAGGCATAAGCTAAATCTAAAAATTAAAGCTGCAGTGTAACACACATCTTATTACTGATTTTTGACTCTGTTTGCAGCACATGGTGCAGCTGTGACATTTTAATTATATGAAAAAATTGACCAGGTGTATTTCACTGCTTTTAGTTTTTTGTTTTTTAATTTATTAAAGTATATCACTCATACATGAACATACATAAACAATAAGTATATAGCAATAGTTGTGAATTTACGAAACACACATACATGACACCATACAGGGCTCTCATACCTCACCCTACCACCGATAACTTGCATTGCTGTTAAACATTTTTAACTAATAATTAAAGAGCATCCTCAAAATATTACTACTAACCAAAGTATTTTCCCCCAACCCACGCCATTATTATTATTATTTTTATATCATTTATACATGAACATACATAAACAAAAACAAGTGTATAGTAAAAGTTGTGAACTTACAAAGCAAACATTCATAACATAATACAGGGGACCCATACATCAACCCTCCACAAACACCTTGCATTGCCATGAGACATTTGCTACAAATTATGAAAGATTATTGTCAAAATCTTACTAATACTTATAGTCCTTATCTTACATTTGGTGTATTTTTCCCTCAACCTACCCTATTATTATTATTATTTTTTTTTAAAGATTTTATTTATTTATTCATTTATCCCCCCCTTGCTGCTTGTGCTCGCTGGGTCAGCTAACCACGCCGTGCAGGCGGGCTTGCCTTCACCAGGAGGCCTCGGGAACCGAACCCGGGGCCTCCCATATGGTAAACGGGAGCCCTACTGATTGAGCCACAGCCGCTTCCCTACCCTATTATTATTTTTTAAATATATTTTTATGACAGAACTTGTAAAGTTACAAAACAATCATGCACATGGGCAGAATTCCCATTCAACATCCCTCTATCAACACACCACATCGTGGTGGAATGTTTGTTACAGATTATGAGAGAATATCATCCGATATTATCAGGCCCATAGCATACATTTGGCACACATTTTCCATACACCCAGAGTACATCTTTGGCATAGAAATACATTATTACTGTTAACCACAGCCCATAGGTCACTCCAGGGTATTTTTCCCATGCTTCTCCACATTACCATCACCCTGCAATAGTGATGTACATCTATTCTAGTTCACAAAGGACACTCTTGCATATGTACTATCAACCACAATTCTCATCCACCTCTGGGTTTACCGTGCTATTCAGTCTCTAGATTATTCTCTAGCTTTCTGTCAATTGGCATTTACATCCCTAGACTACTATTTTTACCCACATTCTCATTTATAAACCAGCTATTACTCACTATAATGTGTTACCATCAACTCTGCACATTTCCACACTTTTACAGTAAAGCTCATTAAAACTTCTATATACATTAAATAACAGTTGTCCATCTCAATCATTTTATTTCTTTTAAGAATCAGCACCTACCACCAGGTCTAGAAAATATTTTCCTTCATTTTCTTCTAGAAGTTTTATGGTTCTTGCTTTTATATTTATGTTTTTTATCCATTTTGAATTAATCTTTGTATAAGATGTGAGTTAGGGGTCTTATTTCCTTCTTTTGCTATGCATATCCAGTTTTTTCAGCACCATTTGTTGAATGGACTGTTCTGTCCAAGCTGGGCAGGTTTGACAGGCTAGTCAAAAATCACTTGACCATAGATGTGAGGGTCTGTTTCTGAACCATTAATGCGGTTTCATTGGTCTATGTGTCTGTCTTTATGCCAATACCATGCTGTTTTTACCAATGTAGTTAGGTAATATGATGTGAAGTCTGGAAATCAGAGTTCTCCAATTTTGCTTTTTCCTTTATAAGATGTTTCTGACTATTCAGGACCCCTTACCCTTCCAAATAAATTTGATAATCATGTTTTCCATTTATATAAAAATGCTGGTGGAATTTTTATCATAATTGTATTGAATCTGTATATCAATTTGAGTAGAATTGACATCTTAATGATATTTAGTCTTCCAACCCATGAGCATGGAATGTTCTTCCAATTATTTAGGTCATTTTTTATTTCTTTTAACAATGAGTTGTAGTTTTCTGAATATGAGTGCTTTACATTGTTGGTTAGGTTTATTCCTGAATATTTGGGTTTTGTCTGTCATATTTTATTTTCACCACTCTTTTGACACTTTTAGTTACTTTTATTGATATAATCTTCATTTCTAGACTCTCTTCCAGGCCTCTCTCTCCTGTCTTTTCTTTTCAAGCTGTAGCACAACTTTTAGTATTCCTTCAAAGCATGTGTCTTGGTTACAAACTCTCTCAGTTTCTGTTTATCTGTGAATATTCTAAACTTGCCCTCATTTTTGAAAGACAATCTTGCTGGATATAAAATTCTTGGCTGGAGGGTTTTCTCTTGCAGTATCATAAATACATCATACCACTGTCTTCTTGCCTCCATGGTTTCTGATGGGAAATCAACATTTAATCTTAATTTGGGTATCACTTATATGTTATGCATTGCTTTTCTCTTGCTGCTCTCAGAATTCTCTCTTTGTCTTTGGCATTTGACATTCTGATTAATATATGCCTCAGAGTTGATCTATTCGGATTTTTTTGGATGGGAGTTTGTCGTGCTTCTTGGACATGGATATCTATGTCCTTCAATAGCGTTGGGAAACTTTTGACCATGATTTCTTCACATATTTCTTCTGCCCCTTTTCCTTTCTCTTCTCCTTCTGGGACACTATTGACCCATATGTTTGCATGTCTCTTGCTGTCATTTAGTTCCTTGAGACCTTGTTCAAGTTTTTCCAATCTTTTCTTCATCTGTACTTTTGTATGTTCATTTCTTTAAGCTCACCTATCCATTCTTCTGTCTCCGCAACTCTATTATGTGATTCCAGTGTATTTTTTATTTCATTTATTGCACCTTTCATTCCCATAAGATCTGCTATTTTTCTATGCATGCTTTCAAATTCTTCTTTGTGCTCATCCAATGTCTTCTTAATATCCTTAATTTCTTTAGCTATCTCATTGAATTTATTAAGGAGATTTTCTTGAATATCTATGATTAGTTGTCTCAACTCCTTTATGTCATATGGAGGCTTATCTTGTTCCTTTAACTGGGCCATATCTTCTTGTTTCTTGGTATAGATTGTAATTCTTTGTTGGTGTCTTTGCATCTGGCTTACTAGAATATTTATTCTGAGTGCAAATTTTCTCTTTAGTTTAAGACTTCCTGTCCTTTCTCCCTTGCTGGTTGTGTAGTAGAAGCCAAGGATGTAGTTGGTGCTATAAGCCATGTAGGCTCAAGCAGCCCTCATTGCCCCAAGGACCAATGAAACATGTCCATCTTCCTCCTTTGCCAGGCATAGGGAAAAAGCCACAGTTGTGTGTAATAATCCAACTCTTGCAGGCCTAGACTGTAGTTGCCCAGATAGACTGATGAAGCTCCATGCCCCTTTCTCCCCTGCTTAGGGTGGGGATGGAGGTGCAGATGTGGGCAGTAATCTATGCAGTGCAGGTCCAAGATGACTGCAGTTGCCCAGGTAGACTTCTTATTATTCAGTATGTGCTAGCTAAATGTACCTGCAGTTATCTGGATAGGTTGGTGCAGGGCCCACTAGCCTCTCCCTGCTGGAGGTGGGGCTGAAGCCTAGGATAGGGCTGCAGGCCAATCTGGGTAAAAGAAGCCAGTCTCTAACATCAGTGTGATTTTCAGTCCACCTGGCTTCCCCTCATACTGGGGGTAGAGTCAAAATGATGGCTACCAGACTCTTTCTGACTTGGACAGTTTCAAACTGTAGCTGTTCCCAGGGCCATACTCTAGCCAGCTGAATCGACCAATCAGTAGCTGAAATCGGTGGCCAACTGTTTCCTCCTCCCCTGCTTTTGGGAAATGGAGTCTCCAATTCCTGTCACAGAATTGCTCCTGGGGTGGCTTGTGCAGCCATAGTAGGATGATCACCAGCCTCCACGGCATGTCCTATAGTTTACTGAAGAGGCTGGTGCAGGTCCCCCCAGCTTCCTCCCTGCCTGAGATGGACCTGGGACTTAGGCTAGAGCAGCAATCTGATCTAGATGAAAAGAAGCCGGTCCCTACCAGCACTGTGATTTTCAGTCAGCCCCGGTTCCCTCGTGTCAGGCATGGAGATAAGATGGTGGCTACTGGCCTCTTTCTGTCTTGGACAGGTTCAAACTTTAGCTGTTCTTAGGATTATACTTTAGCCTGCTGAATTTGCTAATCAGTAGCTGAAGTTGGTGCCAAACAGTGTCTTTTTCCCCCATTTTTGAGAAGTGGAGCTTCCAATTCCACCTGTGGAATATCTCCTGAGGCAGCTTGTGCCTCCAGTGTAAGATGGGCACCAGCCTCCGTGGTGGCGTGGAGTACTCTATTTACAAATCTTCTCTGCAGATGGGGAGTCTCCTTCCATTCTTTCAAGGATGTTGCAGGATGCACTTCTGGTCTCCTGGAGCCCAAAACAAGTGCTTTAGATGGTTCTGGGTGATTAGTAACTGCTCTATAGCAGGAACTGACTGTAGGAGCTCCTTACTCCGCTGCCATCTTGCTGGTTGTCTCTGTTATTAGTTTTTTAATAATATTGTGATTTTATTGACAGAAAGTAAGTACTGGATCAATTGACTGTTACAGGTTATATATTTTCATGTACATGTAGAACTGTTTTAGTCTTTAACCTTTACATACAATAATTTCTTTATGAATTAATTACTTGTTAAATTCCTGCTATGTATCTGTCATTTTCCTAAATAGTCCCCTACCTCCACTCTTCCCAAACTTTTCACAAGATTCTGGTGGCTCTGTCTCAGGGAATAATTGGATTGGATTTAAACAGTGATATATGGATTTCAAAGCAAGTTTGAATCCTCACAATGTAGAAATATGTAGGTGTTCATTTTTGTGTAGGAGGAATTTTGGTCTTCAAGATGAAGAGTAAGAAGCAGACCAAGTTCAGCTCTTACAGCAATGACATTTCTTTAGTCTTTTCAAAAACCTGACCTCAAAACAACAGGATTTTATGTTATCCTTGGATTTATTTATCCTGCTTATCTGATGTTTAACAAATATTATTTTGCTCACATTCATATTACTATTTAATATCTCAGAGCCCATCAGTTATGTAGTTTATTTAATTACTGTTTAACCCAATTTATTTTATATGCTGGTCAAAGGATTTATCACTGGAGTTCATCATATTTGGTCTCTCCGTTTTGGTATTTTCATTTAGCAAGAAATCTTTTTCACAGTGTTATATTTTATTTTATATTTATTAACAAACAAATGAAAGATTTCATTGCCATCATAATTACCTAGAACTGTTAGGAGAACTGGACTTTGGTGAGGTGTTTGGAATATTTTCACTTCAAGCTTGCAGTTCCACTAAAACTTTCTACAAGTCCTTTTAAATGTCAAGCAATCAACAATTTTGGTAGAAAGAACTAGTCAGCTAAATGCTCTATCTAGTTTTAATATTAATTCTACAGTGCTCTTCAATACAATAGAAATTTTGATGTATTCTATTGAACATAATAGTAAATGGAATTAACACTGTTTTAAGTGCAATAGATGCATTGATATATATATAACTGGAAGTTCAGTTGTAGTGCATTTACAGGTGCATCAGTGTTTCAACCATGTCATTGGTATTCTCCTTTTTTTTTTTTTTTGGCTCTCTTTTCTGTCCAATCTTTTGGATTAAAGTATTTCTCATTGACATCTAGGAAAAGATGTCCTGATCTCTGCTAGCTATCCCAGATAACAATAATCCATCATTCCAAAGCTTCTAATAATTTTTGCTACAGCTACTATTGGATTAAATTAGATTAATATTCCAAATTGACTCCTGATATAAGATAAATACCACGTGTTGATTACAAAATTAATTCAGGAACATTTGTCCTACAAAACAAGGATGCTATCAAAGACTACTGGGACCATGTCAAAAGAACACAAGAACTAATTAAAAAATTTCTCAACAGTCAAAGATGAGATAACCGTCTTTTTTTGTTTCTGTTGTTTTGTTTTTTTAGGTACCAGGGTTGGGGGTTGAACCCAGGATCTTGCATGTGGAAAGCTGATGCTCAACCACTGAACCACATCGGCTCTCAAGATGAGAAAATTTAAGCATAAAAAAGTACACCGAGGCTTTCATTTCCAGAACAAGATGGCATCAACTCACTTTTCCCTTTTCCTTCCTTCTAAATACAACTAAATGCCTTGGAAATAATTGAATAAAAGGACTCTGAGAGCTGAAAAGTAGAAAGTGGGCTGTTTAGGGACTCCAGGACTTAAGGAACAACTCTGTGTTTTATCCTCCATAAATTCTCTATGGTACCAATGAGCCTGCAACCTGGAACTGCCAACAGGCATAAACAAGGAAGAAAGCAAATGAACAAACAAACAAAAAGCCTGCTCTCTCTGGCCAAAAGTCTGGAAAGGTTAAGCAGAATGGTTATCTAGTAGGGATAGCAAACTCCTGCTCCACCAGCTAGCTTCACTGATCCGCTTTGCACCGGCACCAGCGGAGCTCGACTTCTTCCTACCCTCTATCCAGCAGCATTAGAAGACCTTAACAAAGGGGCATCTTCCCACTCCACACCTGACATTGGAAGGTGGCCCAGAGGCATCAAATGTCCTAAGTAAATTCCTTCTGCCCCTGTGGGCAGAACCAGCAGGCATTGAGTAAGTACCTCCAGCAGTACAAGAAGGCACAGCAGACCAGAGTAGTTTGCAAGGGCTCTGGAAACTGAAGTGTGACTAGAGCTAAGTCCCACAAGGATAGCTCAGAACCTACACACTAAATCCAAATAGGGGAATGCCTGCTAAAATAGATTTAGATAGGACCAAGAAACCCATACCATAATAACTAAAATATCCAGGATAAAATAGAAAATTATTCATGAACCAAGAACCAAGAAAAAAAAAAAAACAGTTTTAATGAGTAAAGATAGTCAACGGAGGCCAATACAAGATGAATCAGACATTGAAATTAATAGACAAGGATTTTAAAGCAGCCATCCTAAAAATGTTTCAACAAACAATTTTTAATTTTCTAGAAACAAATTAAAAATAGAAAATCTTAGCAAAGAAATAGAATACATAAAGGAGAAAAAACAAAAATAAAAATTCCATATTATTTATCATTTCTCCAAAGACAATGAAATATTGTATAAATATAATAAAATATATAGGATTTGTATGATGAACATTTTCTTTCATGTTTCATGTGTTTTATGTTCACTATATGAAATCTTTGCTACCCTAAAGTCACATATATTTTAACTTGTGTTTTATTTTAGGTTTCATATTTTGATATGATGTGAAGTAAGGATAAATGTTCATTTTTTCCCTATAGGGAAACCCAGTGCTTTAGCACCAATTGTTGAAAATACTTTTCTTTCTTTATTGAATTCCCTTGACACCTTTGCTAAAATTCAGTTGACATGTAGGTGCAGATTCTGTATCACTGACCTTATATCTATTCTTTGGCCAATACCAAACTCTCTTAATTACTGTAGATTTTTAGTAACTACTGTATATTACTGTCAATTTTTGATAGGTGGTATAATTCCTTCAAGGTTGATTTTCCTCAAGATTGCTTTGCAAGTTCCAGAGAGAAGAGAGAGATAAAGGGCAGGAAAATGATTTGAAGAAATCATGGCAGAAAATTTCCCAAATCTGATGAAAGTTATGTATATACAAACTCAAGACTTTCGATGAATGCCAAGCAGGGTGAATCCCAATTAAAGAGCTTGTGATTGTGGTAAGAAATTAAGACTCAACATATGTTATCTATTAGAAACCCACTCTAAATATAAAGATCCAAGTTAAAAGCAAAGAAATGGAGAAAAATATACCATGCTAACACTAAGAGAAAGCTAGAGTAGATATATCGTTTCCACACAAAACATCTGAAAAGAGAAGGGATAGGAGGGATAAAGAAGGATGATATGTAATATTAAATGGTCAATTCTCAAAGACATAAGAACCCTTAGTATGTATCAACCTAACAACAGAACATCAAAATTATAAGGCAAAATAGAACTGGAAGGAGGAATAGACAATCCACTGTTACAGTTGTAGATGTTCACACTTTTCTTTCAGTAATTGATAGATCAAGCAGGCAGAAAATCAGTGAGAATATAGATGATTTGAACAGTCCTATCAATCACCTTCACCTAATGGACATTTATAGTAACTTTCATCCAACAACAGGCTAATACACATTCTTATCAAGCTCAGGTAGAAAATTCCCCAAGATAGACCACATTCTGGGCCATAAAACACATCTTAAATTTAAAAGAATAGAAAACGTACAAAGTATGTTCTCAGACCACAAAGGAATTAAAACTAGAAATCAATAAAAGCAAGATAGCTGGAAAATCCCCAAATATTTGGAGATTAAACAACATACTTCTAGATAACACATGTTAAAGAAGTCGTCTTAGGAAAATTTTAAAAAAATATTTTGAAGTAAATGAAAATGAAAATACAATTTATAGAATAAATATTTGTTATATGTCAGAGGACAAGAATAGTAAGAGCTTATTTGGTCATAAATTTTATATCCACTTCTTAGGAACATCATATAACCAGGTTGGATTTATCTGGACTGTTAATCTCTGACATTCAAGTGGTAAATTTAACTTTTTTTCATGTGTATTATGATTATGGATATATTTGGTCTTTTTCATGTATTACATTGATCACTTTCTTTTTCTCTGCTTTATTCATTTTCCCCTTTCCAGCTTTACTGGATATATCACATTTTCATTATTTTCTCCCCTTTCCTGTTTTTCAGTGATTTTCCTAACTATATTAGTCAGCCAAAGGGATGCTAATGTGAAATACCAAAAATGCGTTGGTCTTTATAAAGGGTATTTATTTGGGGTAGAAGTCCACTGATACCAGGCCATAAAGCGTTAAGTTTCTTCTCTCACCAAAGTCCATTACCATGTGTTGGAGCAAGACAGCTGCCAGCAATTTGCCAGGGTTCAGGCTTCTTGGGTTCCTCTCTTCCCGGGGCTGCTTTTCTCTCCAGGCTCAGCTATTCTGGTTCCTCCACAAGGTCAACAGTAGACTATCAGGTGAACAGCTCACTTCTCATCTCCTGGGGCCTTGTCTCCAACATCAAAACTCCAACATCAAAACTGCTTCTCAAAAACTGCTACAACTCTGTTCTTGCCATGCCTTTTATATTTGATTCCCCACCCACCAAGGGGTGGGGCTCAATGCCTTACTGACCCATCAATGCCCTAATCATAACTTAATCATGCCCAGTTTACAAGCATGATCCAATTATATTTTTGGAATTCATAATTACATCAAATTGCCAAACGGCTATATTAACAATTAACAGAATTCATTAAATAAAAGCATTCCAGAAACATAATAACTTATTCAAATCCCTTGATGCTAGACATGTTTTTAATTCAGCATTTCTGAGATTCTGGAAAGGTAACACAGCAGAACACACATATTATGTAATACCAGCCACATGGTCTGGAATCCATAATCACACATCAATACTTCTGTGCTTAATCATGTGGCTATTGACACTAAGTGGAACAAATAATGACTTTAAATATCCTCACATTTTAGTTCAGGGCACATTTTGCTACCAGATTAGCTTTGAGTTCAAGTTGAGGGAAAATATTTTAAAAATCACTTTCACAATTTTTCATATTTCATAATATCATACTAGGGGTTGCACACCTGAATCTTATTCTGCCTTTGCAAGATCATGGACCTGAAAACAAAACAAACACTAGATTTTTATTTGGATCTCCTGCAGCCATCTTCTATGTTACATAGTACCAATGTTATCACTCTATTTTGAAATTAAATTCCCCAATTCAGTAATCATTATTTTTAAAATAATATTTTATTTAGATTTAGCAATATGTTGCCTTTTGTTTTGCTTATTATTGTTTCTTGCATCCCACACTATTCTTTTGCAATCTCTTTTTGTGCTGAGGAAAATGTTTTACTATTTCTTTAGTTATTCTATTATTGGTAAATGTTCTCAATCTTTGTAAGCTTACACATGTTTTTGTAATTTCACCTTCACTCTTGAATGATAGTTTAGTTGTGTATAGAATTCTAGGTTTACACTTACTTTCTCTAAATTTTTAAAATTACTGCATTATATTAGGTCCCTATTGTTACTGATGAGATGTCTTTTGATTCATGATCTTTCTTTTAGAGAAAAGCCTTTTTTTCCCCTCTGGTAATTTAATATCTTTTCTATCCATTGAACTCATTTGCTTGTGTTTTCAATTTTAAAGACTATACTTTTTATTTCTATAATTTCAATTTGGTTCTAGGGCATGCCTATAACCTTCTATTCTTGCCTATGATTATTTTCATATATTTGAACTTTTTATATACTGTACCTTAAAGTCTCTTTCCTATTGTGCTATTATTTCAAGTGCTTGGAACAATTCCTTGTGTTTGGAGGATTTGTAGTCACTTTCTTGTTGGCATTTCCAGGTATCTCTTAGAAGTCTCATGGGTTGTCTCATTGTACTCATCCATCTAATCTGTGCTTAACTACTATTAAACATACTCCTGTGTCGATTCTTCCACTCTGAGCCAGAGTTTGCTGATATGATTCCCACCATCAATGACATCCAGCACCATCAACACTACCCTTCTGCAATGGCAACCATTATCACTACAGATATAGAGCCTCCGGCAATCCCATTTGATGATGCCAACCATGGAAGCAGATACAAGCAGATCCCTGTGGCAGGGAATATTTTCTAAATTCCTGTTATCATGGCTGCTGGAACAAACTGGCCAGGAAAATGCTTCTGCTCCCTGAGATATTTTCTATTATTTGGAAAGTATAGCAGAGTGCTTTGGGCCTCATGATATTATAAAATTTAATGATATAAATTAATTTATATAAATAAATTAAATATATTTAAATATTTTAATGATATATTTAATGATAAAACATTTCACAGATTTTTTTTTGTTTTTCTTTAGAAAGTATATACGGAATTTCTTAGGGATTCTTAGCTCTTGAAGCTTTCAGGTATATCTACCATACTCAATCCAAGACTACTACTATCTTTTGGAACTTTAACTCACTCCACTGCTGAATTGACTTTTTGTGCATCATTCTCAGAGACTATGGAGAACTCATCGTAATTGGGCATCCCCAACTCAAAACCTCAACTTGGGTAACGTGCTTTTTTTAAATTTCAGAGCAATTTTTTTACTTGATTGAAATCCTAATACTAGGAGGTCCTTCAAACTCCACTGGGATTCAGATAAGGGTTACTTTCACAAATCTCCAGGCTAGAAATATTCAAATAGAGCTTTATGTGAGAGACATATTTTCTTTCCTAAATTTGTTCAAAATTCAGTGGTGGAAGTAAATACAGGAACAGATCTTGCAGTACTGTATGTTCAGTGTCATCATGAAGATAAATATTACATCCAGTCAGATATACTCAGAATACAAAAGATTTACCTCCATTGTAGAAGATGATATACATTTGTTGATAGGTTTAATGTGATCTTTGCACCTTGTTTTGTTTGGTAGCTACCTCAAAAAACTGGGTCATTAAGCATACTATTAATGAAAAATTCAAAATAAATCATTTGCAAAATGTTTTACTACTGCTCTACTATGTAGCCCATAGTAGTTTTCAGAGAGAAAATAGAATAAAAAATTATAATAGAAATTTCTAACAAGATTTAAGATAACTTGGTTCAACTGTTAATTTAGTTTCACACACTTTTTTTTTTTTTTTGCCTTTATCTGTCTTACTATTAAAACTTACAAGTTGGGATGAGTAATATAACTTTCTATTAATAGAGCTATGGTACAGATTGTAGTTTGATTCAGACAAGCTTCATAACCAAGATCATAAGTAAATATGTCTAATAATTTGTGTGGAATAGAAATGGTCCTGTGATTGGCCAGAATATATAAGAGGACGGTCTAGATATTCCAATTAAAGTCTTGAGAAGGGAGAAAATCTTATAGCCTGATAGCTGACAATAATTAATTTATACATTATTCAAGAAATTTATTGTCTGCTATTTGTCATCTCCTGTTCTAGAAGCTGGTGAAGCAGCAGAGAGCAAAATAAGTAAGAATCCATTTTTTTTTTTTCCAGGAGCTTATTTTCTAATGTGAAAGAAAAGGGAAGAAATTAACTTGTAAAATATGTAGTTTCTGGTAAATGATCAGTACAGTGGAGAAAATGCAATAAAAAAGGAAGACACTGTCAAAGAAGTTTGTTTTTCACATTGGGTGGTCAGGACAATACCTCACTGAGCAGATGATATCTGAGTAGAGACCCAAAGCCATGGGTCTATCAGGAGGAGGAACATTCCAGGCAGAAGGAAAAGTATTGAAAAGGCAGGAGCCAGGTTACAGTGTTTCATAAACCACAGGGAAAACACTGTGGCTATTAAGGATTGTATTAGTTCGCCAAAGGGGTGCTAATGCAAAATACCAGAGATCAGTTGTTTTTTTTTTAAGGGCACTTATTTGGGGAAGAATCTTACAGTCACAAGGTCCTTAAGAGTCCAACTCAAGGTACCATAAGAGGTACTTTCTCACCCAGAGTCTGTTGCCATGTGTTGGAGCAAGATGGCAGGCCATGTCTGAGAGGATTCAGTCTTTCTCCTCCTCCAAAGGCTCTGTGGTCCCAGATTCTTCCAATCTCAGCTGAAGACTGGAACAAGTCTTGTCTCTCTCCCAGGGCTAGTTTCTCTCTGGGTACAGCTGCTCTGCTCTCTCCACAAGGCCAGCTATATACTGTCAGGCTCATCTCTCTTCCTGGGGCCTCTGCTGTGTCTAATGGAGCCTTCTCTCTTTCCTCACATATCTGCTTCTCTGTGTGCTTACACCCCAGGCTCCATGATCAAAACTCCAACTAACTCCTCTGCACTGTGGTTCTCTCTGTGAGTTCCCGCCCACCAAGGGGGCAGGGACTCAACGTCCTACTGACATGGCCCAATCAAAGACTCCATCATAATTTAATCAAGTAAAAGTGAAACCTCTGATTCCAATACAATCTAATATGCCCAGAGGAACATACCAGTTCACAAACATAATGCAATATCTATTTCTAGAATTCATAAACAATGCCAAACTGCTACAGGGAGTAAGTGAAGGAGGCAACACAAAACTAACTGTGAAACCAGAGAGGTGTATTTTCAGTGCTGTGGAGTCTTTTCTAACATGCCTGTATTACCATAGTATAAATGTTTCTGATTAAAAGGATGCAAATATAAATTCTATCTTTTCACTGTAGAAGTCAAGATGACTGAGCTCCACCTTACCTTTACCAGTCTAATTTCTCTTTCCTAGCTTCATAGCACTCTGTGCTCTAAATCTTATTGAATTCTTGCAATTCTCCATGTTGTCCATGCTCTCTCTAGCCCCCAATATTTTCACAAAGAATTCCCTTTGCTTACACAGTTTTCCTATTATCCCTCACTTTAGCCCAAATATTATTATTATTCTTCAAGAGTTTAAATATAGACAGTCTCTTAATTTAGTTCTTCCTTTACCTCTAGAATAAGTTAAGCATGCCTCCCATGTGCTACCACATTGCACTTTGTCTAACCCTTCTATATCTTTCATCAAGTGATATATTAATGGTGGTTTATTTACCTGTCTATCTATGTTTTTGGTTCCTTGAGTTTAAGGGTTTTCCCCTTTCTCCAGACTAAAGGAATGACACAAATATTTGTGGATAAAATAAATTAATTTGGTCTTGAAAATGATGATTATCAGGATGATCTTAACACTAAAAATTTCGTAATCTTGCTTTGTAATGAAGTTTATCTCCGAAAATGGGAGCAACATCATTTAAAAATTACTTTTGCATTTGCTTTCCTATCATTAGAAAAAAAAAGTAGTGTGCAAAAGGGAGAAATTTAACAACTGAGAAAATCTTCAGACACATCAGAGAAAGCAAAGTAAATTGCTGATGGTATAAATAGTTTCACTCTTCTCTATTTTTATCTCATAGTGAAAAATTCCACTTGTGAAAAGAGATCAGGCAGTTGATTAACTATCAATATGATAACAACATTTCTTATGCATTCACAATATGTCCTATGTTTTAATGAATACTTGCACTTCTAAATTGCCAACACTAATCTTTTTTCCCATATAATAAACTTTATTTATAAAGTATTTGATTGCATAAAAGTTACATCAAAAGTATGGGTGGGTTACCATATATCCCACGCACATTTTCCCCTATTAATAACATCTTACATTATTGTGTTATATTTGTTACAATTGATGAACAAATATTGAAGCATTGCTATCAACCAAAGTCTGTAGTTGACATTATGGTTTACACTTTTCACTGTACAGTTTTACAGAATTTGGCAAAATGTATAATGGCCCATATCTATCATTGAAATATCATGGAGAACAATTCCAATGCTCTAAAAATGTCCTATGTTCCACCTCTTATTCCCCTTCCCCTCCCCTCAGAAACTCTGGGGACCACTGTCTTTATGTCAATGTTACAAGTTCTTCTGTTACAACAATAAAATAAATCTACTTTGGTCCATGGTTGCATTTCCCCCTTATGTTTGTTCAGTCCTCAATCTTGAGGATTTGGGGATGATGATGGCTGCTTTGCTTCAGATTTAGAGGGGACTTAGATCCCATGGAGTCGATGGATGGAATGTCTTGCTTGCAGTTGTAGATACACTTTACTTTTTGGGATGGGGGTTGTCCATCATCATCATTTTGTTGACTGTCCTGGGTGAGTCTGAAGAACTGGAGAGCAGGTGTTGGCTGCAACTCTGCTGAGATTCAGGGCCCAACTGGTATATGAATAGACTGAAGATTTAAGGCTTTGGGACACATATTTGGCAGTTATAGTGCCAATTATACTTTCAAATAAAAGGGGTAGAAGAATCATGTGTAAGGAAATTATAAGTGAGTCTAACTTTGGTTCATTGGGGAAATAGATTATTATATATTCCAAGATAAGGCACACCAACGGTGTGCTGATTTTATGTGGTTGTATGCCTTGCCTATAGGCCAATATTATTCTTTGTTTTAAATACTTGGGTTTTTAACTTGCATAGATAAGATTCTCCAAAAAATGGTGTCAGGAGAAAAATGAAGTAGCTCTGATACTCTCTTTCTATTAATAAATTAAAATGGTTCATGTAAAAAGAAACTTACCCTCTTATAATGGATATTGCTTTTCCCAATTTCATCATTTTCAAGTATAGCTATACAGACTTTCTGGTTAACACTGACAAATGATATCCTAATAATGACAGCCAGAAGAAGAGCTTTTGTTGGTTTAAATATATTATACTTTCATTTTCTTACATTCTTAGTTATCTTTGGCAAAGGTCAAATTAACTCCAAACTATCAGCTCTAGAATTAACCAGGCTTGTATGTCCATTGATAGCTTATGCCAAGACATGGTGATTGCTCATTAAAGTATTACCTAATATTCACAAAGTGCATTGTCTGGGCAGAAGACAGTGCCAATATAAATAAATATCTCACTGTAAAGTTGTATGAATAATAGCATATATATTTTTCTTGAAATGGTCAAATAGGAAGTCTTAATATGATTCATTTTGCATATAAACAATATATTTTATGTACATAATAAAAATTTATATGTTTTTAAGTATCAAGTTTGCTGAATCAACTTATATGCAAAAAACCTTCTCTTTCTTGCTCTTGGGTAGAGAGGGTCTGTGATTTCCCCCAATTTAGATCAAAGCACTCTGTGGGCTTTCCAAAATTTGGGGGCAGACTTTCCTATATACTCCTTCAGGGAAAACCACTGGACAAATATATATTGAGTGTCTGTAATATGCCAAGTTCACTAATGATTATAGTAGCATCAAGTGTTCAGCACCTCCCTCAAAGCTTTCTCATGTTTTGCACCCACAGTATGATGTACTGAGAATAGAGAGAAGTGGGTAAGATATTAGGGTGAGTGTATATGGAAATATAACTATGACCCTAAATAGGTCCTGTGTTAAAAAGCCCAAGATTTACTTGGATGTTGAGTTCAGGTATTATGTTTTAATACTTGTCTTCCCCATACCATAACTCTTAGGTGAACATAAATGGGGGTGGGATGGTTATAATTAATAATAACCTCTATTTGCTCTCAAAAAATGACCTTTTTGTATGGTAAAATACATGGTCACTCTATCCTATAGGTCACCCTACTCATTTATATATACATCATTTTTTTTTACATTTTTTTTACTTTATTTTGTACATTTAATAATTTAAAATATAAACAATTAAAAACTAAAAAGTAAACACAGAAGAATAAATATATACATTTCTCAATTAAATGTAATGGATACATATAATTTTTTTTTAATCAAACAATATGTTACACAATATATTTGGTTCAGAGTAACGCATTCATACAGTATCTGTCCTTTTGTGTCTGGCTTGCTTCACTCAACATAATGTCCTCCAGGTTCATCCATGTTGCCATATGCTTTACGACTTCATTTCTTCTTACAGCTGCATAATATTCCATCGTGTGAATAGACCATAGTTTCTTTATCCATTCATCTGTTGATGGACACCTGGGTTGTTTCCAACTTTTGACAATGGTGAATAATGTTGCTATGAATATCGGTGTGCAGATGTCTGTTCGTGTCACTGCTCTCAGTTCTTCTGGGTATATACCCAATAGTGGTATTGCAGGGTCACATGGCAAGTCTATATTAAACTTCTTTAAGAACTGCCAAACAGTCCTCCATTGTGGTTGTACCATTCTGCATTCCCACCAACAGTGAAGAAGTGTTCCTATCTCTCCACATCCTCTCCAACACTTGTTCTCTGTCTTTTTAATAGTGACCATTCTGATGGTTGTGAAATGATACCTCATTGTAGTTTTAATTTGCATTTCCCTAATCATGAGTGATGTTGAGCATTTCTTCATGTGTTTTTTTGCCATTTGTATTTCTTCTTCGGAGAAATGTCTATTCAAGTCTTTCACCCATTTTTTAATTGGGTCATTTGCCTTTTTATTGTTGAGTTGTAACATCTCTTTATATATCCTGGATATTAAACCCTTATCAGATATGTGATTTCCAAATATTTTTTCCCATTGAGTTGGCTGCCTTTTCACCCTTCTGACAAAGTCCTGTGAGGTACAAAAGTGTTTAATTTTGAGGAGGTCCCATTTATCTATTTTTTCTTTTGTTGCACGTGCTTTGGGTGTAAGGTCCAAGAAACCACCACCTACTACAAGGTCTTGAAGGTGTTTCCCTACATTTTCTTCTAGGAGTTTTATGACCCTGGCTTTTATATTTAGATCTTTGATCCATTTTGAGTTGATTCTTGTATAGGGGGTGAGATAGGGGTCCTCTTTCATTCTTTTGGTTATAGATGTCCAGTTCTCCCAACACCATTTGTTGAAGGGACTATTTTATCCCATTAGCATTGGCTTGGTAGGTTTGTCAAAAACCAGTGACTGTATAGGTTAGAGTTTATTTCTGGATTCTCAATTCTATTCCACTGATCGATGTGTCTATCTTTATACCAGTACCATGTTGTTTTGACCACTGTAGCTTTGTAATATGTTTCAAGGTCAGGCAGTGAAATTCCTCCCACATTGCTCTTCTTTTTTAGGATGCTTTTGGCTATTCGGGTGCACTTACCCTTCCAGATGAATTTGGTAATTGCCTTCTCTAATTCTGCAATGTAAACTGTTGGGATTTTGATTGGTACTGCATTGAATCTATAAATCAGTTGGGCAAGGTTGACATCTTCACGATATTTATTCTTCCAATCCATGAACGCGGAATATCTTTCCATTTGTTTAGGTCTTTTAAAATTTCTTTTAGCATTGTTTTGTGGTTTTCTGCATATAAGTCCTGTACTTCTTTGGTTAAATTAACTCCTAGGTATTTGAGTCTTTTTGTCGCTATTGAAAATGGAATTTTTCCTCCTGATTTCCTCCTCAGGTTGTTCAGTACTAGTGAATAAAAACATTACTGATTTTTGCGTGTTGATCTTGTATCCTGCCACTTTATTAGTTCAAGTAGCTTTGTTGTGGATACTTCAGGATTTTCTAAATACAGGATCATGTCATCCGCAAACAGTGAGAGTTTTACTTCCTCTTTTCCTATTTGGATGCCTTTAATTTTTTTGTCTTGTCTAATTGCCCTAGCTAGAACTTCTAGTACAATGTTGAATAACAATGGTGACAGTGGACATCCTTGTCTTGTTCCTGATCTTAGAGGGAAAGCTTTCAACCTTTCCCCATTGAGTATGATGTTGGCTGTGGGTTTTTTATATATGTCTTTTATCATATTGAGGAATTTTCCTTTTATTCCTATCTTTTGAAGTGTTTTTATCAAAAAAGGATGCTGGATTTTGTTGAATACCCTTTCTGCATCTATTGAGATAATCATATACATCATTTTAATGATTATCACATGATATTGAAGTATATTGCTTTTCTGTCTCCCCCTGTTAGTGGCACTTTCACCTTTGTACTTGCCACACATTCAATGAGCATGTGCTGAATGTATATGTGAATCACTGAGAAAGAACTGGTTGTTTCTTTAGTTTGTTGAAGTGAAAAGAGATTGTGGATGACCCATATAGGAGATTTCCTTAATACGTTAGGAAAGTTGGCTGGAAAGCATAGTAGTTCAGGGACTATCATGGGTATCCAGAAGAAGTATTTATTAGCTAAGTAGATATTAATTCTGACAAATTAAACATCTCTTGGTTGTTTCAAGTTAAGCTAGGTATAATTAATGATCAATCCATAGTCATTCATCTATCTCTTTTTAAAAAATAGGTAATTGTACCATCAGGTTCAGGGCAAGAAGCTAGTTAAAGAGTTTATCTGGGATGGAGGTGTGCAGGAAGGTGAAAGCCATCTATCACTTAAAGCTATGTTTAGGAAGTTAAGCCCCCACTGCTTCATCAGCATGACTGCATACTTTCTTAACATTTTTACCTTCAAATTGAAACCCAATATGTGTTTACTGCTGACACATGTTAAAAATCTTGCTTATACAGAACATGGGTCTCCCTACAAAGCCAGTATTCCTACGTTCTTTGTTTTCCAATTAGCACAGACACTATATGAAAAATGCAAGAGACTTCTGCTAGGTAGAGATGCCTTTTAGTATTAATTGATTTTTTCATTGGCGTGGATAATCCGTGAGCACTGATAGTTTTGTCTTGTATTGAAGACTCCTTTAATGAGCACATTCTCCACATGCATTTAGCAAAGTAATAATTTGGAGGTGTTTTTAGTAAGTTCTAGATTCACCTCCCATAGTGCTTGGTGGCAAAGTTAAACAGCAGCCATCATATATTCTCCTTCTCTGGAATCATCTAGAGTTCTGAAATGGAGCTAAGTGGTGCTGCAAGTGTACTGACTGAAGAATTCATGCTTTTTACATTATGGATGTGATGCTGTAGAGTTGAGAGAAGTAATTTCAAAATGCATTACACTATGAAGCTTTTTTAAAAATTCATCATTAACTTATGCTGTGGCAAAGCATTGAGGTGTAGACTTCAAATCACTTAAGAATATTTTTTCATCTTTATAAATTGATTTATATTTACATTTTGTATAAATGGAATCATACAATATGTAGTATTTTGTGTCTGGCTCCTTTCACTTAGCACAATGCTGTTTTTTTCTGTTGTTGTTGTTGTTGTTGTTTTGTCTGATATTGACATCTTGTAGTGTTAACATACACTTGTTGAATTTCAAAGAAAAATAGTCTCATATACGCAATTTCATCCATATTCATATTTCACATACGGTTTTACTATGCTATACAGTTCCATGTTACATTTTTTAGCTTTCCTTTTAGTAATGTAGATGGCCTTAGACTTTCCCTTTAAACCCCTTTCATACCCACAAATAGTACTGCTAGTTAAAGACATTATGTTGGGCTTTCACCTTTTCTAATCATTTCCAAAGATTAACACACATCCTTTTTACCAATTCTGCATAAGTTAACCCTCAGCTTTCTAGTCTCTAATTTCATTCTATTTCCTAGAGACCCATATTCAAGTTATTAATTCCATGAGATTACACAATATATTTAGCTCATAGTAGCACAATCATGTAGTGTTTGTTCTCTGGCTTGCCTCACTCAACATAATGTCCTCCAGGTTCATACATGTTGTCATATACTTTATAAATTCATTTCTTCTTACCACTGCATCACAATTTGTTTATCCATTCATTGGTTGATGGACACCTGGGTTGATTCCCACTTTGGGCAATTGTGAATAATGTGCTATGATCATCAGTGTGCAGATATGTGTTCATGTCACTGCTCTCAGTCTTCTGGAAATATACCCAGTAGTGGTATTGATGGGTCATGTGGCAACTCTATATTCAACTTCCTTAGGAACTGCCAAACAGTCCTCCACAGTGGCTGTACCATTCTACATTCCCACCAACAATGAATAAGTATTCATATCTCTCCACATCCTTTCCTACGCTTGTAGTTGTCTTTAATAGCGGCCGTTCTAATAAGTGTGAAATGATATCTCATTATAGTTTTGATTTTCATTTCACTAATCAGTAGTGACATTGAACATTTTTTTCATATGTTCTTTTGTGATTTGTATTTCTTTTTTGGAGAAATGTTTATTCAAGTCTTTTGCCCATTTTTTTCCTTTATTTTTAAAGAAGTTTTAGATTGTATAAATGTTACATCTCCCACACTTTCCTACATTAGCAACATCTTTCATTAGTGTGGTATATTTGTTATAATTGATGAAAGCATATTGAAGCATTGCTACTAACCATGGCTAGAGTTTACATTATAGTTTACATTTTGTACCACACAATACTATAGTTTTTTGGGTTTTTTTTAAAGATGCTTAGATTGCATAAATGTTACACAAAATTTACAGGGGTTCCCATGTTCCCCACCTCCCACACCTCCCATAACATCCCACATAAATATCTTTCATTAGTGTGGCACATCACTTGCAATGGATATACACATCCTGGGGCTTTGCCACTAAGCATGGACCATAGTTCACATTGTAGACCACACTCTCCCACACAGTTCTGCATGGTATATGCTGATGTAAAATGGCCCATATCTGTCATTATAATGTCAGTCAGGATAATTCCCAAGTCCTGAAAAAGCCCATGTATTACAACTGCTTTTCCCTTACCTGCCCCAAAAGCATCCAGTGGCCACTGGCTCCACTTCACTATTATAATTTCTTCCATTGCCTGAATCACAATATGTCTACAACAGAATACCATTAAGTCCACTCTAGTCCATAGCTCTTCCCCGAATCCTGAGGAGATTGGGATGGTGATGTCCACTCCTCCTCCAAGTGACAGGAGGCTTATATCCCATGGATATGGTAGATGGGATTATCCTGCCTGAAGCTGCAGGCTCTCTCCATTCCCTGGGATGGCCATTGTCCATCGTGGTTTCCCCACCAGGTGACTTGGGTGAGTCCATTGAGCTGTAGAGTAGGAGTTGCAGCTCCACCAAGATTCCAGGCACAGCTGGCACATGGGCAGGTCAGAGGCTCCAGTCTCTGGAAGTATACTGACAAACTCCAGCATCACATATAGGTTTGAATAAAAGGGACTGATGGACCATGTGCAGGGAGGACTTATTTGAGTCCAATTCTGTCACTCTCAGGAGCACAGATTCCAAAGTAGAGCCCACTGATAAGGCATCAATCTCTGGAGCTATTCCCCCTTATATAGGACCTGGGTGTCTCCAGAATCCTCAGGAGCCCCTCTGTGTGGGGTGATATCCACTTATTGTTTTATGAGATCCTACTGAAGTGTGTGTAAGCGTTACCTCTAGGATGACCTCCCGACTCTCTTTGAAGTCTCTTAGCCACATAAACTCATTTGTATTTAGCTTTTCCCCCTTTTATTCAAGATCTTTTTCCAGTTGTATTGCCAGTTGGCACTTCGTATTAATCCCTCATTGCCAGGGAGGCTCATCCCCTGAAGTCATGTCCCACATTGGGAGGAAGGTAATACATTCATATGCTGAGTTTGTCTTAGAGAGAGGCCACATTTGAGCAACAAGGAGGCTCTCAGGTGGCAACCCTTAGGCACTCCATAACAGTAGGCTAAGTTTCAATTACAACAGCAAAGACTCGTAAGGCTAGTCATCAATAACAAGAACCCATCAGTGGACCATCCTCCTTTGCCAGACACTGCCCCTGCACTCAGGGGACTGTTGCTGCTCCCTTGGAGAATGTGGCAGAGCTCTCCAGGATGGGAATTCAGTATTACCTCATTTATTGAGTGATCATCTACCCACAGTGACCATGCCCCATCCCTTGATCATTTGAACAATTTTATATATTTTTCATGTATATTCAGGTGAACTTCCTCCCATGAAACCCCCATCCCAGACACTCCCCACCGGTGATCCTCTGCTGCCCCCGTTGTAACCCTTCTGTTATCTAAACCTTCCTTGAAGATGAAGTCCATATAATAGCCAAATACAATTAATAGGAAAATGAAATAATAATGATAAGCTTAAATGTAAGAAATAAAATACATGGAAACTCAGAAAAAAAAAACCCTAAAAATAAAATAAAGTTAAAGGATTGGGACATTAAAAAAATGGGAAAAAAAAAAACAAAAAACAATTTTTAAAAATTAAAAAAATAAAAATAAATAAAAATAAAAATTTTATTATGCTTATTTTTTCCTTTTATCACTGCATTATCGAGTGTCCAGTTTGTACCATGGCACCTTCCCCGCTCACTCCCCAGTGTCTCCGAAATTTTCATTTAATTTTCAAAGTAATTTTAGGTCACAGCAAAGTCACACACAGAATACTAGAGACTCTTAAATACCCAACCTCCTTCTGCTTTCCTCAACCCATATTAAAACCTTTTTTGTGTGTGAGTGTGTGTGTGTGTATGGTAGCATTGTTGTAACCATTATACAGATAATGAAACAGAACTACTAAACATTGTCAATGGTTTACAGTATAGTTTGCAATTTAGATGGTACAGTTTAATAATTTTTGATATTTACCATGTCCTGTGTCCATTACTGTAAGGTAATGTAAAACATTTCCCATGACCACTAAATACTTCCTGTTTGATCTTTTCTGTTCCTTCCTCCACATCCTCCTGGGGCACAAGACACTCCCCTGTCTTGACTCATTGGATGACAAGATTCACAGTTACATGCAACAAGAGGTCTTGACACGCTGAATATCCTTCCCTATTAGGATCCACCCTTGCTCCCAAGAGACACTCACCTGTCTGTTTCTGGGTGAATTGGTCCTCTCAAAAATGGGGGTCCATCTCCTTCCCACCCAACGTGTGGGTCTCCATTCCCTGACACAACACATTATGACAGGATGAACACTCACACACTCCCCAGAAGCCTACTCCAGAAGCACCCCATCCTGAATACCCCCCCAACATACACCCTAAACCAGTGACACTACCTTGTCATATTGCCATAAGAGCATTCCCACTCCTGCACTTTCAACATCATATCCACAAATCCCATGTTCACCTAGTCCCACTCACATCTCTCCCCCCGGTATCCTGGGTATTCTAACCTGCCCTTCCTAATCTACCCACCTGTCAACGCTACACCACAAAACCCAGTAATATCACTACCCACCTGTCCTATCCTTCAATATGCAACTGTACTCTAACACTTTACCATATATTATGTCCATATGGGTGATGGCTCAAAACCTACTCTTCTCTTTCTCTTCCCTGTTAACTGATCTTTCAGACAATGGTTCTCAGAGACTGTTCACTTTCCTCAATTCAAATCAGTGAGGTCATATACAGTTCATCCTTCAATGCCTGGCTTGCTTCACTCAACATAAGTTCTTAAAGATTCATCCATATTATTCTCTGTGTTAGCACTTTATTCCTTCTTACAGCTGAGTAATATTACATTGTATGTATGTACCACATTTTGTGTATCCATTCATCTGTTGATGGGCCCCGGGGCTGATTCCAACTTTTGGCAATTGTAAACAATGCCGCTATGAACATTAGTGTGCATATATCTGTTGTGTCTTTGCTTTCAATTCTTCTGGGTATACAGCCAGCAGTGGAATCTCAGGATCATACGGAAGATCTATTGTTAG
Source organism: Tolypeutes matacus (assembly GCA_026826555.1). Lineage (NCBI taxonomy): Eukaryota > Metazoa > Chordata > Mammalia > Cingulata > Chlamyphoridae > Tolypeutes > Tolypeutes matacus. The sequence continues at coordinate 2,658,677 of JAKSZT010053846.1, forward strand.
TTTTCTAAGGAACCGCCAAACTGTCCTCCACAGTGGCTGGACCATTCCACAATCCCACCAGCAGTGGATGAGGGTTCCTATTCCTCCACATCCTCCACAACACTTATAGTCTGCTGTTTTATTAATAGTTGCCATTCTGATGGGTGTAAGATGGTATCTCATTGTAGTTTTGATTTGCATTTCCCTGATAGCTAGCAATGTTGAGGATTTTTTCATGTGCTTTTCTAGCCATTTGTATTTCTTCCTTGGAGAATTGTCTTTTCAGGTCATTTGACAATTTTTTAAATGGGTTGCTTGTCTTTTTATTTTCAAGGTGTAGGATTTCTTTATATATGCAGGATATTAGGTTACTATCAGATATATGGCTGCCAAATATTTTCTCCCATTGGGTAGGCTGCCTTTTTATTTTCTTGATAATATCCTTTGAGGTTCAGAAGTTTTTAATTTTGAGGAGATCCCATTTATCTATTTTTCCTCTTGCTGCTCGTGCTTTGGGTGTGAAGTCCATGAAACCATTTCCTATTACAAGGTCCTGTAGATGCTTCCCTGCATCATCTTCCAAGGTCCTATGGTTTTGGCTCTTATATTTAGATCTTTGATCCATCTTGAGTTGATTTTTGTATAAGGTGTGAGATGATATTCCACTCTCATTCTTTTGGATATGGATATCCAGTTCTCCAAACACCACTTGTTAAGGAGGCCATTCCTGTTGGCATATAATTTTTCAAAGTATCCTCCTATGATACTCTTTATTTCTGTGGGGTCAATAGTGATATCCCCTTGCTCATTCCTTATTTTGTGTATTTGCATCTGTACTCTCTTTTTTCTTTGTTAGTCTGGCTAAGGGTTTGTCAATTTTATTGATCTTCTCAAAGAACCAGCTTTTGGTTTTGTTTATTTTTTTTGAGTGCTTTCTTATTCTCTATTTCATTTAGTTCTGCTCTAATCTTTGTTATTTCCTTCTTTCTACTTCCTTTAGGTTTAGTTTGTTGTTGTTTTTCCAATTCCTCCAAGTGTGCAGTTAAGTCTTCAATTTGAGCTCTTTCTTCTTTTTTAACATATGTATTTATGGCTATGAGCTTCCCTCTCAGGACAGCTTTCGCTGCATCCCATAGGTTTTGATATGTTGTGTTGTCATTTTTATTAGTTTTAAGGTAGTTATTGATTTCTTTTGAGATTTCCTCCTTGACCCACTTTTTGTCTAAGAGTTTGTTGTTTAACTTCCATATCTTTGTGCCTAACCTGTTTCTCTGGCCCTTAGTGATTTCCAATTTCATTCCATTGTTGTCAGAGAAATTACTTTGTATAATCTCAATCTTTCTGAATTCATTGAATGTTGTTCTGTGGCCTAGCATGTGGTCTATCTTGGAGTATGATCCATGTGCACTCAAGGAGAATGTAAATACTGCTGTATTGGGGTGTAGTGTTCTGTATATGTCTATTAAGTCCAGATCCTCTAATGTATTGTTCAGAGTCTTTGTTTCTTTATTGATTCTCTGTCTAATGGTGATAATGGTGTATTAAAGTCCCCCACTATAATTGTAGAGGCGTTTATTTCTCCACTTAGTTTTTCCAGAGTTTGCCTCATGTATTTTGAGGCACCCTGATTAGGTGCATAAATGTTTATGATTGTTCTCTCTTCTTGAGAGATTACCCCTTTTACTAATATATAGTGTCCATCTTTGTCTCTTACAATAGTTATGCATTTAAAGTCCATTTTGTCTGATATTAGAATAGCTACTACTGCCATTTTTTGGCTATTGTTAACTTGTAAAATTGTTTTCCAGCCATTCACTTTCAGCCTCCTTGAATCCCTGGGTCGAAGGTGGGTTTCTTGTAAACAGCATATAGATGGATCATATTTCCTTATCCATTCTGCCAATCTGTGTCTTTGAGCGGTGAATTTAATCCATTAACATTCAGTGTTATTACTCTCGATGAATTTCTTACTTCAGCCATATTTTCTTTGGGTTAATATATGTCATATGTTGTTTTTGTTTCTCTTTTTGTCTTTTTAGTTGTTTTTAAACTCTCCTCCAATTCTCTCTCCCTTGTTTTTTCCTTTCAACTTGTAGAACTTCCTTTAGTGTGTCTTGAAGTGCAGGTTTCTTATTGGCATACTGTCTTTATTTCTGTTTATCTGAGAATATTTTGAACTCTCCTTCATTTTTGAATGCCAGTTTTGCTGGATAGAGAATTTGTGGCTGGAAGTTTTTTCTTTCAGTACTTTGACGTGACATACCACTGTCTTCTTGCCTCCATGGTTTCAAATGAGAAATCAGCACTTAGTCTTATTGTGCTTCTCTTGTATGTGATGCTTCTCTTTTCTCTTGCTGCATTGAGTATTTTCTCTTTGTCTTGAGCATTGGACATTTGACAAGTATATGCCTTGGAGTTGGTCTGTTGGGATTTATACTGTTTGGGGTGCGCTGTGCTTCCTGGATCTGCACATCCATCTCCCTCAGTAGGGTTGGGAAGTTTTCAGTCATTATTTCCTTCAACACTCCTTCTGTTCCCTTTCCCTTTGCTTCTCCTTCTAGGCTGCCCTTAATGAGTATGTTTGTGTGTTTTTTGTTGTCGGTTAAATCCCTGAGTCCCTGATGGATTTTTTCTATCTTTTTCTATCTGTTCTACTATCTTTTTGATTTCAAATGTATTGTATTCCACATCACTAATTCTTTCTTCTGCCTGTTCAAATCTGCTGTTATGTGAATCCAGCGTCTTTTTGATTTCTTGGATTGTGCCATTGATCACCATCATATCTGTTATCTTTTTAGGTATGTTTACAATTTCTTCAGTATGTTCTCCCAGTGTCTTCTTAATATCCTTAATCTCTTCCTTCACATCATTAAGTTAGTCCATGATATTTGTTTGGAAAGCTTTGATTAGTTGTTCAATGTTCTGCATCTCTTCCTGGTCTTTAGTTTGTTCATTGGACTGGTCCATGTCTTCCTGTTTCTCAATGTGGTTTGCAATTTTTGTTGCCCTCTAGTCATCATTTTATCTTGATGGGTTTATTCAGTTGATTAGCTTCTCTCTGTGTTCTAGAATTTTATTTAGCTGGTGGTTCTGTGTGTGTGTTAAGTTTTCTCTTTGACATCTTTTCTTCTTATTTTATTTCCTTGCTTCTTTCTATGTTACCTTGAAGGCAAAAGATTAGGGCCAGAGGAATCAAAAGATGTGAGAAAGGAAGAAGGATAATAGTAATATTGTTAAAAGTTAAAAGAGGGCCCGAATAAGACTTTATGAAATGAATATTTAACTCATGTAGGCAGTGTAGAGTAATAGGAAAAAAAGTGGAGTACCTACAATGGACTGGGAAACCAAATAGGGGAATATATATATATATATAATGATATAGAAGGCTAGAATGACGAGGAGGGAGAGGAAGAGTGAAGAAAGGGCTGAAAGGAAAAAGTTAATATTAATAAAAAAAAGAAGAATCAGAATAGATAAAATAGAAATTGATACCCTTAAGTTGTGGGATAATTAAAAAATGTGGTATGTAAGAACTACAACAGAAAGCAGAAGGCAGAAAGATGAAGGAAGGGGAAGAGATAGCTTGGGAGATAAAATCAATATAGACAGAGAATGGGAAATCACTGAAGAAGAAGCACAGCAAAGAAGAGACAAGCTAGCAGCACCTAATTAAAAAGAAAAAAAAAAGAAGAAGGAAAAAAGAAGTGGGGGAGGAATGAGGAAAGAAAAGCAAGAGACAACAAATAAACAGGAAAACCAAGCAACCACACAAACAAGCAGTCAAACAAAGCCAAGGAAGAACAGAGTCCTTGTGGAACCTCTCAGCCTGCTTGTGTTTATCAATCAATTTCCCTGCAAGGTTCTACCTGCAGGTTTTGAGGCAGATTTTAGCTATTAAACTAAATTAAAAAGAAGAATTCATTTTTTATTTTTTAAAGTGATTGTCTTCTATTTTTTTTTTTTTTTTGAGAAATAAGGGACCCAAAAGAAGTCCTCTTCTAGACCACCCCCTTCACTGAAGGGACCCTAACTAGGCTCGTGAAAACTAATCAAGCACTTCCCACTTCCTAGCCTCCCCAGGGAAGCTGAAGCTCTGATGCTTGTCAGTGCAGAATCATAAAATTGGCTGTCTCTTCCTCCTCTGGAACCAAGCCTCAGTGTCCTTGGCCTGCTGGGTAAATCAGGCTTCCTCAGTAGATTCACCTCTCCCCTCAGCTGGGCGCCGCTTCAAGCCAGCTTATCTGCTCCCCAAAGCTATGATGGGGTCCAGGCAGCCAAATCCACCTTCTGTCAGAACCCTCCCACTCTTGGAGAATGCTCCCTCTCACTGGGTTGCCAGCGGGGGTTGGGGCGTATCCCTGGGCAGCTAGGTAAATCAACTTCCTCAGCAGATTTGCCCCTCCCATCTGCCTGGTGTTGATTCAATCCAGCTATTTTTTCCCCCAAGCTGCAAGGAGTTCCAGGCAGCCAAATCCACCGAAAGGAAACCCCTCTCAAGCCTTGTCAGAATCCTCCCACTGTCGGAGAACACTCCCTCTCACTAGGTTTCCGGCAGGAGTCCCGGCTCAAACCAGCTTTTTTCTCTGACGGTGGGGCTCAGCCGTCTCTGTTAACCACCATAGGCAGGCTTAAAACTCATGGATCTCTACCGAGCAATCCCCGCTGTCAAGCTGCCTCCAGATAGATGTCCACAAGGTACTCGCTCCATGAGCCCACAGCACAGTGCCCCGGGCAGGACCTTGTCCACAATTGGCAATCCTCAGAGGGCGAGTCAGTGAGTGCCCTCCTAAACTGATGCCATCTTGCCTCTCTTTTGCCCATTTTTGAATCAGGTCATTTGTCTTTTTATTATTGAGTTGTAGCATCTCTATATATATCACGGACATTAAAACCTTATAGGATGATAGGCACTTAGATGTTCTATGAGCTTCTACTGAGGTGTGCATAAGAGTTACCTCTGGGATGACCTCCCGACTCTCTTTGAAGTCTCTTAGCCACTTGAACTCATTTGTCTTTAAAATTTCCCCCTTTTATTCAAGGTCTTTTTCCAGTTGTGTTGCCAGTTGGCACTTGGGAAAAGTTTTCAATTAGCAATAATCGCGCCTCGGATAAACCTCATTGGCTACGATACTGCCACTGCGCAAAGCTACCAGTTGGCACTTGGTATTAATCCCTCGTTGCCAGGGAGGCTCATCCCCAGGAGTCATGTCCCACGTTGGGGGGAAGGTAATGCAATCATATGCTGAGTTTGGCTTAGAGAGAGGCCACATTTGAGCAACAAGGAGGCTCTCAGGTGGCAACCCTTAGGCACCCCACAACTGCAGGCTAAGTCTCATTTACAAGAGCAAAGACTCACAAGGGTAGTCATCAATAATAAAAAAAAAACAACAACAGTGGGTCATCCTATTTTGACAGGCACTGTCCCTACACTCAGAGGACTATTGCTGCTCTCTTGGAGACTGTGGCAGATCTCTCCAGGCTAGGAATTCAGATTCCCTCATTTATTGTGTGATTATCCACCCATCGTGACCATGCCCCATTCCCCGATCCTTTGAATGATTTTGTATATCTTTCATGTATATTCGGATGAACCAATCCCCACGAACCCCCCCCCGACACCCCCCCCAATAATCCCCCGCAGTACCCATTGTAACCCTTCTGTGATCCAAATCCTCCACACTGTGGGAGATGTTTGTGTGGGATGTGGTGGGAGGTGTGGGAGGTGGGCAACATGGGAATCCCAGTGGGTTCCGTGTAATATTTTGGGTAATCTAAGCACGTCTTAAAATATATGTATGTATGTATATATATATATAACATTTTTGTAAGCAAATACACATATATGCATATATATTTATATATCATTTGGCAAATGTTTGTATGTATTGTGAGAATTTTGATTTTTACCCATAATAAAAAAAACAAAACAAAACAAAACAAAAAAAACCTTAAAGGATATGTGGTTTCCAAATATTTTTTCCCATTGTGTTGGTTGCCTTTTAACCCTTTTGACAAAGTCTTGTGAGGTGCAAAACTGTTTAATTTTGTGGAGGTCCCATTTATCTAATTTTTCTTTTGTTGCTCGTCCTTTGACTATAAGGTTCAAAAAACCACCACCTACTACAAGATCTATAGACCTTGTATAAGGTCTATATTTTCTTCTAGTAGTTCTATGGTCTTGGCAATTACATTTTGGTCTTTGATCCATTTTGAGTTGATTCTTATATAGGGAGTGAGATAGGGGTCCTCTTTCATTCCTTTAGGTATGGATATCCAGTTTTCCCATCACCATTTGTAAAAGGGACTGTTTTGTACTGTTAACATGATTTTGTTAGTTTTGTTGAAAACCAGTAGGCCATAGAGGTGAGGATTTGTTTATGGATTTTCAATACTATTCTACTAATCGATGTGTCTGTCTTTATGCCAATATCATGCTGCTTTGACTAATGTCAAACATAGCTTTCTAATATGTTTCAAGGACAGGCCATGAAATTCCTCTCATATTGATTTACTTTTTTAGGATGCTTTTGGCTATTTGGGTGCACTTTCCCTTCCAAATGAATTTGGTAATTGCCTTTTCTTTTTCTATAAAGTAGGGTGTTTGAATTTTGATTAGTATTGCATTGAATTTATAAATCAATTTTGGTAGGATTGACATCTTCATGATATTTAGTCTTCCAATTCATGAACATGGAATGCCTTTCCATTTGTTTAGGTCTTTTTAAAATTTAGCATTGTTTTGTAGTTTTCTGCATATAAGTCCTATACTTCTTTGGTTAAATTGATTCCTATGTATTTGAGTCTTTTTGTTGCTCTCATAAATGGAATTTATTCCATGATTTCGTCCTCAGATTGTTCAATACTAGTGTACAGAAACATTGCTAATTTTTCCATGTTGATCTTGTATCCTGCCACTTTGTTGAACTTGTTCATTAGCCAAGTAGCTTTTTTGTGGACATTTCAGAATTTTTTAAATATAGGTTTATATCATCTACAAATAGTAAGAGTTTTACTCTCTCTTTTCTGATTTGCATGCCTTTTTTTTCATGTCTAATTGCTCTAGCACATTATCTCATAACAATATTGAGAGCAGGCATCCTTGTCTTGTTTCTGATCTTAGAGGGAAAGCTTTCAACATTTCCCCCTTAAGAATGATGTTGGCTGTGGCTTTTTCATATATGCCTTTTATCATATTGAGGAATTTTCCTTCTATTCCTATATTTGAAGTGATTTTATCAAGAAAGGTTGCTGGATTTTGTTGAATGCTTTTTCTGCATCAATCGAGATGATCATGTGTTTTTTTCCTTCAATTTGTTAATGTGGTATATTATATTCATTGATTTTTCTTATGTTGAACCACACATGCATAACAAGAATAAATCCCACTTGGTTGTGATGTATGAGACTTTTGATATGCTGTTGGATTCTATTTGCAAATATTGTGTTGAAAAATTTTGCATCTATATTCATTAGAGAGATTTGTCTGTAATTTTCTTTTCTTGTAGTGTCTTTATCTAGTTTTGGTATTTGTGTGAGTTGGTTGCATAAACTGTATTGGGTAATTTTCCCTCTTCTTCAATTTTTTGGAAGAGTTTAAGCAGTATTGGTGTTAATTCTTCTCAAAATGTTTCATAGAATTCAATTGTGAAGCCATCTGGTCCTGGGCTTTTCTTCCTTGTGAGATATTTGATGACTGATTCGATACCTTTAAATGTGATTGGTTTGTTAAATTCTTGTATTTCTTGTAGCATCAGTGTAGGCTGTTTGTGCGTTTCTATAAATTTGTCCATTTCACCTAGATTGTCTAGTTTGTTGGCATACAGTTTCTCATAATATCTTCTTATGATCTTTTTTATTTTTGTTGGGTCAGTTGTAACTTCACCCCTTTCATTTCTGATGGTATTTACTTGCATCTTCTTTCTTTTATTCTTTGTTGGTATAGCTAGGGGTTTGTCAAATTTATTGATCTTCTCAAGGAACCAGCTTTTGGTTTTGTTGATTTTCCTTTTTTTCCCCATTGTTCTCAATTTCATTTATTTTTGCTCTAATCTTTATTATTTCTTTCCTTCTGTTTGCTTTGGTCATTGATATCCAGTTTCATTCTATTATGATCTGAGAAGGTGCTTTGTATAATTTCAACCTTTTTGTATTTATTGAGACTAACATTGTTACCTAAGCTAACATGTGGTCTATCCTGGAGAAAGATCTGTGAACACTTGAGAAGAATGTGTAACTCACTGTGTTTGGGTGCAACATTCTATATATATATATCTGTTAGGTCTAACTTGTTTATTATATTGTTCAAGTTCTCTGTTTCCTTGTTGATCTTCTGTCTAGTTTTTCAATCTAAACATGTGAGTGGTGTGTTGAAGTCTATTATTGTTAGAGATGTCTAGTCTTCCTTCAGTTTTGCCAGAGTATGCCTCATGTATTTTGGGGCACCCTGGTTGGGTGCATAGATATTTATGACTGTTATACCTTCCTGCCTCTCTTACAACTCTTTTGTATTTAAAGTCTGTTTGGTCTGATATTAGCATAGCTCCTCCTGCTATTGTTTAGTTACTCTTTGCCTGGAATATCTTTTTCCAACCTTTCATTTTCAACTGGCTTGTATCCCTGAGTCTAGGGTGAATCTCTTGTAGGCAGCATATGAATGTCTCATGCTTTTTATCCATTTTGTCAAGCTATATCTTTTGATTGTGATGTTTAGTCCATTCACATTCAATGATATTAATGTCAATGTATTATTTACTTCCGCCGCTTAATTTTTTTTTGGTTTTCATATGTCATGTCTTATTTTTGTCTCTCTTTTTATTCTTTTGGTTATCTTTTCTGCTATTCTTTCAAATATAATCCCTCCCAAGACTCTCTTCTATCATTTTTTTTTTTTTTCAGTTTTTAAGGCTTCCTTTAATATTTCCTGCAAAGGTGGATTCTTTTTTATGATCTCTCTTAGTTTCTGGTTGTTTGTGAATATTTTAAACTCACCTTCATATTTGAAGGACAGTTTTGATGGATAAAGAATTCTTGGCTGACATTTTTCTCTTTCACTATCCTAATTGTATCATACCACTGTCTTCTCACCACCATGGTTTATGATGAGAAATCTGCAATAAGTCATACTGGGCATTCCTTGTATGTGATGGTTTGTTCCTTTGCTGCTTTCAGAATTTTCTCTTTATCTTTGATGTTTGACATTGTGATGGTTAGTCTAACATGTCAAGTTGTTTGGGAAAGCAAGTAATGGGCTAATTGTAATACAAGGGCATTTATGGACTTTAATCATCAGTGAGTTTACTGCATAGATGGCTGATTACATCTATGATCAACCAGAGAGATTGCCATCAGCAATGAGTGATGTTTTATCCAGTCAGTTGAATACCTTAAAAGGAGAAGTGATTTCAGCTTTCAGAGAGAATTTCCCAGCTTGACTTTGGACCACCAATGTTTCCCAGAAACTCATAATGGATCTTCATTGGACTTTCATCGGAGCCCCTGGTTTGCAACCTGCCTGTGGAATCAGGATTTGTCACAGGCAAGAATTTTATAAAAACTCCTACTATGTACAGATATCTCCTGTTGATTCTGTTTCTCTAGAGAACCCTGACTAATACACCTTGGTACCAAAAGTGGGTTGGTTCTTGAGAAACAGAATCTTAAACATGGGATGTCTGAAGTGGTTCTGGGAGTTTTGCAATTGGCTCTCTACTATCATTGGACTCAAGGGTACTAATGAGTCCCTTTCCAATAATGAAAGGGACTCCATGGCATGAGTTGGCAATGGAGATATGCAAAATATTGTCACTGGATTCCCCTACTTCTATTCTTATAAGAGCAAAGGATCTGGGTGAGAGTGTTTTCAACACTTTAACAGAGTATTGTGGAGTCAGGAGGTACAATGATGTGGGCTGGCTCCTCCTAGGAACTCTGGATACAGTTACAAAAGAAAGAGATGTGCTGAAGGCTTCAAATTTGCAACTTAAATGCCTTATGAATGATGTGAAAGTTTCTATGTGTGCTCTGAAAGAAAATCTTGTTTCCTGCAACCATAGGTTTAGATATCTGAAAACCAGATTCAGACTCTCATTGTACTAGAAGCAGAGTTACAAAGGAAACTAAAATCTGTACCTTGCAGGGTATCTGTGGTTAAAGTGAAGGCATTGATTGGAAAGGAGTGGAACCCTGAGGTTTGGAATGGAGACATATGGGATGACAATAATATCAAGGGGAAATAAGGCTTCATCTACATAATGGAGGTAAAGAAGAGTTTGCCTGGAATACAGGAGATCTTCTACAGTATAGTACTGCCATGCTCTGTGATTAAAGTCAATGGAAAATTGCAACAACCCACACCAAGCAGGACTAACAATGGCCCAGAATCTTCAGGAATGAAAGTTTGGGTCAGCCCACCAGATAAACAACCACAGCCAGCTGAGGTGCTTGCTTAGGGTAATGGGAAAGTGGAATGGGTAGTGGAAGAAAGTAATAATAAAGATGAACTTTGACCATGTGACCAGTTACAGAAATGAGGACTGTAATAGTCCTGAATCTTTCTTCCTTGGTTTATTATGAGTATGATTGTATATGTACATAAAGAGAATATCTTTGTTTTCTTCCCTAACCCTTTCCTTTATCACATGACAAGTTGTATTAGTTTCCTGTCATAATAGTTAAAGATATCAAGTTTAAGAGTGAATATTACCCAAGGACTTGCACCTTATTTTGTAGGGAATTAATGCATTTCTGTTTGTATGCAGGACAGTTGAATATTGTTAGACAGAAATATATATATATGCATGTCTGTTATTGTTTTTACTTAGAGACTAATTATGGTTTAAGGTAATGTGTATGGTTGCCATGTTGACAAGGAGTGAACTGTGATGGTTAGGCTAATGTGTCAACTCAACCAGGTAATTGTGCCCAGTTGTTTGGTCAAGCAAGCACTGGGCTAATTGTAATACAAGGATATTTGTGGACTTTAGTCATCAGTGAGTTTACTGCACAGATGGCTAATTACATCTATGATCAACCAGGGAAATTGCCAACAGCAATGAGTGATGTTTTATCCAATCAGTTGTATACCTTAAAAGGGGAAGTGTTTCAGTATTCAGAGAGAATTTCCCAGCCTGTCTTTGGACAGCCAGTGTCTCCCAGTAACTCATAAAGGACCTTCATTAGACTTTTATTGGAGCCTTTGGTTTGCAACCTGCCTGCAGAATCTGGACTTGTGCATCTCCACGGTCATGTAAGAGAATTTTATAATTCACCTACTATTGACAAATATCTCCTGTTGATTCTGTTTCCCTAGAGAACCCTGACTAATACAGACATTCTGAGCTGTATGTGTCTTAGAGTAGGTCTATTGGAATTTATTCTGATTGGGGTACACTGCGCTTCTTGGATATGTAAGTTCATTTCTTTCCTGAAAGTTGGGAAATTTTCAGCTATTATTTCCTCAAATACTCTTTCTGCCCATTTTCTCTTCTCCTCTGGAACTCCAATCACATGTATGTTGTTGTGCTTTGTGTAATCATACAACTCCCTGAGAACTGCTCATTTTTTCCCATTCCTTTCTCTCTCTGTTCATTTCTTTCTTCAATTTCAAGTTTTCTGTCTTTGGTGTCACTTATTCTTTCTTCTATCATTTCAAGTCTGCTCGAAATATATTTTTGATCTCACCTATTGTTTCTTTCATTTGCATGAGCTCTGTTACTTTTCTATTCAGGTTTGCAAATTCTTCTTTGTGCTTGTTCAATGTCGTCTTGATGTCATTTATCTCTTTAGCCATATTGTCTTTCAACTCATTAATTTGATTTTGGAAATTTATTTGCATTTTGTTGATTTGTTGCTTCAAATCTTGTGTCTCTTTTGGGATTTGATATATTCCTTTTGGGGGACTATGTCTTCCATTTTCTTAATAAGGCTTGTAATTTCTTGCTGACTTCTAAGCATCTGATTAGGATGGTGAGTTTACTCAGGTGCTCATTTTCTGTCTCTTTCATAGGGCTTTAGTGGCGGGAGGCTGAGTGTTCCTTCTGTTCTTAGATTCTTAGTTTAGCCTTTTCTAGATGTTTAGGATTGTCTCTGTTAGTTGCTTAAAACTGGGCTCCAGATCCAGTAATGTGTTGCATACCCATTTCCTAGGGCCTTGGAGAGGGAGGTTGTAAAGTCCCAAAAAAAAAAAACTCTCATACTGATTTACTTTTAATTTCCTCATGATCACTTCCTGGGTCTGCCAGCAGATAGTGGTCTTTGGCAGCTCTCTGTTAAATGCCTGGTCAGAGTGTGTTTGCTACTACACAGACCAGATTGATGTGAAAGAGATTCCTGCCTGGAGGCTAAGAGCCTCATATTTCAAACTTTCTCAGAGGCAATTCTCCAACCTTTGCTGGTAACCCCCTCACTTTTCCCAGGTAGGAAATATTTCCACTCCTCTCTGCATCATTAACAACCAGTCCTGCTCAGTAGAAAGGAAGATTGAAAGATTTAGATCTCTTTAGTCCTAGATCTCTTTAGTCCAGAGGTGGCTCCCAAGGCAAATAGTGGTTTGGCCCCACTCAGCCGGCAAGGATTCATGGGACATAACAGACCAAATTTGTGGACCAAAAGTTGAGTCAGCCTTCGGCCATGTCCCTGTCACTCCTCTTTCCTGGTGAGGTAGATCACTGGGGACCCCTTTGTCTGTAGCTGCCGGCCCCAAAGCCTGATATTTCAAAAGTGTCTATAGTGTATGTGAAGTTGTCAGCTGTAGCAGCTGCCACTTTTAACTCACAGTTTTGGTGTTGCTATTCTTTATCTTTGTTCCTTTCTCTTCGGGTCAGTGTTTAGCCTTAAACACTGACCAGTGTCTTAAACCCTAGATGATTTTTCCCAGGCCATTTCTGCCTGTCTTCTAGCTATTTTTTTGTGTCCCCATATGTGGGCTGAACACTTGTGGCACTTCATGGTGAAGACCAACCAGAATATTTTTTTTAATTAAAATTCAGTTGTGCTCTAAGCACTACCAGGAGCCAATGTGTTTGTTATTCCATGCAATGTCCTCCATACAGCTTCTCCTACATTTTATGTAACTCAGTTCTATGCCCATAATGAACTCTTTGCCCCTGTGTTAGTATTGCACACTGATTAGCCATTTACTTTCTGACTGAACCACTAAAGAGTCTTCTACTGGAAACCAAGGTCATTCCTGCATCAATCTTTCTATTCCTTATGTCTGAAATATTTCCTGACATACTAAAGTAGCTTAGTAAATAATTGATGAATAAATAATTCTTGTACAAACTATGATAAACTTATTTCCTTATCTACAGAATGGAGATAATATTAGTATCTAATCCATATTGCTTTTGTGGAGCAAATTCCTAATATAAAATGTTCAGCTCTATATTTTAAATGCAGTAAGTGTATCAGAGTAATAAGAGTTACATTTTTAATTATCTAAATGTTTTTCTTTTTTATACATTCTTGTAAATGACACTTCATGGATTCAGCTAGGAATATCCATGGCCTCTGGAAGGATTAGAAGTATTATAGCAAGAATGCAAATAGGAAAAACAGTTGATAAATTCATTCTAAGGAGATTTTAATTGAAGGTGACAATTCATATGCACACAGGTCAAGACTAAATATGTGAATTAACTCCCTATAAGTTACCAATGTCAGCTAAAGGGTCATGCTGATATATATTGAGGATAACCTCTATGCCAGTCACAGCACTATTTGATTTACAAACATTATCATAATTAATCAGCAGAATAGCTCTGACATTGGAATTATTAACTTCATTTCACAGATGAGAATGCTGAGGTCAGAGACGAAGTCAATTATATTAGATGGAACAATATTTGAAATCCATTTCTCTCAGGAACACGTTTTTTAGGGATCGAGCAAACTGAGATAGAAAAAAAATAGAAGTGTTCTAGGCAGGGTAAACAACCGAGAGAGTTCACTATGATGCAGGTTTCATCTGTGAATTGCCTTTCCTAGTTTGTGTTCCTTATAATCTTTAAATTTTTATATTATGCACAATAGAGTTAGATAGGACTTTATTAAATGATTTGATTTAATGCCCTGACCTCATTTATGTCAGTTATCAAATATTCAGTGAAATTTGTTCTCTGACCGTTCTTCAAATATCTCCCATTTTCCACATCAACTAAAATCCTTGGAATTTCTTATTCCAGCAGCCCAATATTAACAATCAAAATTATAAGTACCATTTGCTTGGTACTTTTTCTCTAGTAGCCATTTTTTGAAGTGCCAAACCTTTAAGGTTTTTATTGTCCTTATTTTACAAATAAATAAACTGAGACCCAAAGACAATAAGTGGAGCAAAATTTAGTAGGGAGCAGCCACCTCTTTAGTTTGGCTCTAAAATCTCTTTCCATTACATCATCCTTCATTCTAGTTCTAAATCATTCAACAAAGATTAGTCAAAAATCAAACAAAACCAGCTAGCCAATAAGGAACATAAAGCCTGAAACAACTTCTTCCAAAAAGTAAGGAAGGACTCAAAAGGACTCAAAAATTTTACCAGAAATGACACAAGTGTTTTGGAAAACTCCTGTGTAATCTCTAATTTTACCTTACACAATCATTGTTTCTTAACACTACTCTACAAAATGAGGGGCTTCTAGCCTCAAAGCATACATGCTTTCTCCTATTTCTTTGTATTTGCATTCATCATTTCCCTGCTTGCAACATCTGTCTGCCTCATGAACTCCTGTTCAACCTGTAAGTCTCAGCTCAAATTCCTTCTCTTCCTTGACTACTCCACGAAGACTTAAAGATTTCTCTTCAGTGCTTGCACAGCACATTCCAAGTTCTTTCATTCCATGTATAATTGAGCTTTGTATTTTCATCCCCATATCAGGTGTACATCTACATGAGAGCAAAACCCTATTTTATCATCATTATATTACCAGATCCTAGTTCATAGAGTCTGACACATAGCGGGTTGTATTCGATTCCTAGGACTGCCAAACAAATCACCACAAATTTGGTACCTTAAAACACAGAAATTTATTCTCTCACAGTTCTGGAGACCAGAAGTCCAAAATAAAGATGTCTACACAACCATGCTCTGTCCAAAGACTCTAAGTGAGAATCCTGCTTTTGGCAGCTTCAGGCCTTCCTTGGCTTGAGGCTACATAACTCCAATCTCTGCTCTGTTTCCACATTTCCTTCTGCCTTGTGTTTCTCCTCTTTTTTCTGTGTCTTCTCCTCTTCTTATAAGGACATTTTCATTGGATTTAGTGCCCAATCAGTTAATCCAGGATGGTTGCATCTCGAGATCATTCACTTAATTACATCTGCAAAGGTCCTTTATCCAAAAAAGCTCACATTCACAGATACCAGGGATTAAGAGTTGAACAAAACTTTGAGGGGCCACAATTCAACCAACTACACAGATGCTTAATATATAATGATAGAATGACAAGGTCCTATAAGAAAGGAAGAAAAGGTGATGGGCTCTGAGTGATTTGAAACAAGCATATATATTAAGTATAACATGGGTAAATTATTAGGTTTGTTTAGGTTATATGGGAGTATTTTAATATAAAATACTTTTAAAAATTCTGCTCTACAGTGTGTTGACATATCCTATATGATAGCAGAAAGAAAAAGAAAACATTTTTAATCGATTTGTGGAAAATATAGAAGTCTCTTAACCACTTAAAATAACATGAAAAAGAAGAAATAATCTCAGAAATCTTTAGGGCCTTAAGACTGAGGAGTAATTCAGTGTTCCATATGGAAAGCCTCTTTTCCATAGACAGTTGGAACCTTGTTCTGGCTAAACATCTGCAAAGGATTGTCAAGATATCCAGTGATTTGGACTGGACATATTGTGTTATATTTGCATGGGGTATAAAACCATGATTCTGAATTCATGTTAGACATACAAACCAGAACATGTTTTTCTGAATTGTGAATTCATGCACGTGAAGGTATTTTAAAATTATAGGAAAAATATAATAACATATAACTATGTAAATGTCAAGTCACCTTTAGCCTAAAATACTAAATTAAACAGTTGACACTGTATTAGAAATTTTGAGGCCTGTAATAATATTAAGTTTGAGCCCATATCACTCTTGTAAGATTAAGACACTGCAAAGGGAATATAAGTTTTGTGTTCTCCTAGAGCAGTGGTTCTCAATCAGGAGGTGATTTTTTTCCACCCAGGAGTCATTTAGAAATGTCTGAAGTCATTTTGATTATCACAACTTGGTGGGCATACTATTAGCATCTAATGGGTAGAGACTAGAGTTGTTGCTAAACATCCCCTAATACACAGGACAGTTCCAAACCTTCCTCCCTCATCCTAACAATAAAGAATTATCCAGTCCATAATGTCAATAGTGCCAAGTTGAGAAACCCTACTCTAAAGACTTTAAATATCCCCTAAGGAGGTTTGGAGGCATCTGCGTAATTAAAATCAGAATCTCCAAGGTCTTCATAGAAGTAGAACTAAACATCTCCTCTATTCTGGAGAGATACTTCAGTATTTCCTCTTCTCAGTCATAGCTCACATATAAACATATGAAATGCACAGATTTCAATGCTCACTGGATTTATAGCTAAGAAAATTCCCTGGTAACATCTGCATCCACACCGAGAAAACAAGAGGCTCCATTTTCACATAAGAGGTGAAAAAAGAATGACAAAAAACAATCCAAAAAAAGGAAATGGGGAGATAATTTATAACTGTTAATGTTAAAAGTTCAAAGAAGAGAATCATATTTTGATAGTTCTTTTTTGGTGTACTTATCTCTTATTTTTTATCCCCAATCCCAACTTTCTATAATCTGCTCTGTACTCCTGGGAATAGAAGTTCTCAAACTACTTTTTCCAGATTCACTTGCTTGCTGACTTCATGTTAATTCCTTCCAGTAGGAATCTCTAATGAGAGATCAGAATACAGGAAGAAAAAAACAAAAACAAAAACAAAAAAAGCCCCAAAACAAAACAAATAAAAAACAGAAAACCTTGTTTCTGGCAACCAAATTCAGTTGCTAGCAATTCTAGTAGTGTGAGGAAGTAGTATCTTGGACTCTAGCTGCCCAAATATAGGCAGAACTTTTCGGATGGATCTTTACAAACAGTATCTTCAATTGCCAAGTGTAGACTTTCAGACCCTAACCCAGGACCATCAGCACTTCTATATCCAAGTATCACCCCTTCTCCCTTATTCACTTTTGTGACCCATGCCTTCCAGCAACAAGTCCTTGAAATAAATTCCTTCTTTTTGAAACTTGTTGATAATATATTTCTATATATGGAGTTTCACTGATGTACTTACAGGTATTACTTTGAGACAACTATTAAGATTTTGAGAATGAGACTTTAATTTCATTTAATATATATGGAATTTATTCGTGTCTGATATTTATTATGATACATGATTGAACTCAATATTGTCAACAGTGTATTGCCCAGGTACCCAAGTTAATAGAACATTTCTATCCCTTTAATTCTACCTCTATGATGAAAAACATTCTGTTTCAGGTTTTTAAAATACCTTATAGACAAATTACTTCCCTTAATTTCTAGAGTATTGTTGATCAAGAAACAACCATACTTGCTAAGCAAAACAATGCTTAGTGTTCACTTGGCTATTTTGGCAAGCCAAAAATTGCTTACTTTGCTTTTTGATCATCCTCCTTGTTAATGATCCAAATTCTAAGAGATAAAGAATTGGGGTGTTGAGGGACAGATGTGGCTCAAATGGTTGGGTGTCCGTCTCCCATATGGAGGGACCTGGGTTCGATCCCCGGGATCTCCTGGTAAAAAAAGAGGGAAAAAAAAAAAAAAGAATTGGGATGTTACATCATCATCTTTTTAAAGCCAAATTATATGAATTGAAAAAGCCAATTATGAAATTTATCTGGAAGAGCAAGGAGCCCGGAATAGCCAAAAAGCATATTGAAAAGGAAAAATGAAATTGGAGGAATCATGCTACCTGACTTTAAAGCATACTACAATAACATTAAAAAAAAAAAAGCATACTACAAAGCAACAGTTGTCAAAACTGCATGGTATTGGCACAATTAGTGGCCAAATTGACAGTCCTAGCATATATGGTCAACTGATATGCAACAAGGTCATCAAGCCCAACTGGGACAAAATGGCCTCTTCAACAAATGGTGCTTGGAGAATGGAATATCCTCCAAAAGAATAAAGGAGGGTCAATATCTCATGCCTTATACAAAAAGTAACACAAAATGGATCAAAGATCTGAATATAAGAGCAAAGACCATAAAGCTCCTAGAAGATAATGTAGGGAAGCGTCTACAAGATCTTGTAGTAGGAAATGGTTTCATAAATTTTACACTCAAAGCACAAGCAATGAAATAAAAAATAGATAAATGGGAACTCCTCAAAATTAAAAACTTTTGGAATTCAAAAGAGTTTGTCAAGAAAGTAAAAAGCCAACCTACTCAATGGGAGAAAATATTTGGTAACTATTTATCCAAAAGGGCCTAATATCTAGCATATATAAAGAAATCCTACCTGATGAAAATAAAAAGACAAACAACTCATTTAAAAAATGGGCAAGAGATTTGAAGGGAAACTTTTACAGAGAAGAAATACAAATGGCTAAAAAGCACATGGAAAGATGCTCAACATCACTAGCTATTAGGGAAATGCAAATCAAAACTACAATGAGATATCATCTTATACCCAGTAGACCAGAGGCTATTAAAACAAAACAAAACAAAACAAAACAAAGGACTACAGGTGTTGGAGAGGATGTGGAGGAAAAGGAACACTCATCCACTGCTGGTGGAAATGTAGAATGATGCAGCCATTGTGGAGGACAGTTTGGCAGTTCCTCAGGAAACTAACTATAGAATTGCCATATGATCCAGCAATCCCACTGCTGGGTGCATACCCAGAAGAATTTAAAGCAGGGACACGAACAGATACATGCACAGATATATGTACACTGATTTCATACATTATTCACTATTGTCAAAAGTGAAGCAACCCAAGTGTCCATCAACAGCTGAATGGATAAGCAAATTGTAGTATGTACGTACAACAGAACATTACTCAACTGTAAGAAGGAATGTAGTATTAACACATGGGACACCATAGATGAATCTTGAAGACCTTATGTTGAGTGAAAGAAGCCAATCACTGAAGGACAAATATTACATGACCTTACTGACATTACTTAAGCAAATTGAGCAGACTCACAGAGCTAGAATCTGGAAGATAGGTTATGAGGAGAGAGAAAGGGAGTAGAGTGTGGTGAGCTGAAGCTCAATATGGGTAAAACATATGATAAGGTGGAAGGGGGTGGTTGGGCAGTGGATAGAGATGATGATGCTGGGATGCGATGGGGGTTGACAGTGCTGGAATATGAGGGGGAATAGGGTAGGGTGGTTGGGTTCGACTATCAATGGAACCTGGGAGAGGGCTGGAGGAAGGAACAGGTAAACACTGGGGATTTGTAAGTATGTGGTTAAAACTACAACAGAGAGAATATTCTTTTGGCAAATATGGAGGGGGAGAGTTACTGGTGCAGGGTGTTGGGGGTGGGGAAATATGTGGGAAAGGGAGCACCTGGGGTAGGCTTCTATGGAATATGAAAATGTTCATCTTGTTATAGTGTGTTATCTCAGTGGGTAGAGACCCACACAATAAACAAGAAAATATTAAACTCCCATCCCGGGGAGTCCTGCTATGTTCTCGGTTAGAGGGGCAAGAATACCTTGAGAACATAGGCAGTGCCTAACAAAAGAAAACAGACCAGTATGTCAGGCCCTCAATATTAAAGCATGTAACTATTCTTCAAAAATTGAAACTTAGTGGTTACCATAGGTTCTGAGGGGAGGGAAGAATAGAATAGATAGGACCATGGGGCATTTTTAGGGCATTGGAATTGTTCTACATGATCTTGCATTGACAAATACAGGCCATCATAAACTTTGTCAAAACCTATAAAAGTGTATGGTACAAAATGTAATCCACAATGTAAACCATTGACCACAGTTAGTAGCAATGCTTCAATATGTGTTCGTCAATTGTAACAAGTGTACAATACTCATGTAAGATGTTATCAATAAGGGAAAATGTGAGATGGGAGGGAGTGGGGTATAGGGGAATTTCCTATATTTTCTGTAACCTAAAGTTTCTTTGAAAATAAAGTAAAAAATAAGACACTAGAGGAACATACAGGAAAAATTGTCACTGTACATAAAAGATATCTTATGTTGATTGAAGACATAATTTAAAAAATCCTTTAATTTTTAAATTATTTTTTATATTTTATTTTGTATTTTTATTTTATTGTTATTTTTTATTATTTTTAGTCATTTGTTTTTTGGGGTTTGTTGTTGCAGACTGCAGAAGGTTTGAAACTGTATCCGGGAAGGATCATTGGTGCAGGGTGTCGTGATGGGAGATGTGTGGGGAGGGATACACCTGAGGCATGCCTCTATGGAATACGAAAATGTTCATGTGGTCATGAGGTATTGTCTCAGTGGGTAGACTTATTATTATTCTAACGATGGAATAACATGTAACATTGATATAAAAGCAGTGGTTACCAGAGGTTCTGAGAGGAGGAAGAGGGAAGAATGTGTGTATCATGGAGCATTTTTGGAACATTGGAATTGTTCTACATGACATCGCAATGATGGACACAGACCATTATACATTTTGTCAAAACCTATAAAAATGTGCAGTGCAAAGTGTAAACTAAAAGGTAAACTATTGACCACGGTTAGCAGCAATGCTTCAATATGGGTTCATCAATTGCGGCAAATGTACCACACTAAACAAATATGCTGTTAATGGGGAAAAGTGTGTGTGTGTGGGGGGTAGGGTATATGGGAATCCCCCTATAGTTTCAATGCATCATTTATGTAATCTAAAGCTTCTTTGAAAATAAAATTTAAAAATAAAGCTAAAGCATTAAGAAATTTGTCTTGTAAAGGGCATCAAGTTAAGAGATTTAGATTTTCTTGTGTTTCCTTTGAAAGCTATCTTTTATGGTCAGAAAGAAATGAAAACATATATCTATATATAAATGAAAAGATATATATCTAATGTGCATGCATGCACACACATGCATACTTTACACACACACCTGTACCAAATTCCACACAAGCTTTCTTGTGTTTAGTGATTTTTTTTCTGATTCTATTTACATCAAAATATACACTCAGAGTTCATTCTCAATAAGATTGGATCAAGCTATGAATAGAACCTAAGGTGGAAATTTTATAGTAATCTTTCCATAAAAGGTTCAGATCCCTGCTCATGTTGTCATAGAAATAAAGCTGGTGTGACAGCAAAAGAAAAAACAATTCATTTCTTTTCAGTCTAATAGACTTAAGGAAAGCAATAATCCTTTGCTAATTTCTTCCATCAGAACAAGGATATGTTGTAAAGAATCACTTTTAGAACAAAAGTAAGCTACTCTAAGTGCCAAGAAATCATTCAAAGAATGGCTCACTTTCTGTGTATATCAGATTCTCAAGGCTCAAACAAAAGCCTTTTTCTCTGAGATATGTGAATTCTTTCTAAACAAAGAACACAAATTCTTAAGGGATCCCAACCTTGCTGTTTTAGTTTCATATTTAGTATGATATTGGCTTCTTGCCTCGGACTGCAGTTGCTTGAAAGTTTCAGTGTAAGTTAAGACAAATTGTGTTGTAACAAGACAGTTTTGAGTAAAAATTTTATTTGTTTAAAGTGATAGAAATATCTCACAGTATATTAGCCAGCTTTTACTGCAAAGCAAACCACCCCAAAATTTAGTGGCTTAATCCAGTTAGAGTTGATTTTTTGTATGTGGTGTGATGTAAGGGTCCAAATTACCTCTTCTGCAAGTGGATAGCCACTTTTCCTAGTATCATTTGTTGAAGAGACCATTCTTCCCCTAAATAATGTAGTTGGCATGCTTGTTGAAAGTCAATTGGCCATAGATGCATAGGTTTACTTTTGAAGTCTCAATTCTATTCCATTGGTTTATATGTGTACCTTTATACCATTATCACAGTTTATTTTCTTTAGAGAAGTTTTAAGTTTATAGAAAAATCATGCAAAAAGTATAGAGGTACCATATATGCCCCCACACACATGTATTTTTCCCTATTATTGATACTTTGCATTAGTGTGTTATTTTTGTTACAATTGATGAAACAATATTATCCTTATACTTTGGTCCGTAGTCTACATTAGTGTTCACTCTGTTATACATTTCCAAGTCTTTTCATTTCTAATCTTTAAATTTTTATTCTGAAATTAAAATTTTGATTACTGTGGCTTCATAGTAAAGGTTAGGAATTAGAAATTGTGAGACTTCCAAATTTGTTCTTCTTTTTCAATATTGATTTGGTTCTTTATGGTTCCTTGTGATTCTATATCTGATTTTGATGGGGATAGAGTTGAATCTGTAGATTGCTTCTGGTAGCATTGGCATCATAACAATATTGTCTTCCTGTCCATGAATATGGGATGTCTTGCCATTTATTTAGGTCACCTTTAATTTATCTCAGCAGTGTTTTGCAGTTTACAGTATACAGGCTCTTCAACTGCTTGATTAAGTTTATTCCAAGAAATTTTATTCTTTTACATGCTATTGTGGATGGAATTGTTTTTAAAGTTTCCTTTTATGATTTATTTTGCTGCATTGTACTACATCTGATTTTCTATATTAATCTTGTGGTCTGCAATTTGCTGAATTCATTTATTCCACTACTTTTCTTGTTGAGTGTCTGGAATTTTCTATATAAAGGCTCAAGTTATCTGTAAATAGAGATAGTTTTATTTTTTTTCACAGTTTGGATGTCTTATTTATTTTGTCTTGCCTAATTACTCTACCTAGAAATTCTAGTACAATGTTGAATAACAGTGGTAAAAGTGGGCATTCTTTTCTTGTTCCTGATTTCGGGGGCAGGCTTTTCAGTCTTCTACTACTGAGTAAGTTAACTGTGTGCTTATTGTATATGCTGTTTATCATGTTGAAGACCTAAACATAAGAGCTAAATCTATAATACTCTTAGAAGAAAACATAAGGAGGATCCTTCTTAACCTTGGAATTGGCAGTGATTCCTTAGATATGAGGAAACAAAGAAAAAATAGGTAAAATGGACCCCATCAAAATTAAAAACTGTTGTACACTGAAAGATGTTATTAAGAAAGTGAAAGTATAATCTAGAGAATGGGAGAATATAATTACTAACAATATAGCTGATAAGGTTTTACTATTCAGAATATATAAAGGACTTCTACAACTCAAAAAAAAAAAAACAAAAAAACAAAGAACCCAATGAAAAATTGGGTAAAGGCCTTGAATAGACATTTCTCCAAAGAATATACAAATGGCCAGTATGGATACACAGCATCATTGGCCATCAGGGAAATGCAAATCAAAACCATAACAAGAATTCATTTCACACCCACTAGGTTGGTTATTATTTAAAAAAATAGAAAATAACAAATGCTGGTGAGGATGTGGTTTATTGGAAGCCTTATATATTGTTGGTGGGATTGCAGAATCGTACAGCCACTGAAGAGATCCGTTTGGCATTTCCCCAGAAAGTTTAGCATGGAATCACCATAAGACCTGGGAATCCCACTTCTTGGTATATACCCTCCAAAACTGAAAGCAGAGAATTGAGCAGATATTTGTACATCAATGTTCATAGCAGTATTATTCACAATAGCCAAAAGATGGAACCAATCTAGTGACCATAAGTAGATTAATGGATAAATAAAATGTGATATGTACACATAATGAAATATTATTCAGCCAAAAAAAAGAATGAGGTTCTGATTCATGTTAATACAAGGGTGAACCTTGAAGATACCATGGTGAGTAAAATAAGCCAGACACGCAAACAAAAATATTTTATGACCTCACTTATATGAAATACCCAGAATAACCAAATTCATAGGGACAAAAAGTAGATTACAGGTTACCAGGGATCAAGGGGTGAGTGGAATGAGGAGTTATTGCTTAATGGATGCAGAATTTCTCTTTGAAATAATTAAAAGGTTTGGGTAATGGATATTGGTGATAGTAGCACAATATCATGAATGTAATTAATCCCAATGAATTGTATACTTAAAAAAGATTAAAATGGGAAACTTTCAGTCATATGTACATTACTACACTAACAAGTATAAAAACACAATATTTTCATAGGAAAAAAACTTTAGTGGCTTAAAACAACAAACATTAATGTTGGCCAGGACATTAATTTTGACCAGGGACATGCCTGACTATATATGGTCTGCAGCCAGCTATAGTCCAACCCAAGAGCTAAGCATGATTTTTACATTTTTAAATGGTTAAAAAACAAACACACAAATAAGAATATGATACCAAAAGTGGCTCACAAAGCCTAAATTATTTATTATCCTGCCCTTTACAGAAAAAGTGTGCTGACCTCTGGTTTAGACCATGCTTTTGTTGTTCAGCCATTTACACTGTGATCACCAGGGTGGTAATTTGGTCTCAGCTAGGAGCCCTCAAGCATCTGTGGCCAAACACCTGTTTATTAAGTGACTCTGCTTCTGGGAATTAGTGACTATTGGCTAAGATTATACAAGTGACTTGGCTACATATCTCTTATCATTCAGGCTAACCAAGATTTGGGCACATGGTGGCTGGCAGGCTCCAAGAGAAAGTAGAGGTGCACAAGGTCTTTTGATACCTGGACTTGGAATCAAAAGTCACAGTATTACTTCCTCCACATTTTGTTGGCCAAAATAAGTCACAAGGCCAGCCCAGCTTGAATGGGTGGTGTAATCGGCTCCATCCCTTCATAGAAGGATAAGAGAAAAGGGCAATTTTATAGCTGTTTTTACAAACTTTCACATACAAAGACCAAAGATTTCAAGGGCAGTGAGCTTCACCTGGACCTGTAATAAAGGAAAACTGTAACTCATCTATACAGCTACCTCCACCCTCAGACTACCTTGCTTTCAGGTTCATATTTTTTTGCTCTCACTCTTGACTGGGGCCACTTGATCCTTTATCTCTGATGTGCTTTCTATATCTCCTTCTCTCTTACCCTCTGTAGTTCCGCTTTCTCTGCTTCTCTTTACCTAAATGTCAAATATGCCTATCCCAGGCCAGGGCACCATGAACATTTTGGTGCCTTTAGGGGCATAGGAAAAGTAGCCTTTCTCAAGCAGACACATTTCAACAAGTGAAACAAGGGCTGAATATCAGACCAGATGGCCTTTCACAGAGTAAAACCAGCAAATTCATTTTCTGGAGTCCTGGAACTACCTCAGTCAAGCCCTGGTCCCAGCCTGGTCCTACTCTGGTCTGCTCACTTGGATCATCAACCAAGACCAAGTCCAGAGAGAGAATTTAATTGTGTCTTTTATTTTAGGTAACAATTCCTAGCCCAAGTAACTGGGGCTTACAGGTAGCAAACAACATCCCATGTCCCATCACCCATCTTACAAGAGAGCATGAGCAGAATCTCTGAGAAACAGGACTCATCAGACTTTTAAAAAGAGATGTAGAAAGGAAATGATTAGTGAAGAAAGGTGTGGACACATTAGTGTATTTTGTGGAGGATATATAGAGAAGTATGAGCTTTATTTTGTATTTACTGAGAGATTGGGTTAAATGACACAAGAACACATTCTTATCACTGTTTTATATTTCATACATTATTATATAAATATATTACACACATCATGCCCAATTTAAGAAAAAGATTTTTGCTTCCATAACTTTTTTCTCAGTGGGCACCTGAATATTGATGTAGATTTTAAAATAGGACCCTTTATACCAAGTGTTTCTTAATACCTGGGGAATTTAAGAAACAGAAAGATGAACAAACTATTACTGAAAACATCACTTGCAGTAAAATCTATATAAAATGTACTAGTTAGAATCCTTAGTCATAATTGTATATATTAGCATAAATTCTTATTTTTGTTATGCATTTTCAATTAATGAAACCATTTAATTAGTTCTGAGAAAGAATAAAGAAAAACTCTATTTAACCAGTATAGATTTTCTTTATTTATCCAAATTTTACTGAATGGCCTATGCTCTATTTATCTAGAACTGAATTTTAGACCCTGCACTGCCACCAACAGGAACGTGACCTCACTTCTTCTCTTGGCCTCAATTTCTACAAACACTAATGCAAGGCATTAGGCCATATCATCTACAAGTCTCTTACCTGCAAAAATTTTTTGGTATTCTGAATTTAAATGTAGATCTGATGAGCTTTGCAATAAGCAAGGTATGGAAGGAGCTGCAAATCATCTGTTCCAATTTGTTCTCCAGCATTGATTTCAATTGGCTCATCTGGTTATCATGAAAGAGCATGTGCATTTTTATTCATGTGAGTCATAAGTGGTGTTACTGAAAAGGCCAACTCAAGTACTCACCCTTCTCTTTCTTATTACATATACCATTTAATTTGTTCTGTAACTATTCATAAAGATATATTCCAAGCAATGTAGAATATACATAGGGTATACACAGACTTCTAGAGAAAGCTTACTGGGAAATCATTACCCATGGTAAAAATTACAGAAAAAAATGCTACTAAAATAGTGACATATCCAAGTGTTATTAAAGAAGATCAGTGATTTTGGAAACTTGCCTGGAACTTCCAGGGAAGATGGTGGTGTAGTGAGTTCCAAGACTCAGTCCTTTCACCAAAACAGCCATTAAACATACAGAAACTGTCTAAAGCAATTATTTTGAAACTCCTGAGGCCAAAAGAACACTGTACAACATCCAGGGAAGTGTGGGAAGAAGAGGCGATAAAATATGGCAAAGAACTGAATTGCTATCTCCATGCAGTAGATACCGGCACACACCCACCACTCTCACAGAAGGCCACCATGAGGTCCAGTCACTAGCTGGATGCTGGTGACAGAAAGGGACAAAAAATCCTCTTCCCCAAGAAGATGGGTAGGAACAGCTGATCACTGATCACAGATATTGTTTAGCAAGTTCAGACCTGGGCTCCAATTTTGAGGATAGTTATTGTTTCAACCCGTCCCAGACAAAGGTGGTAGCAGCCATTGTTTCATCCTTTATGGACTGGGGCAGAGGCAGTTGAGATTTAAAGATAGAGCTGCAGTTAAATCTTTAACTATGGGGGACAGTCAGCTGAAGGGTTGCATTTGCTGGGCAGGCCAGGAAAGCTCAGCTTTTGGAAGCCATCAGAAAACTTTTGGCACCCTTCCTGACCCCATGAACAAGACACTTTGGAGCTCATCTGCACCTCCTTTCTGGGTCCCTGTTCCTCTTTTGGCTGGGAAAGAGTGACTTAGGAAAGTCCTACCCAGGATGACACTCCCACAAGAATTTGTCTTCCTGGGAAAAGTAGCATGAAACAACAAAAGCAGTGTAAAAAAACTATAGAACCAGACAGTCTGGGACAAAGGCTTAATGGTATTAAATACCTAAGAAACAGAAGGGACAACCAAACTCTTAGAAATAGGGACACTCCAAAATAACTATCAAACAAAAGCCCAGGACAAAACAGACTTAAAAACACTGAGAAAACCCAGCAGAGTGCATTCACCTTGGGTAAACATTCCTGATAAAATAGATGAAACTCAAGAAAATCTCTGTCTTATCACCAGCTGGTTAAAAAAAAACTACACAAGAAACAGACATCCCATGGAGTGAATCCCCAGAAATATAATTTTAAAATATTGAAATATAGAGTGTGTAATGAAAGAGTATAAGGAAAAGAAAGAAACAGGAAAGGGCCCATCCAAAAGAAGAAGATAAAAATATAGATAACACCAATGAAAAAGATGATAATGTGGACATACTGACAAAGGCTTTAAGAAATGATTTTAAAAATGCTTAAGGAGAGGAAGAAAAGTACAGAGAAAGAACTACAGGATATCAAGAAAATAATAAACAAATAATATGAGTATATAAGTAAAGAGATAGAAATTTTTAAAAGGAACAAACAGAACTACAGGAGTTGAAGTCCATAAAAAGTGATATGAAAAATTCCCAGAAGGGTTTCAAGAGCAGATTGGAATTGGCAGAAGAAACAATCAGTGAACTTGAAGATAAGACATTTGGAATGATTCAGGTTGAGGAGCAGAAAGGAAAAAGAAATATTAAAATTGAGAATAGCTTCTGAGAGCTATGGGACAGCATCAAGCACTCCAATATATGTATTATGGGAGTCCAAGAAGAAGAAGGTGAGAAAGCAGCAGAAGGAATAGTCAAAGAAATAATAACAGATAACTTTGAAATTTAGCAAAAGATGTGCAAATGCACATCAAAAAGGTCCAGAGTACACTAAACATGAAGAAAAACACACCACATCATATGTTGATCACACTAGCAAAAGAAAAAGACAAGAAGAAAGTTCTGAAAGCTACAACAGAAAAGCAACACATTTTATAAAAGGGATTCCCAATTAGAATAAGTTCCAATTTCTCAGCAGAAATCATGGAAGCAAGAAGGCAGTGGGTTGAAATGCTTTAAGTGCTGAAAGAAAACAACTGCCAGCCAAGAATTTAATAACCAGTGAGACTCTTTTTCGACAATGAGGGAGAGTATAAGACATTCTCAGATAAACAAAAGTTTACGGGGTTCATCAACACTAGCAATGCTAAAGGGAGTTCTTTAGATTAAAAGGAAAGGACAATAGACAGTGGTTTAAAGCAGCATAAAAAATAAAGACCCGTGATAAAGGTAACTATTTGGGTAATTATAAATGCCAGTATTAATGTATTGTATTATTGGTATGTAACTCCATTTCATACTTCCTGTAGGTGTTAAAATGCAAATGCATAAAAAATAATGATATATCTAGGTTTTCAGATATACAATGTACAAAGATATATATGGTAAAATGTACAAATAATGGTTGGGGAACAGAGGGGTATAGAAAAAGTATATGTACATGCTATTGGATTTAAGTTGGTATCAAACCAAATATAATTTTTATATATTTAGGATATTAAATTTTAACTTCATGGTCACCACAAGGAAAGCAGATGAAAACTATATCCAGATAAAAATGAGAAAGCACTCAACATGGGACAAAAGAAGAAAACAAGTAAATATAAAATTAGACTTTAAAGGAAGTGAGGACCAAAAACCATATGATTTACAAAAGATAAGTAGCAAAATGGCAGAAGGAAGTCCTGTGTTATCAGTAGTGACTATTATACTCTCCAGACAAAATTCAGAGGTTTGCAGTATGGATAAAAAGGCACGACACAACTATATACTCTGTCAGAGACTCATCTCAGAGTCAAAGATACAAGTAGTTGAGGGTGAAAGGATAGAAAAAAATATACCATGTAAGTACTAACCAAAAGAGATTCTGGTGGCTAAACTAATATCAGATAAAATGGACTTTATGAGGGACAAAAATGGCCATTATATACTGATAAAGGGGACAATTCAGCAGGGAGATACATAATTATAAATATATATGCAGTTAACAGCAGAGCACCAAAATATATGAAGCAAATACTGACAGATTTGAAGGGAGAAATTGAGAGTTCTATGTTAATATTAGGAGACTTTAACACATCATCCTCAATAATGGATAGAACATCCAGTCAGAAGAACTATAAGGAAATAAAGGACTTGAATGATACACTAAATCAACTAAGCCTAACACACATATATAGAACACTGCACTCAACAAAAACAGAATATGCTTACAACTCAAGTGCTCATGGATCATTCTTCAGGATAAACCATATGTGGGTCACAAAACAAGTATCAGTAAATTTTTTAAAAATTGAAATCATGCAATATATGTTCTTTATCACAAAGAAATGAAGCTAGAAATCAATAACTGAGGGAGAAAGGGAATATTCACAAATTTGTGGAAATTAAACGACTTACTCTTAAACAACCAATGGTAAAGAGGAAATCAGAAGTGAAATTAGGAATACCTTCAGGTGTATGAAAATGAAAATACAGCATACCAAAACCTATGGGATGCAGTGAAGGTAGTGCTGAGAGGTAAATTTATAGCTCTAGATGCTTCAATTAAAAAAGAAGAAAGACTTCTAATCAGAGACTTAACCTCAAAACTGGAAGAACTAGACAAAGACAAGCAAACTAAACCCAAAGTGAGCAGAAGGAAGGAAATATCGAAGATTAGAGTGGAGATAAATGAAATAAGAAAAAAAATAGCAAGAGAGAATCAACAAACCCAAATGTGTGTTCTTTGAAAAGATCAATAAAATTGACAAAACTTTATCTAGACTGACAATGACAATAAGAGAGGATACAAATAAGGAAAATCAGAAATAAAAGGGGGTATATCACTACTGACCCTGCTGAAATAAAAAAAGGACTATAAGTAGATACCATGAATAACTGTTTAGCAATAAATTAGTAACCTAGATGAAATGGACAAATTCTTAGAGACACACAAACTACCTACATTGGCCCAAGAAGAAACAGAAGATCTCAACAAACCTATAACTAGCTAAGAGATTGAATCAGTGATCAAACACCTCCCAACAAAGAAAAGCCCAGGACCAGGTAGCTTCACAGGGGATTTCTATCAAACAATCCAAGAAGACTTAACTCCAATTCTGCTCAAACTCTTCTAAAAAATTGAAGAGGAGAGAACACTCCCTAACTTATTCTGTGAGGCCAACAACACCTTCATATAAAAGCCAGATAAAGATACCACAAGAAAAGAAAGCTACAGACCAATATTTCTCATGAATATAGATGCAATCATCCTCAACAATATACTAGCAAACCAAATCCAACAGCATATTAAAAGAATTATACACCATGATCAAGTGGGATTCATTTCTGGTAGGCAAGCTTAGTTCAATGTAAGAAAATCTATTAATGCAATACACCATATTAACAGAATGGAGGAAAAAAAACAATCATCTCAATCAATGTAAAAGGGCATTTGAAAAAATACAGCACCTTTGAAAAAAAACAACAGAACTTTATTTTCTCACAGTTCTGGAGGCTAGAAGTCATAAATCAAGGAGTTACAGGGTCATACTCCCTTTGAAGTCTCTAGGGGATACGCTTTCCTGTCTCTTCCCATGTTCTGATGGTGCCTGGCAATCCTTTGCATTCCTTGGCTTGTTGCTGCATCACTCCTCCATCATATGGCATTCTTCCTTGTATGTACCTGTGTGTCCTCTCTTCTTCTTACAAGTTCACCCTAATCCAGTATGACCTTTTTTTCTCTGGAGGTATGGGTGATTGAACCTGGAACATTGTACATGGGAAGCAGGTGCTCAACCACAGAGCTACACTCGCTCACCCAGCACCCTTTCTTGATAAAAAATACTTAGAATACTAAGAATAGAAGCAAACTTCCTCAATATGAAAAAGGCATATATGTAAATCCCACAACTATTCTACTGATTGGTAAAGACTGCAGGTTTCCCTCTAGGATCAGGAACAAGACAAGGATGACCACTGTCTTCACTATTATTTAACATTGTACTGTAAGTTCTTCTCAAAGCAATTAGGCAAGAAAAATATATAAAAGTCATACAAATTGGAAAGGAAGAAATAAAAGTTTCCCTATTTGCAGATGATATGATCTTACACACAGAAAATCCTGAAAAACAAAGCTCCTAGAGGTAATAAATGAGCTCAACAAAGTGGCAGGGTACAGGATCAACACCCAAAATCAGTAGTGTTTCTATACAAAAGCAATGAAAAATCAAGAAAAAAAGATTCCATTCACAAAAGCAACTTAAAGAATCAAATATCAAGTAATAAATCCAACCAAGGATGTAAAGGACTTGTACCCAGAAAACTACAAAACATTGCTGACAGAAACTAAAAAGGACCTAAATAAATGGAAAGACATTCCTTGTTAATGGATTGGAAAACTATTTATTTTTAAGATGTCAACACTACCCAAAACAATTTATAGATTCAATGCAATCCCAATCAAAATTCCAACAATCTTCTTGCAGAAATAAAAAAGTCAATCATTAAATGTATATGGAGGAGAAAGAAAAATGAAGTTGCAGGACTCACACTTACTGATCTTAAAGCTTATTACAAAGCTACAGCAATCAAAACAGCATGGTACTAGCACAGGGACAGACATAAAACTAATGGAATCAAAGTGAGAGCCCATAAATCAACTCTCAAATTTATGGCCAACTGATTTGTGACAAGTTTGCCAAAACCACTCAATTGGGAAAGAGTAGACTCTTTAACAAATAGTGTTGAGAAAACTGGATTTTCATTTGGAAAAAAAAAAAAAAAAGGTGCATATGACCTCAAACCACATACAAAAATCAACTTAAAATGGATCCAAGACCTAAATATAAGAGCTAGAACTCTCAAATGTCTAGAAAAAAATGTAGGGAAGCAGTTCCAGGACTTTGTGTTTAAGCAATGGTTTATTAGACTTTATGTGCAAAGCACAAGCTATAAAAGAAAAAATAAGAGAAATGGGACTTCATCAAAATTAAAAACTTTTGTTCCACAAAGGACTTTATCATGAAAGTAAAAAGAAAACCTACACAGTGGGAGAAAATATTTGGAAATCGCATATCTGCTAAAGGATTAATATCCAGTGCATTTAAAGAAATCCTCTATCTTAACAACAAAAAGACAAAAAAAACAAATTAAAAAACGGACAAAAGACTTGAACAGACATCTCTCCAAAGAAGATATACAAATGGCCAGAAAGCAGATGGAAAGATGCTCAACACCATTAGCCACAATGAGATACCATTTCACACACATTAGAATGGCTGCTATTAAAAAATGGAAAATATTCACTTCTGGAGAAGATGCAGAGAAATAGGAACACTCATTCATTGCTGGCGGCAATGTGAAAAGGTGCAGCCACTGTGGAAGACAGTTTGGCAGTTTTTCAGAAAGTTAAGCATAGAACTATCATATGACCTGGCAATCCTACTATATAATACTAGGTATGTACCCAAAAGAATTAAAAGCAGGGACCTGAATAGGTATTTGCACACCAATGTTCATAACAGCATTAGTCACAATTGCCAAAAGATGGGAGTGACTCAAGTGTCCATCAATTGATGAATGGATAAGTAAAATATGGTGTGTGTATATATATATATGAAGGAATGTTATTCAGCCATAAAAAGGAATGAAGTCCTGATACATGTGAGAATATGAATGAACTTTGAAGACATCACGTTAAGTGAAATAAGCCAGACATAAAGGACAAATATTGTATGATCTCACTGATTTGAATCAATTAGAATAAGGAAACTCAGAGAATCATAATCCAGGACATAGGTTACTAAGTGATGGGGTGGGGATAGGGAAAGGGAAGTTAAGCTTAAAATGCCTTAAAATTCCTATTTGGAATGATGGAAATGTTTGGTAATGGGTGGTAGTGATAGTAGCACAACATTTTGAACACAATTAACAGCACTGAAATATAGATCTGAATATGATTAAAAGGGGAACTATTATATTGTATACATGGTAACAGAATAAATTTTTTTTAAAAAATCCATGGAACTACACAAACAGTGAGCCCTAAATTAAGCCATGGACTTTAATTAATACTACAGGTATAAAAATGTGCTATATTCGAATGTAACAAATATTTCACCAATGCAAAATGTTGGTGGTGGGATCGTATGTGGGAATCCTGTATTTTATGCACGATTGTTTTGTAAAACCATAACTTCTCTAATAAAAAAAAAAATGTATCATTCAGCCACCCAAGAAATCTCCCTACCTATAATTTATAGATTTACTTTAACATTTTTAAACGGAAGAATGACTTTTAAACTTTACTTATATTTGTAAAGTTATTGTGACCTTTTACTGAATGTAATGCAGGAATTGCAGAATTTTCAGTCTAAAAAAATGTGCTATTAAAACACAGATGAAGGAAAATTTTGTAATCTGGGGAATAAAAAAAATGTCATCGGTATTGCGAGGGTGGATTTTGAGCTGAACCTCAAAATGTGTGCTGGGTTTCCACAGGTGCAGAAGGTAGACACTGCATTCTAGGTTGAGAGAACAAAATAGAAAAAGCATGGAGTTATAAATTAAAAGATGGAATAGAAAAGTTGAATGTTAGACTCAGAGAGTGGAAAAGACTTAGAGCTAATTGTTTATATTTCCTTCCTTCCTTCCTTTGGTTTTCTTTTTAACAGTTAGGTAAGCTGATTTCTTGAAGGACAACAGACTTATGCAAGGATACAGCCTTTTAAAAAATTGTACAGAATCAGATTATGAAGCACCTTGGATTCAACAAGCAATTTAAACTTACTGCTGGAGACAGGCCAAAACCAAAGGAGATACACAGCGTAATCTGTGGTTTAGGAAGATAATTCCAGCAATAGTGGGAAGAATATGATTAGAGTTGGAAAGATTAATAAGAAACTGCTGATAATTTTCTAAACAAGATCTGAGGAATGTCATTGGAAAAGGATGGGAAAAGTTGGATAGTAAAACAATGAAAAAAGTTTCCCAAGTGCCTTTACTATCATCACTATTAACCCAGGCTATTTCTAGCTTCTCCTAAGCTTTATCTCCTAAAACCAATACAAGTATTAAAAAAAGAAGTAATTGAATCATATGCCTAGATCAAGAGAACTGGTGACTATGCTAATTTCTCAGCTTACTACGACATCATTTTATATCCTGTCTAGCATGTTACCCACAAGTAATTTTCCCAAATATGTTTTCTATCCTTCAATAGCTAGTACCATGCTTCTAAGCTTCTGTTTTCTAATTTGAATGAATGGGTGAATTTGGCTGAGGAGATACATTGTCAGAGCTGATTTATGTTGTTGTCAATCTAAACTGCTTAGCTCTGCAGCTGAAATTATCCTTACGTGCCCATTGTTCAGAGTTCAGAAAAACACCTTCTGTTCTTTTGTTCAGTCATAGCAAGGACACAGATTTTCTGTGCTGCTGTTGTTCTTTTCCCTGTGCATCAAGCATTCCTACAATAACGGATGCCTTTACTGCAGAGGTTTTGGGAAAGCTCTCAGAAGAAATTCTGGGAAACGGACGAGAGAAGCTTTACAAATGGGCGGAAGTAGCTGTAGGAGATTTAGAAAGAATCTCTATAAGCCTAAATACCAGCCATTTTTATTTTCATAGAATGAACACATATGCTAATGGAAGAAACCAATTTCCTTTTCTCATTATGGTCTAAGTCATGGAAGCTGAAGTTCTCTTTTTCAGACAAGTCAAAAAGTGTAGCAAGTTGACAATATATGTAAGATGTGCCCAGTGCTTATCATTTGTGTGAGCCCTGAATGAATTATCAGGTAAAGAATAAGCTTTCTTGTGTATAATTTTCTCAGTATTAACCAGAATCCACATAGAAAACAAAAACTATATTCAAATTTGAATTATTTGAGGAAGGTATGTTTATAAATGTTTTGCCTGGTGAAAGGTAAAACAAAAAGGAAAGTGAAGTGATCTTGGGACTCTTGCAGCTCTTACCACCCCTAGGTCTGAATGAATGAAGTGGTTACTAGAATCTAGAATTAGAGAGCTCTGTAGAGGGGTCACCTCAAGAGAAACAGTGATCGTTGGTGACAGGACACAGCTAGATCAAAGCAACATCTCAGCAAGGGAGCCAGAGGAAGTACCTACTCACTTCCCTTCCTCACATCTCCCACTGGGGCTCCCCTTTGACAAAACTTGGCCAAACCTTGGGGACCCAGGAAAACAACAGATCCATTGCTGTTGTTGTAATGGTTACTAGTCAGCTTCCAAGATAGAAAGCAGGATGGAGTACTTTGGCGATCGGTCTGGAGAAGCAAACAAGACCCAGGATGTGTAAGTCCATTGAGGGTGGTGGGCCACACTTGTGGGAGATGTTTGTGTGGGATGTGGTGGGAGGTGTGGGAGGTGGGCAACATGGGAATCCCAGTGGGTTCCGTGTAATTTTTTTGGGTAATCTAAGCACCTCTTAAAATATATTTATATATATACATAAATAACATATTTGTAAGCAAATGCACATATATGCATATACATTTATATATCATTTTGCAAATGTTGGTATGTATTGTGAAAATTTTGATTTTTACCCACAATAAAAATTTAAAAAAACATATGTGGTGCATTATTTGTTAATATTGCCGATACGTATTTTCTCTTTGAAGGCAGCTGCCCTTAAGGCTAACATATCAGCCCATCAGTTGATCACTGAATTTTGTTCAAGGTCAAATACTGAGGCATGTCCCTTTTTTAGTGTTTTAAAACTGATGCTTGAAGTGGCCCATGGCTTGGCCTATGACAAAATGTGTCACCAAGGACTTTGCCCAGAAAGGCAGAGAGGACTCTCTTCCCACCCTGCCTTTAGCATGGTTCATCCCGACACAGGTTTCTTCTCGAGCATATGTCTACACCTCCCCCAGGTCTCTGGGTTCTATTCCCATGCATCTGCCTCTGGATTTTGCAAGCTATTATGCTTCTGGGGCCAGTCACATCCTTCTTTAGAATAGTGCCATCCTGCACCTTCCCTCTACTGTTGCATTATAACAATACTCCCCACCTGCTTTTCTCATGGAGGTTGCCCACTGAAAGATCTCACTCAGCCTTCATTATCAGAACTGCATGAGTGCTCCACAATCACACCTCTTACCTCAAGCGGCCCCAGACAAACTCAGGAGCCCTCCCCTCCTCAGAATTTCATCTCATACTTCCTTGGGAGTGTGTGTACATGGGCATTGACATTTACATACATTCTGTAAAGGGTTTATTTTCACAAGACCAAACCTAGCAGACACATGGGCTGGACTGAGTTTTTCACTCCCTGCTATTTCAGCTTCACGTTTTACCATCTACCTGCAAGTTCCATATTTTCCAAAGATGCAAGTGATACTGCCATAGGAGGTTTACCAAGTGAGATATTTTATGCATTACTTACCAGGTAGATTTTTCTTGTCCAATTAGTATCTTTCCAATTGGCATCTTTCTCAGTGTATGTGATATCTATTCTAGAACAATGTTAAATACAAAGAGTATTACATGTGCCTCTGGAAATGTTATTTTAAAAAGACAGAGAATAATCTTTAATCAAAATAGAAATAACAATCTGTTATTTTACTGTGCTTCCCAAGTTATAAAACACTTTCTAATTCATTATAGCGATTACTTCTCTCAATAAGAACAAGGGGTAGGCAATTTTTATCCCCATACCAGGGATGAAAAAGCTGAGACTAAGAAGCTAAGTGATTTGTCTTTGATAACACAGGGCTGTGTAGACACCCAGGCCTTTTGCCCCAGGGATCCACCGTCTCGGTTCTGTGTCTCTGTGGAATCTTTAAGTCTGGAGAAGCTGCTATCACTATGTAGTCTCTCATCTATGGTTCTGCTTGAAGGACTTAATAATTTCTTTACAAATTGTTCAGATCTTGCTTAGATATACGAAGTTTTCCCTCTGTATAGCCAGCCTAAATTTTGAAAATTGAATCAATTATAACAAGCACTAAATCAGAACAATGAAAACTGGGTTGTATGGAGTTATAATAACGGCTGCTGCACTGGAATGATAAAACTTTAGCTTCAGCATTATTTGAAATTGTATTACACTGGAATCAAACTCTCCTCTGACTGGATTTGGATGAATCTAGCAAGAGCTCTGCAATTCACACATTAGATGTAAGGGAAGCATTAGGAGTTCTCTCCACCTCTGCCGAAAGAGAGTAGGAAGGACACAGAGAGAGAGAGAAAGAGAGAGGATTAGGGGAAAGAAAGCAAGAGAAAGGGAATCTGGTTTTGTATGTGAAATATGTGGGGTTTCATTTTTAACAGGTCAACTTGAACTCTTCTTTTCCAAGTGAATCTAACTTCAAAATTAAGACCATTATTTTTATTAATATATATACTATTAGAAAGTTCAAAATCCTATCTCCTTCCACAAATGACTACTAGTAGTGTATATGCAGCTTGTCATGTATTTCAGAGATCTGCCCTGATTAATTGCTGGGTCGAATCCTTGGACCTGAAGACAAGGGTCTCACTTCATCCCTGATTTAGTGATAGTTTAAATCACTTTTATTTTTAGTAATGCTTACATACCTGTGTTTCCTCCATTTTGTTTATGAACGGTTAGATTCAAAATCATTTGTGACTATTTTGTTAGCCTTAATTTAAACACTTTGGAAATATTAGTATGTACATTCAACTGAAGAGGCAAAATATACTTAAGCATGGTCTTTTTCTTTCCATTTTGGAATATGAGTTAAACTGGAAAATTCATGGATTTTCCCTTTTGCTGTCAGCTTTCAAAAGTTTCTTAGTAAAATGCATTAAATAAAGAAAATCAATGAAGTCATTTTAAAAACTTCTTTCTTCCTTCATTTGTGCTAATGAACAAGAAACAATCATAGCAATGAATTAATTACTTTAATGACATCTCTCATAATCTTTCAAGAACAAGGATTTTTTTCCTTCTTCTATTGAAGAACAGCCAATCAAAACAGAGATAATTGTTCTAAAAACTCCTTGCTCTACCTTTTAATATAATTATTTAAAATATCTAGGGAGAAAAATGAAGGCGTTACAATCAGAGGAGGAATTAATTACTCTATTAACTTTGATTTTACTCAGTGTTATTTATTCACAGTTCTGGAAGCGGCCCTCTAGAAGTCATCATTTCATGTGTCTGCTTCCTGTCAGGAATGCTTCAAAGACATACAGACAAATAGGTTGGCTCCTAAGGTTTTTGTACCATCAGTTAGGTTTTATTTTAATATTTCCATGTTTCATTATTTCTTTTCCTGAGTAACCTGGGCAATAATTACCTAGAGGAATGA
This sequence comes from Tolypeutes matacus, assembly GCA_026826555.1. NCBI lineage: Eukaryota > Metazoa > Chordata > Mammalia > Cingulata > Chlamyphoridae > Tolypeutes > Tolypeutes matacus. The sequence goes on from JAKSZT010053846.1 coordinate 2,697,386, forward strand.
AAAAGTGCATATATATAGCCAGGACGTTATCCAATATTTTAAAGCTTAATACATTATGTAAAAAATGTTTCATTAAATCTAGAACCTATTTTTGGAAACATAACGTATCTTCAAAAATTTATTTCCATTTTGAAGATGTGACCTGCATACTGCAAGATGGATAATGATAGCATTCAGGAAACACTGCAGGGAGTAGAAAAAGAAAAAAGAGAGCTGTTGGGAATATGGCCTCACTCCTACTCCTGGCAATATTTTACATCTTGAACAATGCTTTTTATTGTTGAGATTCTGTTTAGTTCCCTACATGTTTATCATTATTTAAATATCTTAAAGGAAATAAAAGTAAATTTTTGTTCAAAATAAGATTGGTCATACATATGTTTTTAATTTAAGACACTAATATTCTTTAGAAGGAAATTGTAGGGTAAGTGAAAAAAGAGTGTTTTCAGAGATGTTTTGGGAAAACCTCCTCCTAACCTTGTCCTATAAACTGAATGACCATTGCAAAGAGCCCTATGTTCATTTTATCACACTTTCTCCTTTCAGTCTTCAGTTGTCCTGATTTTGAGAGTCAAAAACTGAGCAGATTTAGGTTGCATCCTTTAGATCAACATCTAAATCATTTTATGAGTTTTCAAGGACACCATGTGGAGAGGAGCTCCTGTGGAAGTAAATTCAAAGGTTAACGTTGTTTTTCAGATGTCACTCCAGATCCCTGTTTAAAGATCTGTAAAGCTCTCAGGCACTGCCCTCTATGTATCACTTGCCTTCATGTGTGGTTCTCCTGGTGGATTAATAAGTAATATTACAATATCTTCAGCAATGACTTTCATTATATTCAGGTCACCATCTAAGTTCCTTGAGGAAGATCTTCACAATTTTTCAAAGGGAAACAGATGGGAGTTGTGTTTTAAGTATGTGGATTTAAGTTGATTTGATATAAAACTTACTCCCCAGGTACTGTAAACATCTATATTGGTTTTTGCTATGAAGCAAAAATATACTCCAAAACATAGTGGCTTAAAACAACAACCATTCTATTTAGCTCACAGTTCTGTGAGTTAGCTGGGTGTTATGAATTGAATTATGTCCCCCCAAAATGATATATTCAACTTTGGGAATGTGACCTCATTTGGAAATAAGACCTTTGACAATGTTATTAGTTAAAACAAGGCACAGCAGGATTAGGATGGGCCCTTAAGTCAATTGATGGGTGTCCTTATATATGAATAGGAAACTTGGTCACAGACAGTAAGAGAAGGGCAGAGAGAAAGAGATGGTCATTTGTCAGAGGCAGAAATTGATTTATGCTTCTACAAACCAAAGAATGCCTGGATTTCCAGCAACCCACCAGAAGCCAGGGGAGAAGCATGGAAGGGAGTCTCACCTTGAAGTAGAAGCATGGCCCTGAAGACACCTTGATTTCTGACTTCTAGTCTCCAGAGCTATGAGACAGTAAATTTCTGTTGTTTGAGCCAATTATTCTTTGGTACTTTGTTACCATACCTTTTGAAAACAAAGACACTGGGTGTTTCTCCTCATATGTCTGTGATTGGTTGATGAATTGGCTGGTGGTTGGATGGTATAGGATGGCCTCACTCATAGTCTGGCTATGGGAAGTCTGGTTGGTCTATAGGAATTGTAGCATGAATTGCTTTTCTTTGTTCCACATGGTCTCTCATATTCCAGCAGGCGAGTCCAAGGTTCCTCACATGCTGGTTTCAGGGTTCCAAATAATAGAAAAGGAGAGTAAGCTCCGATATTCAATCACTTCTCATGCCTTAGTTCGCATCACATTTGCTAATGTCTTGTTGGCCAAAACAAGTCATGTGTCAACAAAGAGTCAAAAGATAAAAAATAGTCTCCATCTCTCGATGAAAGGAGCTGTAAGAGCTATTGCAGAGAGGAAAGGATACATATGGGGAGAATATGTGGCTGTGTTTTTGCAGTCCACCTTTGCTGCCCTTGAGATGTGGTCCCTGCCTTATAATCCATGGGCAGGACAACCTAGCTTATGGTCCAAGTATGTCCCTAAAGAGTACGTTCTTTCCAAAAAACAAAACAAAACAAAACAAAAAAAAAACAATACAAAGAACGCTACTGGATAAACTGATTTTTTAAAAAATCAACTTCTACTGTTCCTTTAGACTTTTAGGTGGACAGCCCAGATATATAATAGCCTTGTGCCTGGTAATGAACTGAATCTTAAGTTCCATTTGGACCCTTTGGCTGTACAAATACACCAAAATCTTTCATAATGATGCTATTGACATAAAGATCATTAGAAAATAGATTTAACCAGGAAAGCTTTCCTAAGATTATATTCTGTGTCTGCTTAATTTTTTATATTCTTCTTACATAATTCTCAGTTTCTTGGAAAAGCAAAAATAGCAGGTGACATGGCATCTGCCAATTTCTATTGATGCATGGGAACATTAAGGAAAAATCCCCTATAATTTCCTATATATACTTGTTCTGGTGGTCTATTCCTCATTAAATCTTTAAGTACTTTGTTCTTTTGAATTAGGACATTATTTGATAGACTAACAAAATTGAGCTATGGATGGCAGATTATAAGAAAGTACTATATCAATGTCAATTTCTGAATGTGTCAGCTCTATTGGTGGTATAGAGGAGAATTCTTAGTGAATATTTAGTAAATAATATTATTAAGAATTACTCATTGAAATATTAGGGATAAAGTGTCATATGTATAAAACTCTCAAATGGTTCAGAAAAGAAAAACATGTAAGAATGCATACCTCTAGGAAATGGGGTAAAATATTAACAACAGATAAATATGAGTAAAGGGTAGACAGGTACTGTTTGTAATGTTTTTATTATTTTTATTTTTTCAACATTTTAATATTTGAAATTATTTCAAAATGTACAATTAACTTTAACAGATATTTTGTTTTTTTCCCAAAATTAAAATCAAATGAATAATAATTTCTTCTTTTTTCCTCTCTAACATTACAGTTTCCATCTTGTTCTTGGGAGGGAGGTGACTTTGCCTTATGTGGAAATATTCAGATCAGGTCAGCTTAAAATTGGAAAGGGCATGTTCTTAAGATTTTTTACTCATGCAGAAGGACAGAATAGGCAGGCAATCTGTCTGTCAGGCTGCACCAGTATCCCAGCTATTAAAATGATCTACTACCCAGTGCCCACATTCTCAAAGCCAGGCTAATGGGACAGAAAAGCAGGTAAGTGACGTGGCAAGGAGAATGGCAGTAAAGCCTGCAAATTGTATGCCAGTCTGCTTTGTAAACAAGAAGATGAATAGAAAATAGAAGCATTATGTTCATTGGCCCTCACTGTATATGAAAAATAACTTTTTTCTATGTTAATAAATGACATTATATATATATATATTTATACATCTCTCCTATCACAGCCAACACAGTCATGCAGTCACGAACTCAATGGTGAATTAGAAAAACAGTCCACATCTTCAATGTCTTTTATTCAGTAACCAGTTTGTCAAGGAGGGGCAACTTAGTGGGGTTTAAATGTGAAACGACTTTATTTTTTCCAGTCACAACTATGTCGAATCTCACATTGTGATCCATTAATGATATCATGTGAATCCCACAGCTTTCCATTCATATGCAGTTATTAAAAGGTGGGCTCTATTAAGCTTTAAAATCAAAGCCATTCACTGTTAGTTATTAAAACTTGGTCCATTTTAAAATGTCAACTTCAAACTCAATTTAAATTTCACTTCCTAACCATGTACTATATAGCCTCCATGCTATCACCACAGCTGCCAGTGCAGGCGTAAACTGAGATGCTGATTGTTAGAATGAGAGGATTAGGAGATTTCTGGCTCTGAGACACATACACCTCTTCTAGTCTAGCTCTTTCCAAGAGCTGGAATTGGGCATGGGGAGAGGAATAGGAAAATTTCTCCTTAATTAACCAGCCAAGATTTTTTTTCTTTATTTTTGAAGAAGCTTTAGATTACATAAATGTTACCTTGAAAAGTAGGGGATTCCCATATACCCTCCTCCCCCTCCCAGACTTTTCCCCATTAACAACATTTTTCATTAGTGTGGTACATTTTTTACATTTGATGAACCATATTAAAGCATTGCTACAAAGCATGGTCTAAAGTTTAGATTATAGTTTACACTTTGCACCACATGTTGTTATTGGTTTTGACAAAATGTATAATGACTTGTATCCATCATTGCAATGTCATGCAGAACAATTCCAATGTCCCCAAAATGTCCCTTGTTACATCTACTCTTCCTTTTACCTCTTCTCAGAACCTCTGGTGACCACTGTCTTTATATCAATGTTACAAGTTCTTCCATTACTAGAATAATAGTAAGTCTACTCTAGTCCATAATTGCATTCCCACCTTATGTTTGTTCATTCCCCCATCTTGAGGATTTGGGGATGATGATGCCCACTCTGTTTTGATTGACAGGGGCATTAGCTCCCATGGGGCAGATAGATGGAACTGTCTTGCTTGCAGTTGTAGATACTCTGTTTTTTGGGATGGGTGTTACTCATCATCAACATTTTGTTGTCCTGGGTGAATCCAATGAACTGGAGTGTAGGTGTTGGCTGCAACTCTGCTGAGATTCAGGGATCACCCATCATATGAAGAGCCAGAAGACTTAAGTCTCTTGGACATATATTTAAAGGGCATAGTTATAGGTTCAAATAAAAGTGGCAGAGAACCATGTGTAGGAACATTAGACATGAGTTTAACTCTGATACATGGGGTAGATAGGTTAGCATATATTCCAAGGTAAGACCCACTGATGGGTTGCCGATTTCCTGGGGTTGTCAGCCCTGCCCATAGTGTCTACATGTCTTTAGAGTCCTCAGGAGCACCCATGCTTGAGGCACTGTTTACTGTGGCAGTCAGTGAGCTCCTCATGAAACGTGTGTAAGTGTAACCTCTGGAATAATCTTCTGACTCTCACTTTGAAAGCTCTTAGCCATAAAAACTCATTTGTATTTAATATTTCCCCCTTTTGGTCTAGGTCTTTTTCCAAATGCATTGCTAGTTGGTTCTTGTTAAATCCCTCAGTGCCAGGGGGGCTCATCTGCAGGAGTCATGTGTCATGCCGGGGGCTGTGGGAGGGGAAGGTAGTGAGTTTATATGTTAAGTTTTGCTTAGAGAGAGTCTACATTTGAGCAATAAGGAGACCCTCAGGAGGTAACTATAACACAATATATATTACTAGGCTAGGTTTCAATTTCACAAGAACAGGGTTCATAAGTATAAGCATCAGTGTCAATGGCCTGGCGTATTCGTCTGTCCTCCATTGCTAGGCACTTCCCATGTACTCTAGAGATTCTTTCCCGGCAAGGATTTAATGTTTTCTTTATTGACCATCCCAGTTGCTTGGATGACACTGTTTGGTCTTTGTTGTCCTCTAGATGACAGACCTGTAAATCCTGCCTCTTTCATGGAATGCATGTTTAAGTTTTTACATTTTGTGGTCTCTCCACTCCACCTTTCCCTAATACTGAGTTGGAGAAATAAATGGGGCCAAATGACTCAAGTTCAGCTTATTCTTGCTCCATGGGAACCTCATATATTACAAGATGTCTGCTGCCCATTTGCCTGCTCACACTAATTCTCTCCTCTTCTCAGGAAAGTCCAGAATTTGCCCCTTGCGCACACAGATATCCAACTAAGCAATGGAAAGCCAGTTCCCTTTAAATCTTGCAGCCACCTCTATTCTCGTGCATTCATCTTTAATTTTGTTTTAGAAAGGTGGAAGCCACCCTATCCCTTCTGCCTATAAACCTTGAAAGACTTCAAATCCAGTGACCTAGATGTCTACTTCCCATTTATAGTGGTACCGAGGGCCGGAGATTGAAGTTGGTACTTTATTTTTGGTACTTGTATGTGGGAAGCCAGCACTTGACCACTGAGACACATCAGCTTCACTGAGTTGGACTTTTCATTTGTTTGCTTTTTTTTTTTCATTTTTGTTTCTTCAGGAGGCACCAGGAACCAAACCCGGGACCTCCCACATGGCAGGTGGGAGCTCAACCTCTTGAGCCACATTGGCTCCCATGCAGGCACTTTTAAGCCCGGGTAGATTTGTCTGAAACAACTGTTGTCTAATTTCTTTACAATTTGGTTTACTTAATGCCTCTCTGTGTTCATCTTTGATCTGATTACTAATTCCTGGGCAACAGAAAATATCTCTCTCAGAATCTTCTGACAATTCATTTATTTCATTAGATCTAAAGAAATAGAAGCAGCATGAATGCTGTGCCAACTCACATAATTGTTTATGTTTTTTACTTCTGATATTTTATGATAGAATTAAAAGAAAATATTAATATTTTGACTCTCTTGTGTACCTACCCTTTGAAAACATATTTATATGTTTAGGTCTTATCTCCCAGAAATTCATCAACTCCATGCATGGTCATATTTACTGCATTCCAGATACAATTTCTCTTTCCATGTTTTAGTCCAAAAAGCATTTGAAAATTCCTTGTCAATATCCATCTAGCAGTGGTATCGGTAGAAGGGGCCAGGTTGGTGGATTGGCATCCTTGACCTTCTTCTCTTCAATATCTAGATCGTCACTGACTCCTGTTTGATCCACTTTAGCATATGTCCTTTATCCTCCCATTGCTGTCAAAGTCAGCACTCATGGTCTCCATCCTATTCCACCAAATCCTACTTAAACTTTGACTTCTGAAACATGACTGCAATCATGTCACTCCCTTGCTTGAAAAAAAAAGAAGAAATGGTTTCATAGCTCATAGGGCAAGGTCAGCAAACTTTTTGTGTAAAGGGCCAGATATAAATATTTCAGGCTTTGCAGACCATATGGTCTCTGTCACAACTATTCAATTTTGCCATTGTAGCACGAAGGCAATAATAGACAATATATAAGAGAATGGGCATGACTGTATTCCTTTAGATCTCTATTTACAAAACCAAGCAGAGGGCAGATTTGGCCCATGGGTCATAGTTTTTGCTGACCTTTGTAGTAGAGGATAAACTCCTTAATATGACCTTGACCTAACTTAAAAAATATTTTCTCATGACTCCACAATATATGCCTGTGTCTTCGAAATACACATAATCCTTTAATATTGGCATCTTCCATTGTTTTGATCTCCCTCCAGTATCTTCACCTTGAAAATTACTTATCCTGAAAAGCCTAGCATAAATGTATCTTCCTCTGGGCAGCTTTCTCAGGCAAAATTAGTCATACTTTACTTTGTTTTGATCTTAGTGTTTAAACTTAGCTCTTTTACTTCCAGAAATGTGGAATGGGTATAATTTTCCCTATTCTTCCAACTAAGTATGGTTAAAACCCTTGATGTTATGTGTAAAGCAAATATAAGAAGCCTCTGAAATGTGGAGATATGAAGGGAAACCAACTAGAGATCTCGGGTACAAAAGAGCAATGCACATTGGGTATTGAAGAAGTTATCAACCTGAAAATTCCTCAGAAAAAACTATGGCTCAAATGCTACCTCTGCCAGCAAAAGTTGAGTGAAAAGTCTAGAATTCCACCATCATCAGGCTAAAACAAGTCACTTCACCAAGATGATGTCAGAGTAAGGAAGAGTGCTGAGCTGAGACTTTCGTCCTTGTTGATTTTTAGCATTTACATCCTACCTGACACTATGAAATGCTCCAAGTGCATCTTATACATTTACCATCCCAGTTCTAGAATCAGTCATTCCTCAAGTAACCCTGGTTCTTTTTTAGAGGACAATTTAGAAAACAAGATTTGGGTTTTTGGTGCACTTGTTGCTAGTGGGGTGTCATATCTTTTAGGCCTTCCCAGATGGTAGAACAAAGAAGTGTATGTGTTTATACTAACCCATGAATAAACAAATATCTATACATATTTTTATATATAATCATCTGTAGCTATAGTAAATGAAACACGATTTCTTATTGATGATTCCAACTCTAATCCACATGGATCATTCTAGCCTCCTCTTCCCTTTGCTTTTGTGTAAATTCCCACTCCAACATCCACTTCCACTATCTACCATTCATTTATTTAATTGTTCATTTGCAGCATACATGTATAATGACTTGAGTATCTACATGGGAAACAATCTTATCAACTAATGTACTATGCTTATGTGCAGTTGCTTTAGCTGCTAGTCTTACAGATTTCACTCATTTCCAAATATACTTAGGTCAACCTGTTTTGCCCACACTCTTTAGTGAGGTTGTTTTATACAGTCACAATACAGTTGTAATACGTACAGGGTCCAGAATGGTTCCAGAGTTTCCTGTGGATGGGATTAGGAAGAACTCTAAGAACTTCTCTGATGGCTCCCCAAATCTACCTGCCCAGAAATTTCAACCCTTCAACTAACTCTCCCCCACAGTCCTGAGGAAGCACAGCATCCTTAACCCTCCACTGCTGCCACCTCTTTCTGCGGCAAGTTGAAACAGTGGCTGCCCTCAGAGCTGGGTCCCGAGGGTATGAATTTGATAATCACAAATTCATGTCACTGACTCCTTGGGAAGATGACAGAGTAGGGAGCTCCAGGACAAAGAACTTCCACCAAAGCAGCTATTAAACAGGCAGGAACTGTCAGAAACAACTGTTTTGGGGCTTTGGAAACAAGAGGAATACTGTACAGCGTCCAGGCATGAGTGGGAGGAAGAAACTGATAAGCTACAGTAAAAAAGAGTGAGTAGCTCTCTCTGTAGGGCAGCTGCCTATACCTATTCACCACTCTAACCACAGGCTGCTTTGGGGCCCAGTGCCTGGCTAGTTCTGCTGGCAGAAAGGAACATAAAAATCCTCTTCCCCAAGAACAAGGATGAAAAGAACAGAGCAGTAATCATGGCTCTTAAATGGTCAATTCGGATCACTGGGTCCCAGCTTTCAACATTCCCGGGACAAAGGCAGGCAACAGCTATTGTTTCAATCCTGTTCTTGACAGGGGCAGAGGTTATAGTGATTTAAAGACACAGTGCCTTCTTTTGGCAGTGGGGAACAGTTTACCGAAGGGCGACATTTATCCAAGATTGTGGGGCAGGCATGGCTAAATATTGAAACTGCTTTTAATTAGCAAATTCAGATTGCTGGGTCCAGACTCTGAGCTATTGTTTCAACCAATCCTGGGCAAAGGCAGCAGCAGCCACTGTTTCAAACCCTCTCTGGACAGGGGCAGAGATGATGGACATGCAAAGACACAGTGATTCCTTGGAGTAGTGAGGAACAGAGTGCTGAAGGGCAGCTCTTCCCAGGAATGGAGAGGGGCCCAGCCAAGCACTGATCATGGCATTTTTTTCAGCAAATTTGGGTAAATGTGTCCTGACTTGGAGCTATTGTTTCAACCTACCCTTGCCAAAGGTGGCAGTAGCCACTGTTTCAACCCCACCCTGGACAGGGGCAGAGGTGGTAGAGATGTAAAGACACTGACTCTTCAGGACAGCAGGGAACAGTTTGTTTGAAGGATGACATCTGCTGGACAGGACAAGACGGTGCAGCTTTGGGAAGCCACCAGGGAGGCGTTTGACAACCTTTCTGATCCCCTCCCTTAGGGCACTTTGGAGCTGGTCTGCATCCCCTTCATGGATCCCTGGCCCTGTTTTGACTGGGGAATACTGATTTGGGAAGATGCTGTCAGGGGTGACCCACCTCCCAGAGTTTTCCCTCTGGACAAGGGCAGCCAGAGATGATGAAAGGAGTGTAAAAAATCTATAGAGGCAAAACAAACAGAACAGATCTAGATTCCTGGAAAAGGAGCAGAGGAAAGGAAACTTTCTCCTTGAGGTGAATCAATTGCACAAAAAGGGCAATCTTAAAATTAGTACCACATTTCTGGGACAAGAATCAGATGAAGAAGAGCCAAAAAAGTCTGTTCAGTTAAACATAGGCTACTTTAAAGGTGTAGAATAAGTCAAAAGAAGTGTCAAAGAAGAGCCTTAATGCAAAGTCAATCAACAATAAAACTGTATGTAAGAGAGGGAAAGAAACCTTCAGAATAAACTGATCAAGATAATCAAATGCCTAAACATCAGTAAAAAATTATAAGCCATCCAAATAAACAGGAAGATATGGCCCAGTCAAGGGAACAAATTAAAACTTCAGATGAGATGCAGAGTTTGGCAACAAGTAATTAAATATATTCAAAACAAATCTCCTAAATCAATTTGAGGGGATGTATGAACATATAGATAAAGAGATAATATATATTAAGAAATTACTCTGTGATTGTAGCTGTTTGGCAATTTGATGTTATTATGAATTCCAAAAATATAATTGGATCATGATTGTAAACTGATCTGTTATTCTGGGCATGATTAAGTTATGATTAAGGCATTGACTGGGCCATGTCAGTAGGGTGTTGAGCCCTACCCCTTGGTGGGTGGGGGAATCTAATATAAAAGGCAAGGCAAAGGACAGAGGGAGCAGTTTTTGAGTTGCAGTTCTGAAGTTGGAGTTTTGATATTGGAGTTTTGATGTTGGAGAGAAGGCCCCAGGAAAAGAGAAGCGAGCCATTCACCTGATAGTCTACAGCTGACCTTGTGGAGGAAACAGAGGAGTTAAGCCCAGGGAAAAATGCAGCCTGGGAAGAGAGGAACCCAAGAAGCCTGAACCCTGGCAAACGTCAGCAGCTGTCTTGCTCCAACACGTGGCAATGGACTTTGGTGAGAGAAGAAACTTATGCTTTATGGCCTGGTAACTGTGGATTTCTACCCCAAATAAGTACCCTTTATAAAGACTAATCCATTTCTGGTATTTCGCATTAGCACCCTTTTGGCTGACTAATACAGTGATCATACAGAAGAATTTGAAAGTATATAAAGAAACCTAACAGAAATTATGGGGATGAAAGTGACAATAGAATAAATTAAAAATAGACTAGAGACATACAACAGCAAATTTGAACAGGCAGAAGAAAGAATCGGTGAACTAGAAGACAGGGCAATTGAAATCATATGGACAAAGGAACAGATTGAGAAATGAATGGAAAAATTGATCAGGGTTTCAGGGATTTAAATGCACTGTACAAAGTACACAAACATACATGTCATGGGTGTCCCAGAAAGAGAAGAGATAAGGTGGAGAAGGAATATTTGAGGAATTAATAGCCCCAAATTTCCCAACTCTTCTGAAAGACATAAATATACATTTCTAAGAGCCAAAATGCACTCTAACAGAATAAATTCTAATAGACTTACTTGGAAACACTTACTAATCAGAATGTCAATGCCAAAAATAAAGAGAATTTTGAAAGAAGAAAGAAAAAAGGGATTACTCATATACAAGGAATCCACAATAACACCAAGTGCCAATTTCTCATCAGAAAACAGTGAGGTGAGATATGATATATTTAAGATACTGAAACAGTAAAACTGCCATTCAAAAATTCTTTATCTGGCAAACTGCCCTTCAAAAAGGAGGAGCAGTTTAAAATATTCACAAACAAACAGAAAATAAGAGAGTTCTCAAGGGCCCTTCCCTACAAGAAATACTCAAGGAAATTATTCTGGCTGTAAGGGAAAGACACAGTGAGAGGCTAGGAGCAGAGTGAAAAAATTGAAGATTTTCAGTAAGGATAAATAAAAGGGTTTAAGAGAGACAAAAATATTATGATATATAAAAACAAAAGGATAAAACGGCCAAAGTAGCTACTGCCTTTACATTAATGACATTGAGTGTTAATAGATTAAACTCCTCAACCAAAGGACACAGGTTGGCAGAAAGAAGAAAAACATATGATCCAACTACATGCTGCTTACAACATACTCACCTTACATGCAAAGACACAAATTGATTGAAAGTGAAAGGCTGGAAAAAAAAAATAATCCATGCAAACTGTAACCAAAAAAAAGCTATACAATATCAGACAAAATAGAACTTAAATGCAAATTGTTATAAGAGACAAAGAAGGACACTATATATTAATAAAAAGGACAATGCACCAATAAGAATAACAATCATAAATATTTATCCACCTAACCATGGTGCCTCAAATTAAATGAGGCAAACACTGACAAAAATGAAGGAAGAAATAGACATCTCTAAAATAATAGTTGGAAGCTTCAATATACCACTATCTTCAAATAGAACATCTAGACGGAGGATCAATAAAGAAAGAGAGAAATTGAATAATATGATAAATACACTAGACTTAACAGACATATACAGAACATTGCTCTCCAAACAGCAAGACATACATGCTTCTCAAGTGCACAAGGATTTTTCTCCAGGGTACACTACATTTTGGTTCACAGATCAAGTCTCAATAAATTTAGAATGATTGAATTCATACAAAGCCACTTGTCTGACCATAATGGAATGACGCTGGAAATCAATAGCAGGTTGAGAACTGGAAATCCCACAAATACATGGAAGTCAAATGACACTCTATTAAATGACCAGTGGCTCAAAGAAAAAATTGAAAATGAAGTCAGTAAATATCATGAGAAAAATGAAAATGAGAATACAACATTTCAAAACTTATAAGATATGGTGAAGGCTGTGCTGAGAAGGAAATCTGTAATTATATTTAAAAAAAAGAAAGAGCTAAAATCAAAGCCTTTAATGAACACCTGGAGGAACTAGAAAAAGAAGAGCAAACTAATCCCAAAGCAAGCAGAAGGAAAGAAATAACAAAGATTAGAGCAGAAATAAATGAAATTGAGTTTAAAAAATAATAGAGATAATTAACACAACCAAAAGTTGAGTCTTTGAGAAGATTAAAATCTTGGAAAATCTTTAGCTAGACTGACAAAAAAGAGAGAAGATGCAAATAAATAAAATCAACTGAAAGGGGGACATTACTACTGACTGCACAGAAATAAAAAGGATCATAAGAGGATATGAGAAACAACTTTATGGCAACAAATTAGAAAACCTAGATGAAATGGACAAATTCCTAGGAACACACAAAACACCTACACTAACTACAAGAAATAGAAGACCTCAACAGAACAATTGCAATTAAAGAGATTGAATGATTCATAAAAATCTTCCCAAAAAAGAAAGGCCCAGGGCAAAATGGATTCACAGATGAATTCTATCAATCATTCCAAGGAAAATCCATTCCACGGAAAATTTATACCAATCCTGCTCAAACTCTTCTGAAACATTGAAAATGTGGGAACACTAGTTAACTCATTCTATGAGGCTGACATCACCTTTATAACAAAACAAGATAAAGATACTATAAGAAAATAAAATTACAGACTATTTTATCTTATGAATATAGATGCAAAATGCCTCAACAAAATACTTGCAAATTGAATTCAACAGCATATCAAAAGAATTATATATGATGGCCAAGTGGATTTTATCCCAGGTATGCAGTGGTAGTTCAATATAAGAAAATCAGTTAATAAAATACACCACATTAACAATATGCAGGGGAAAAACACATAATCATCTTGACTGATGCAGAGAATGCATTTGACAAAATCCAGCACGCTTTCATGATAAAAACACTTAAAAATAGGGATCAAAGGAAACTTTCTCAACATGATAAAGGGTATATACAAATTCCCACAGCTAACCTCATACTCAGTAGTGAAAGATTGAAAACTTTCCCTCTAAGAGCAAGACAAGAATGCTCACTGTCACCAGTTATTGAACATTGTGCTAGAAGTTCTAGGCAGAGCAGTTAGGCAAGAAAAAGAAATAAAAACCATCTAAATTAGAAAGGAAGAAGTGAAACTTTCGGTATTTGCAGATAGTATTATCCTATATATAGAAAGATGCAAAATATTTACAATTGAGCTACTAAAGCCATTAAATAAGTTCATCAAAGTAGTGGGATACATGATCAACATACAAAGGTCAGTAGTGTTTCTCTGCAGTAGTAATTAACAATCTGAGAAGGAAATCAAGAAAAGATGTCCATTTACAATAGCAACTATAAATCAAATATCTAAAAATAATTTAACCATGAGCGTAGAGGACTTGTGCAGAGAAAACTACAAAACATTGCTACAAGAAATCGAAGACCTAAATAAATGGAAGGACATTCTGGATTAATGGAATGGAAGATTAAATAACATCAAGAAGTCAATTCTATCAAAATTGATTTACAGATTTAACAAAATTCCTATCAAAATTCCAGCAGCCTAATTTGCAGAAATGGAAACACCAATTATAAAACTTATTTAGAAGGTTAAGTGTCCCCAAATAGCCAAAAATATCTTGAGAAAGAAGAATGAAATTGGAGGACTGCCACTTCTTGACTTTGAAGCACATTACAAAGCTACAAGGTCAAAACACTATGGTACTGTAATAAGGATAGATATATTGACAAATGGATTAGAATTTAGATTTCAGTAATAGACCCCACATCTTTGGTCAGTTGATTTTTTTACAAGGCTACAATGTCCTCTCAACTCAGAAAGAATAGTCTCTGAAACAAATGGTGATGGGAGAACTGGATATCCAAATGTGAAAGAATGAAAGAGGACCCCTATCTCACACCATATACAAAAATGAAATAAAAATGGATCAAAGAACTAAATATAAGAGCCAAGAATATAAAACTTCTAGAAGAAAATGTAGGGAAGCATCTTCAAGATCTTGTGAGAGGCAATGGTTTCTTAGATTTTATACCCAAAGTACTAACATGAAAGAAAAAATAGATAAATGTGACCTCCTCAAAATTAAAAATCTTTTTGTATCAAAGGACTGTCAAAAATGTGAAAAGACAAATAATCTATTAAATGGGAGAAACTATTTGGAAACTACATATCTGATAAGGGTTTAATATCCAGAATATATGAAAATGAAATCCTATGACTCAACAAAAAAAGGAAAAACAATCTAATTAAAAATGGGCAGAAGACTTGAATAGACATTTCTCCAAAGAGGAATTACAAGTGGCTAAAGTACATGGAAAGATGCTCACATCACTATCTATTAGGGAAATGCAAATCAAAACCATGATGAGATATTATTTCACATCTACTAGAAGTGCTACTATTTAAAAAAACAAGAAAGCTACAAATGTTGAAGAGGATATGGAACAACAGAGAACTTCTTCATTACTGATGAAGCTGTAAAATGGTTCCACCACTATGGAAGACAGTTTGGCAATTCTTCTGGAAGCTAACAATAGAGTTACCATATGATATGTCAATCCCGTTACTAGGGATATACAGAGAAGAATTGAAAGCAAGGACTCGAAAATATAATTGCACACTGATGTTCATAACAGCATTATTCCCAATTGCCAAATGAAGGAAGCAACCCAAGTGTCCATCAACTGATGAACAGATAAACAAAATGTGGTATATACATACAATGGAATATTATTCTGCAGTAGTAAGGAATGAAGTCCTGATGCATGCAACAACATGGATGAACCTTGAGGACATTATATTGAATGAAATAAGCAAAACACAAAAGGAAAAATATTTTATGATTTCATGTTATTATCTCATTATAATAAGCAAACTCAATAGAGTTAGAATCTAGAATATAGGTTACTAGGAGAAAGAGTGTGGTTAGAGAATGAAGAGTTGATGCTTAACTTGTACGAATTTTCTATTTAGGCTGATGAGAAAGGTTTGGAAATACATGGTGATGGTATCACATTATTGGAGTGTAATAAATAACACTGAACTGTATAGGTCAATATGATTAATAAAGCAAACTTTAGGATGTATATATTACTAGAATAAAATTAAAAGATAAAACATAGGACTGTGTACACAGTGAACCATATTTTAGGTGAGGATTATTGTTCATAGTACAAGTACGAGAAATGTTTTTTTTATGAATTATAGTAAATGTAGGATTCTAATACAAGGTGGTAATAATAGGGTGGTATATTGTAAAAATAAACCTAATGTAAATAATATATGATAGATAGAAACTATTTTAACAATTCTTCATCAATTATAACAAATGTAATTACTGTTAAAAATAGTACAATTATTTAAAACATATTATCATCAATACTAACAAATGTTCTACACCAATGCAAAGTATTGTTGGTAGAGTGGTGTATGCAAATCCTGTATTTTATGCAAGATTGTTTTGTACACTTACAACTTTTCTAATAAATAAAAATCACTGTCATCAGTGATTGGCCATGCCCACCCTGGTATTGGGGAAGAGAATCTATTTTTAAAAAAATATTTTTAAAGAAGCTTTAGATTTAGAAAAATGTTACATAAAATATAAGGGATTGCCATATGCTTCACTCCCTCCCCCTCCCACATTTTCCCACATCAACAACATCCTTCATTAGTGTGGTGCATTTGTTAAAACTGATGAACACATATTGAAGCATTGCTACTAATTATGGATTACAGTTTACATTATAATTTATACTCTGTCCTGCACAATTTTGTAGGTTATGAAAAAATGTACAGTAGCCTGTATCTGTCACTGCAATGTCATGCAGGACAAATCCAATGCCCTGAAAATGCCCCCATATTACACCTATTCTTCCCTCTCCCATCCCTCAGGACCTCTGGTGGCCACTGCCTTTATATCAATGATAAGAGTTCTTCCATTGCTAGAATAATAATAATTCTACTTTAGTCCATTGTTCATTCCCCAGTCTTGAGGATTTGGAGATGATGATGCCCACTTTGCTTCTAATTGACAGGGAGCTTAGATCCCATGGGCAGATGGATGAAATATGCAGACACTATCTGTTCCTTGGAATGGGCATTGTCCATCATTATCTCCTTGTTAATTGTCCTGGGTGACTCTAATGAACTGGAGATTAGGTGCTGCAACTCTGCTGAAATTCAGAGCTCAACTCTCACATGGATGGATCAAAGATTTAAGTCTCTGGGACATATTTATCAAGTATAGTGCTAAATATAGGTTCAAGTAAAGGAGTTGGAAGAGCCAGGTGTAGAGAACCTATAAATGAGTCTAACTCTGTTACACTGGGGAGCACAGATTCCAAAGTAAGGCTCACTGACAGGGTGCCGAATTCTTGAGCTGTCTTCCCTGCTTATAGTTTCTGGATGTCTCTAGAGCCCTCAGGAGCCCTGCTATTTTGAGGTACTGTTTGCTGAGGCAGTTAATGAGATCCTGCTAGATGTACATAAGGTAACCTCTGGAATGACCTCCTGACTCACTTTGAAATCTCTTAGCCATTAAAACTCATTTCTCCCTTTTGGTCAAGGTCTTTCTCCAGATGATTTTAAGTCCCTTTCTTTCATCACCATACTAGTCAGGGGCTGGACCCCAAGGTGTACTGCTGCAAGAGTGGGGGATAGGCTTTGGTAGGCACCCCGTGGAGAGAGCAAAATAAATGTCCTTTGCTGTAATTTATCAGCCTCTTCCTTCCACTCTTCCTTGGATGCCATACAGTGTCCTGGCCTCTGGAGTTTCAAAATAGTTGTTTCTGACAGTTTCTGCCTTTTTAATTGTTGTTTTGGTAGAAGGACAGCGTCCTGGAGCTCCCCACTCCTCCATCTTCCCACAGTTCTCCATTACATCTCTTAACATCATGGTTATTTTTAATCATCTTTCTAATAATTCTGAAATCTATTTCAAATCTGAATCTACTGCTGATACTTGCTTCACCTTTCAGACTGTTTTTTTCCCCTTGCTTTTAAACATGCTTTGTAATATTTTGTTAATATATCTGACATAATATACTATATAATAGCAACTTAGCTAATTAGGCTTTAGTGTAAGATTGTATGTTATCCTAATGAAGCATTAGAATGAGTTTAATGTTTGTTATATATGAGGTACTAGTGCTTCAAATTCCTCTAATGTTTTTTTATCTGTCTCTCTTGTTGTCTTGCCTTTCCCTAAGAACCCCTTCTAAAATAGTGTCTGAATATTCCAGATCATTTATCCCTGATTCACTCTTATTATGCTAGAGCCCTATTGATGTGGTGGCAAGGAGTAGGGGAAGAGAAGTAGCCTATAATGTTATGAGTAAATCTCAGTTCAGTGTATCTGGAGCTCTGAGCTGACTTTCAAAAATGTTTCTTATTTCTGTTTTCTTTTTTCCCCTGGAAGAGACAGGATGATTAGATAATAATGTCTACAGTAACCACTGAAAAAGCTACATAAATAGATAAACTAAAAAACACAATAGATAAATCAATATGTTCAGAAAACCCACAGGAAGGCAGGGAAGAAAGCAGAAAGTAAAAACAGAGAAAATAATCAGAAACAAAGATAGCTAAATGCCAGATTTTAGTTTTATTACATCAATAATTACATTAAATGACCTAGTACACCAGTTAAAAGAGACAAGAAGAATGGATTTAAAAGTAACCCAACAAGATGACAATAAGAAACTCACTTAAAATATAACAATTTGACAGATATCAATCCAGAGAAAGCAGGAATGTTTATTTTATTATGAGGTAAAGTAGAATTCATAGCAAAGAAAATTAACAAAGAAAGAGAAGGGCATTACATATTGATTTAAAAAATCAGTCACAAGGAAGTCATAGAAATACTAAATACATGTGCATGAAACAATAGAACTGCAGTTGTTTTCAGACAAACAATAACCATCACAAAGAAACACAATATAAATGAATGTAGAAATAGAGCAGCCACAATACAGTTGAAAACTTCAACACCTTTCTCCCAACAATTGATAAACCAGCTGAACAGAAATCCAACAAGATTATAGAAGCACTCACCAACATCATCAACCAACAGGGTCTCGTTGATATATAGAAAACATTCCTTCAAAAATATCATAATACATTTTCTTTTAGCATGCACAGGAAACATGTGCCAAGATCAACCATATCTTGGACTCTAAAACAAACAAAAAAATTCAAATGATTGAAGTCATATTGCCCGTAATCTTTGACCAAAATAGAATCAAGCTGAAACTCATTAACAGAAAGAAAACAAGAAATTCTCCAAACAGTTTGAAACTAAACAAGGAGCTTAATAATAAACAACATAATTAAATAATCCCTTAGTCAAAAAGATAGTCTCAAAGGAAATCAAATAATACATTGAACTGAATGAAAATACAACTTATCAAAATTTGTGGGATGTATCTAACAATAGTGCTGGGAGGAAATTATAGCTTGAAATACTTATGTTACAAAAAGTGAAATATCTAAAATCAATAATCTGAGATTCCACCTCAAGTAACTGGAAGAAGAGCCATATTAACACAAATCAAGTAGAGAGAAGAACATAATAAAAGTAGGAGCAGAAATCAAGGAAAACCAATGAAACAAAAATCTGCTTCTATAAAAAAAGACCAATGCAGTTGATAATCCTCTAGCAAGGTGCTCTCTCTCTCTCTCTCTCTGTCTCTCTCTCTCTCTCTCTCTCTCACACACACACCCACACACACACACACACAAAGAAGGGATGAACTACAAATATCAGGGGTGAACCAGCAAATGTCACTCCAGATTCTGGAAACATCAAAAGATAATAAGGAACTATTATGAATGACTCTAAACACATAAATTTGACAGGTTAGATGAAATGTACAAAATCCTCAAAAAAGAAAATGCTACTACAATTCACAAAACATTAAACAGATAATCTGAATAGTCCTAGAATTTATAGTATAAAATCTCATGTAAAAAGAAATATCCAAGTCCAGATGGTTTCACTGGAGAATTCTTATGAACCTTTTCTTGTGAAATTGAAACTTAACTTAGTATTATATAATGCTTAAGAGTTACCTCCTGAAAGCCTCCTTGTTGTTCATATGTGGCCTCTCTCTAAGCCAAACTAAGCATATAAATTCACTACTGCCCCACCACCTCCTGGCGTGGGACATGACTCCTGGGGGTGAGCCTCCCTGGCACCAAAAGATTATTACGAAGCACCAACTAGCAATGCATCTGGAAAAAGACTTTGACCCTAAGGGGGAAATGGTAAATACAGTAAACAGTGACTCAATTAGTGGGGCTCCTGAGGGCTCTAGAGATATGCAGAAACTATAAGCAGGGCAGAGAGCTCAAGAATCCAGCACCCTGTCAGTGGGCCTTACTTTGGAAATTATACTCCCCAGTGTAACAGAGTTAGACTCATTTATAGGTACTCTACACCAGCTCTTCTGCCACTTTTATTTGAACCCATAATTAGTGCTATACTTGATAAATATATGTCCCAGGAAATTAACTATTTGGTTCATCCATGTGCCAGTTGAGCCCTGAATTTCAGCAGAATTGTATCACTTACTCTCCGGTTCCATTAGACTCACCCAGGACAATTAACAAGAAGATAATGATGGACAATAACCATCCCAAGGAACAGAGAGTGTCTGCAACTGCAAGCAAGATAGCACCATCCATCTGTCTCATGGGATCTAAGCTCCCTCTCCATTAGAAGCAGAGTGGGCATCATCATCTCCAAATTCTCAAGATTGGGGAATGAGCAATGGACTAAAGTAGACTTATCATTATTCTATCAATGGAAGAACTCTCATTGATGTAAAGGCAATGACCACCAGAGTTTCTAAGGGATGGGAGAGGGAAGAACAGGTGTAATATGAGGGCATTTTGGAGATGTTGGATTTGCCCTGAATCACATTGCAGTGATGGATACAGGCCATTTTATATTTTGTCATAACTTAAAAAATTGTGCAGGACAAAGTGTAAACTCTAATATAAAGTGCAGTCTATGGTTAGTAGCAATGGTGCATTATGGGTTCCTCAATTGTAACAGATATGCCACACTAATGAAGGATGCTGTTAATGTGGGAGAGTGTGGAAGGGGGAGGGAGTGGGGCATATGGGAATCCCTTATATTTTTTATGTAACATTTATGTAATCTAAAGCTTCTGTAAAAATAAAAAATAATACTTACAAAAATAAAATAAAATAATTTTTAAAAAGAATTAATACCAATAACATATAAGCTCTTTCAGAAAATAGAAGAGATAAGGAATCTTCTCAACATATTTTATAAGGACATTATTACTTGGCACTAAAACCAGACAAAAGCAATATAGAAAATGAATACATACAACTACAGACCAATATCCCTTATGAATATAGCAAAAATCCTTAACAAATTAACAAACAGAATTCAGTAATAGATACATAGACACATAGAGAGAGAGAGAGAGAGAGATGATAGATAGATAGGTAGATAGATAGATAGATACATAGATAGATGAACAATTCTATCTTGTGATGACTAAATGGGATTTATTCTAGGAATGCAAGGCTGGTTCATTATTTAAAAATCTAACAATGTAACCCACCATATTAATAGATTAAAGAAGAAAATCACATGAACTATCAATTTGTGTAGAAAAAACATTTCACTCACAAAATTCAATATTTATTCATGATAAAAAGTCTCAGGAAATAAGGAATAGAAAGGATCTTCCTCAACTTGATAAAAGAAAAATAAATCCTACAGATAACCTTCAGGTAATATCATATTTAATGATGAAAGACTGAATGTTTCCCCTCTAAGACTAGGAAAAAGGCACGGGCATCCCTTCTCACCACTGCTATTTGATATCATACTGGAAGTCCTAGCTAGTGTAAGAAGACAAGAAAAGAAAGTAACAGACACACAGATTTAGGAGGAAGAAATAAACTTTTCTCCATTTGCAGATGAGATGAAAGTCTCCATAGAAAATTTTAAAAAATACTTCTAGAAGTAATAATTGAATTCAGCAAAATCTCAGGATATAAGATAAAAAATCAACAGTATTTCTATATACTAGTGATGAATACATGGAAACTAAAATTTTAAATACAATATCAGTTACATTAGACTTTCATTGCAGGGTAGTATATAATTATAGCATCAGTATAGTATAATGATAGACTATCATTACTAGTCAAATAATGAAACAGGCGGAAATCTAACAAAATATACATAGCACTTGGATGCTGAAAACTTAGCTCTGTTATATGACATAATATTTTATTTAGTTGTTTATGTCTATCTTTTCCAGAAGACTACCATTCTTAAACAACTCATGTTGAAACATTTTTATGCCAGTATTCAGTACTTTTGTTTTTCAATGTTATAAATATTTTGCAAAGAAAGTAACAAATAGATGAAATAAGTGTAACATGTCTTTACACTTTTGGTGTTTAGTTTAGTAAAAACCTTTTAATCACAAAGGAAGGCAGTTCAGCCAGTAGGAGGTAATACCATCACATGGCTGCTGTCATTTTGAAGGTTAAAATACATCATGATTGGAATCTTCAAATTGCCTTATAGCTTTCTCCATAACTCTTCTATATTTTCTGCTATACATGCTTGCACTTCAGCTCTGGAGGAAAAAAAAGCAGTTGAGAGAACTAACGAAGTGAAAAAAAAGGGAAGAAACAGATTTTTATAGGTAGGAAGCCTCTGGAAGGGGACAGGGAAGGAAGTTGCTCAGATACAGAGCTGTGTTTGCCTCACTACTTTCCTTCTGAAAAGAGCCACCAGTCCATCCTCAGGACAAAAAGCAATTGGCTTATTAGTGTCCTTAAATTCCTTTTAAGGAAAAATTTTCCATAGCTGTGAGCTTTGTTCAGGTTCTTGATCTTTCCCTCTTCTGTGAATTCAGTGTTGGTTCTGTTTTATTGTGATTTGTATAATGTCACCTTCTAAATCATATGATTCTTAATGGCAGGAGTATATAGCCATACATCTTTATAACCTTTAAGGACAACTCTTCACAGTAAGTAGCCAAAAATATTTGAGGAAAGAAAATCTTTATTGTCTATGTGCAAAGCACTAGGTTACAACCTGGTAAAACATCAGTGAACAAAATAGGCATATAAGTATAAAAGACAAGCATCAAAACAAATAGTCATAGTAAATGTAAACTTATAGAGTAGTACTTATACTAAGGGAAAAATTTGATTAAGGTAATATAATAGGGGTAGGCATGGGGACCTTGGCCAGGGGAAGAAAAGGCATTTCTGAAGAATATTTAAATTGAAATCTGGGTTGAGGAGTTAGCCTGGTTAAAAAGAAAAAAAAAATCATATAGTAAGAAGGAACAACTTGTGTGAAAGCCAGGAGCTTGCAGTATTAATATCATCAAAACATAATTGGGAATTCTATTTGTCTCTCACTTTCTCTCTCACTCTCACTCTCATTCTCCCTGTTCCTTCTCTGTTTTTGCTCAGGGTAGAGCATTAGATAATGCCCATCCCAATAAAATAAACTGGTTCATTAGGAGTTAATTCCATCTTCTATTTATATAGGACCTGGAAACTTCTACCCACAGCGAGAAACACAAACACACTTCCCTTTGATTATGTGAAGATATATTTCTTTTATTTTAGTTAAAAAATATTTCTAAGTACACATAGCTTGGAAGACAAATAGATAGGTGACTATAATGTAAGACATTTTTATCTTCAGTGGTGATAACTGACTTTTACTGCTCTGAGCTGCAATCTATATATCTTTGTCGTCATTTTAAGAGATTCATTTTTCTCATTTGGCAATTTTGAATCAAGTGCATTAAAACACTTAGGATGTGTTCAAAGTAGAGATATAGTTAATGAGCACATCACATGAAATTACAGGAGACTACAAAGTATATATAAAAAAGATTTACTGTGGCTGAATTTTACGTGATTTAAAATTAGTTATCAGTGTATATACTGCACATTGTAATTCTTTCCACATCCTTGATACAATCAGAGCCAGTTTCTCTGCTTTTTTAAATGGCATTTTAAAAGCCTTTATCATTAAGAAAAAGAAAAATTTGTTGAGACGAATCAACCTTGCTATATTCCATAATAGTCATACCTGCTATTATTATTAGCCATTCGTGTTCCAAATAATTTGAAAACTTGGAGAAGACCCAGCTTTGTCATAGTTGAGGTTTGACGAAGTAAAATTAACACTAGGTTGAAAAATTAATTGAGAGCTCATTACTTCTTTTTTGTTTTCTTTTAAACTTAGGAAATTATCAAACCAGTCTTTTCTATTCGCTTTTCTAGTCATTGCAATAAGGCCTATAGCTTGGTAGCCTCATAGAAACAGCATCCTGTGTTAACCATCTGTTATTCCTTTAATTATGGTTTTCTGTGATGAGTATGAAAGCATAGAGATAAAAATTGGATAGGGTGGAGAGCCCTAGACCAGAACTATGCATGTACACTAGTCTAAAAAAACACTTCCATCAGACAACTTCATATTCCATTTTCCAAAATCCATCCCAATTACAACTATGTAACATGAAAAGCTTTAAAAAAAAAAAAGGTTATTTTTCACTTGATACCAGGTTTTAGTAGATTATGTATTTCATTAATGGTTAGTATTGGAAAATTCTAGAGATACTTCAATGACACTGGCAGAATATGGTAAAGAGGTGAGAGTGATTTCAAAATAATGATGTGTTTGGGCCTCAATATTTAATTATATTTTTATACTCCATGAGAAAGATAAGCACATGAATACCTCTTCCCTCTGAAAGAAATAGACATAGAGGTAAATCAGTTAAATAGTTATATCCAGAAGATTCCCGATGATGCCACAATGATTCCATTTTTAAGAGAGGGCTTAGAAAAGCAAAATAGGGCCCATACTTTGAAGATACCCTATTTCACATGACAAGAA
This sequence comes from Tolypeutes matacus, assembly GCA_026826555.1. Lineage (NCBI taxonomy): Eukaryota > Metazoa > Chordata > Mammalia > Cingulata > Chlamyphoridae > Tolypeutes > Tolypeutes matacus. The sequence goes on from JAKSZT010053846.1 coordinate 2,721,838, forward strand.
TAGGAAAATAACTAATAGTGAAAGCAGAGCTCTCTTCAACACTCTCTGGCTCGTAAGGGAGAGTATAAATCTGAGTCAGGAATTTTGAGTTTTCATTTCATTCTTTCTTCTTCAGAAATCACTTTCTTAGGCAAAGAATTGTGGTGAAAAGAGAATTTTCTTTTCTGTATAAGTCTGTGTCCTTCCTGAAAAAAAATTTGGGGACCCTGGGAAAGTTCTTAATACTCTTATGATCTCAGATTTCTCATTAATGAAAAGCTACCAGCCTGAATAGTATAACTTCAAAAATAATCTACCTATTTCTATCTTCTGGTTTCTTTTCACATTTTCTCCTTGTCTTTGATACTTGCAGTTTCATTGTGATGGGTCTAGTTGTTGCCTTCTTATTGGATCTTATTTGGTATTTGTTGGCCTTCTTGAATATTTCTTTGTGTGTTTTCTTCTGTTCTGAAAATTTTGTTCTCATTTGTTCTTCAAATATTGCCTCAATCACATTCTTTCTCTTTTCTCCTGCTAGAAATCCTTATAGAGAATAGTCAACTGTTTCTCTCACCGCTGTTCTAGTCAAATCTTTTTTGAATGCCCATTTGTCTTTCAATTTGATTTCTTTTTTAAATATATAACAACTTGATTGAAATATAATTCATTTACTATACAATTTTGTAAAATTCCATGGTTTTATAGCAAAGTTAGAGTTGTGCATCCATCCCCACAATCTTTTTTAGAATACTTTTATCACCCCAAGAAAAAACTCATACCCATACCTCATACTCCATCATACCACCCCTTCATTCCTAGGAAGACACTAATCTAATTTCTACCTTAATAGATTTTTCTATTCTGGACATTTAATATAAATGGATTCACACAATTTGTTGTCTTTTGTAACTGGCTATGTTCACTTAGTATAATGCTTTCAAGGCTCATCCATGCTGTAGCATGTATAAGAATTTTATACCTTTTCATTGCTGAATAATAGTCTATTACATGGATCTACCACATATTTATCCATTCATCAGTTGATGGGCTTTTCACATTTTGGCTATGATAAGTAATGCCACTATAAGCATTCATGGACAGATTTTTGTGTGGAAATTTCCATTTCTCTTGGGTATATATCTAGGAAAGGATTTTCTGGACATATGGTAACTCTGTATTTAATTGTTTAAGAAACTGCCAGACTGTTTTCTAAGGTTGCTACAGCATTTAACTTTCCCAGCAGCATTGTAAGAGGGTTCCAATTTCTCCATATCTTCTCCAACAATTGTTAATATTTATCTTTTTAAGTATATCCTTCCTAACAAATGTGAACTGGTTTAGATTTGCATTTCCATGATGGATAATAATAATGAGCATTTATTCATACACATTGCCTTTTATATCTTCTCTGGAGAAATTTCAACTCAAGTCTTTTCTCAGTTTTTATTTGGATCATTTGTCCTTTCATTATTGAGTTGTAAGAGTTCTTCTATCTTCTAGATACTATTTTCTTATCACATATAGGATTTAAAATATTTTCTTCCGATCTGTGAACTATCTTTTGTTATGGGGTCATATCTAAAAAGCCTTTGCAAGAGTTCCAGGAAAATGGCATTATTGCAGGTGGACACTCCCTAGCTCTCTCGCAAAAGAAAAAAAAAATGGCTGAGAAGGGGAAAAATCCTACCTGAGTGAGCAGTTTTGGGAACCCACAGAGCAGGAGGCTTTAGGGTATAGATCTGGAAGGCAACTGGACAAAGACATAAAGAGCTCAAGGGAAAACCATGAGTTGCTCACCCCTGAGGCTGGAAATGGGGGGCAGCTAAAATCTACCTTCAAGGCAAATAGCCTTCATGGACCCACTGACTCTCAGCAGCCAGTGAGTAGGAAAGAGCATTCCCTGGGAGGAAGACAGTTGTGGTGTAGGTTGAGGAGTGGTTTCCTTTCTGTGGTTTTGGACACCTAAGCCCCCTTTGAAACTCAGGGAGGATACCAGCCAGCACTGAAGTGGCCGTAGGGAGAGGGGAGAGGGGAATCTTCTCAGGCAGTCTGTCACACCCAGCCACCCAGGGAGAGGGGAACTTAGGAAGGGGGGCAGAGACAGGCAACTAACTAGTCGGGGAGCTGAAAACTATTAAAATTCCAACTCCCCTATGGGAAATGGGTGGTAGGAAAAGCCCAATAAGATTTCATAAGCCTATTTAGGGTTCCCTGGGAGGAATGGGGTCTAGAAGAGGGTCAAGAGTGGTCTCTTTGTGGTGAGTTTGGTCAGCTGAGCACCCACTGAATCTCAGAATGGACCCCAACTTGACCAGGAGAGAGGAGGGGAATCTGCTCAGACAGGCTGTCATGCCCAGTCACCTGTGGGAGAGGAAACAGAATAAAGAGGAGCAGGGAGAGACAGGTGCCTAATCATCAGGACTCTGGCAAACTGCTAAGATTCTAACCTGCCCAAGGGAAAGTGGGTAGATAGCTTACTGAAAGGCTAACTGACCTAAGGAGAAAGTTTAGCTCAGTGTCGGAATTCCCACCTTGAATATATGAGGTCCCAGGTTTGTTTCCTTGCTCTTCTTAGAGAAGTGATCCACCCGGTTAGCAGACATCCAGCTGATACTTTATAAGAGGGCACATATAGACATTGTTTTTGTATTAGCTTTTCCTGGCTCTCTTATTTCTCTTTAAAAAAAAAATTTTTTTTTATATATTTAATACTAGATGAAAATTTATTTAATCAAACTCTTCTAAACATTTAATTAAAATCTCAATTCTAATCTATCAGAGCCTTTTACATGCTTTAAACACTTTTTAAAAATCAGTCAAAACACACACCAAACATCACAAGAATTACAAAACTGCTTATTATACTGACATTAAACCTGGCTAAGAAAGGCTGAAACTGAGGACTTAGATTTATTTCTTTATGCTGGTCTTAATCTCAGTTTTAAAGCATTTTTTATTGAGATATATTCACACACCATGCAATTCATCCAAAGTGTACAATCAATGACTCTCAGTATAATCACAGAGTTGTGCATTCATCACCACAATCAATTTAAATCATTTTCCTTACTCCAAAAAGAAAAACCCTATACCCTTAGCGGTCACCTTTTTAAAATTTAACTTAGTTTACTTGCTAAAACCTGGTTCAAAACCTGCAGAGGGCAGGCTGCAGGGTGAATGATTGATGAACACCAGCAGCCTGAGAAGCTCCTAAGGGGTCTAAGGGGGAAGGCTGTTTTTCCTTGTTTTGTTTTTTTGTTGCTGTTGTTGTTGTTTGTTTGTTTTTTTGTTCTTTTTTTCTTCTTTTTTTCTCCTTTTTAAAAAAATTAGGTGCTGCTGTCTTGTTTCTTGTTTGTTGTGTTTCCCCTTCCCTTTTTCCCCTTTTTTTCATTTATCAATTTTGTCTACCTACACTATTTCTTTTCTTTCCTCCATCTTTATATCTTCTATTTTCTATTGTTGTTCTTTTATTCCAAGTTGTTTTGTTTGGTCTTCAATTTTCCTTGTCTTTATTTCTCTCTCTTTTTTTCTCTGTTTTTTTTTTTTTATTTCTATTTGTCTTTTCTTTCTCTTTCCCTCTTTTTTCATCATTCTGGCTTTTTAATACATTCTATATATTTTTCTCTATTCTGTTTCTCATTTCTTTGTTTCTATTCCACTTTTTTATTCTTATTTCTCTGCACTTCTTACTTGAATTAATTTTCATTTTCCTATGTCTTATACAGCACCTCTTCTAAATTTTACTATTATTATTAATATTATCATTTTTCTCTTCTTACCTCTTTCCTCTTCTCTGGTCCTAATTTTTTTTTCCACAAGGGAACAAAGACAAAAACAAGGAAATAGAATAAGAGGAACAAAGTGTCAAAGTGAAAATTGACCAAACACACAAAGACAACAAAATAAAACCCTAGAGTAGAAAGAGAAGCTAATTAACTGAATAAATCCATCAAGATAAACTGATACCTAGGCACCAACAAAAAATTACAACTCATACTAAGAAACAGGAAGACATGGCTCAGTCCAATGAACAAACTAAAAAAGGAAGAGGAGATGCAGAACATGGAGCAACTAATCAGAGATGTACAAACAAATATCATGAACCAACTTAATGAAGTGAAGGAAGATATTTAGGATATTAAGAAATCACTGGGAAAACACACTGAAGAAATTGTAAAAATACATAAAAAGATTACAGATATGATGGTGATGAATGGCACAATGCAAGAAATCAAATATAGACTGTAAACACACAACAGCAGATTTGAATAGGCAGAGGAAAGAATCAGCTATGTGGAAGACAGTACAGCTGAAATCAAACAGATAGTAGAACAGATGGATGAAAAGATAGAAAAAACTCTGTCAGGGACTTAGGGATTTGAATGACAATACGATGTGCACAAACATACACATTATAGGCATCCCAGAAGAAGAAAAGAAGGGAAAGGGGACAGAAAGTGTGTTGGAGGAAATAATGGCTGAAAATTTCCCAACCTTCTTGAAGGACATGGACATACATGTTCAGAAAGTGCAGTATACCCCAAACAGTATAAATCCTAAGAGGACTACCCCAAGACATATACTTGTCAAATTCTCCAATGCTCAAGACAAAAAAAGAATATTGAAAGAAGCAAGAAAAAAAGAGATCCATCACATACAAGGGAAGTTCGATAAGATTAAGTGCTGATTTCTCATCTGAAACCATGGAGGCAAGAAGGCAGTGGTATGACATAGTTAAGATGTTAAAAGAAAACAAACAAAAAAAAAAATGAAAAGAAAAGAAAAGAAAAAGAAAAAAAACTTCCAGCCAAGAATTCTCTATCCAGCAAAGTTGGGATTCAAAAATGAGGGAGAGTTCGACATATTCACAGATTAGACAGAAATTAAGAGAGTTTGTCAATAAGAAACATATGCTGCAAGAAATACTGAAGGTAATTCTGCAGGTCAAAAGGGAAAAAACAGGAGAGTGAAAGAGCAATTAAAAAGATAAAAATAGAAATAAAAACAACATATGGCATGTATAAACCTAAAGAAAATATGGCTAGTGTAAGTAATTCCTTGATGGTAATAACATTGAATGTTAATGGATTAAACTCTCCAGTCAAGAGACACAGATTGGCAGAATGGATAAGGAAATATAACCCATCTATATGCTGTCTACAAGAAACTCACCTTATACCCAGGGACACAAGGATGCTGAAAGTCAATGGTTGGAAAACAATTTTACTTGGAAATAATAATCAAAAAAGGCAGGAGTAGCTATATTAATTTTGGACAAAATAGACTTTAAATGCAAAACTATTGTAAGAGACAAAGAAGGCCACTATATATTAATAAAAGGGATAATCTATCAAGAAGAAAGAACAATTATAAACATTTATGCACCTAAACAAGGTGTCTCAAAATACATGAGGCAAACACTAGAAAAACTAAGTGGAGAAATAGATGCCTCTACAATCACAGTGGGTGACTTTAATGCACCATTATCACCATTAGACAGAACATCTTGACAGAGAATCAATAAAAAAAACAATGACCTTGAATAATACATTAGAAGATTTGGACCTAATAGATGTATACAGAACATTACACCCAAATACAGCAGGATATGCGTTCTTCTCAAGTGCACATGGCTCATTCTCCAGGATAGACCACATGCTAAGCCATAGAGCAACCCTCAATGAATTCAGAAAGATTGAAATTATACAAAGTAATTTCTCTGACCATAATGGAGTGAAGCTGGAAGTCAGTAGGGGGCAGAGAAGCAGATTAGGCACAAAGATATGGAACTTAAACAACACACTCTTACACAAGCAGTGGGTCAAAGTGGAAATTGCAAAAGAAATCAGTAACTACCTTGAAACAAATGAAAATGACAACACATTTATCAAAACCTATAGGATGCATCAAAAGCTGTACTGAGGGGGAAATTCATAGCCTTAAAATGCCTATATTAAAAAAGAAGAAAGAGCTAAAAGCAATTGATATTAGACAAGGCCATGAAGCACATTCAATTGGGAGAGAATGGCCTCTTCAACAAATGGTGCTTGGAGAACTGGAAATCCATATCCAAAAGAATGAGAGAGGAACACAATCTCACACTCTATAAAAAAATTAATTCAAGATGGATCAAAGTTCTAAATATAAGAGCCAAGACCATAAAAATCTTGGAAGAAAATGTAGGGAAGCATCTACAGGATCTTATATTCGGAAGTGGTTTCATGAACTTTACACCCAAAGCACAAGCAACAAAAGAAAAAATAGTTAATTGGGACCTCAGAATGTGAAAAGGCAGCCTACTCAATGGGAGAAAATATTTGGTAACCATATATCTGATAGGGTCCTAATATCCAAAAAATATAAAGAAATTCTACACCTAAAAATAAAAAGATAAACAACCATTTTAAAAATGGGCAAGTGATTTGAACAGACACTGGGATGGGGAGGGTGGGTTGGATAGTCCATGGAAATGGGGGGAGGGTTGGTGGAGGGAGCAGGTGAACACTGGAGATTGGTGGGTATGTGGTTGAAACTACACCATTGGGAATGTTCTTTTGGCAATATGGCAGGGGAGGTTTACTGGTTTAGGGTGTTGGATATGAGGAGCATTAGTGACAGGGCGCACCTGGGCAGGCTTCTAGGGTGTGTGTGAGTGTTCTTGTCATAGTGTGTTGTATTAGTGGATGGAGACCCACACAGTGAGTGGGAAGGTGTTGGACTCCCATCCTGGGGAGTACTGCTATTTCTCAAATAGAGGGGTGGGAGTTTCTTAAGAGCATAGGCAGTGCTTAATAGAGGAGGACAGATCAGTATGTCAAGCCTTCAATGTTGTTGCAAGTAATTATGAATCTTGTTCTTCAAGAAGTGAAGCCTGGTGGTTGCTGTGGGACCCAAGGGGAGGGGAAGGAGGACTAGAATAGATGGAACATGGGGCATTTTGGGAGTGATGGAAGCTTTCTACACGATCTTGCAATGATGGATGCAGACCATATTAAATTACATTAAATTTTATAAAAGTGTAAGGCCTAAAATGTAAACCATAATGTAAATCATTGACCATGGTTAGTAGCTATGTTTTGATATTTGTGCATCAAATGTAACAAATGTACCATCCACATATAAAATGTTATTAACAGGGAAAGGGGGGAAGTGGGGGGATGTTGAGTATATGGGAATCCCCTATATTCTGTATGTGACTTTTCTGTAACCTAAAACTTCTTTGAAGACAAAATGAAAAAAGTAAGAAAGTGGGGGAATAAACAGAAGAAAATGCCACTGTACATACAAGACAACAGATTTTACAGTGATCAAAAGCATAATGTAAAAAAAAATTGTTTAATATTTTTTATTATTTTTATTCCAAATTTTTAAAATTAAAAAAAATAGTATATTATTTCTTACTTTTGAAACTATCATTTTATTTCATTTCTTATTAATTGTATTTGATTATTTAGTTGGCTTCATTTTTGAAGAAGTTTTGGATCACAGAAGGGTTACAACTATGACAGGGGAGGACATTTGTGCAGGGTGAAAGTGATGGGAGATACATGGAAGGAACTTCACCTGGGGAATACATATACAGCATATAAATGTGTTCAAGTGTTCATGGGCATTGTCAAGGTGGGTGGAGATTCACACAATAACCAAAAGAATTTCAAATTCCGATCCTGGGAATTCTGCCACATTCTCTAATGGAACAGCAATAATCCCCCGAGTACAGGGGCAATGGCCAGTGAAGGGGGATAGTCTATTGATGGGCCCTTGATATTGGTGACTATACTTATGAACCATTTCTTTTGAAATTGAAACTTAGCCTAGTATATAGGGTACCTGGGAGTTGCCTCCTGGGGGCTTCCTTGTTGCTAGAATGTCGCCTTTCTCTAAGCCAAACTCAGTATATGGGTGCATTGCCTTCCCCCCAGTGTGGGACATGACTCCTGGGGATGAGCATCCCTGGCACTAAGAGATTACTGCAAGGTGCCAACTAGCCTTACGGCTGGGGAAGGATCTTGACCAAAAGGGGGAAAGGGCAAAGACAGATCAGTTTATATGGCTGGAGTACTTTGGGGTGGGTCAGGAGGTCATTTCAGAGTTTGCACTTGTGCAAGTCTCAACAGGATCTCATTGACTGCCAAAGTAAACACTACCTCAGATAGCGGGGCTCCTGAGGGCTGTGGAGATATCCAGACACTCTAGTCAGAGCAGATAGCTCAGGAGTTTGGTGCCTTGCCAGGTGGGCCCTACTTTGGAATTTATGCTCCCTAGTGTGACAGAGTTGGACTCAGTTATGGTTTCCCTACCCATGGCTCTTCCACCCCTTCTGTTTGAACCTATATTTAGTGCTAGAATTGATAGGTGTGCATCCAAGAGACTTCAATCTTCGGGCTGTCCTTGTGCCAGTTGTGTGACAAATCTCAGTGGAGAACTCTCCAGTTCATTGGCCTCACCCAGGACAACTGGTGGGGAGATGATGATGGACAAAGATTATCCCATGGAACTGAGCGAGTCTACAACTGCAAGCAAGAGAGTCCCATTCCTCTGCCCTATGGGAACAAAATCCCCTCTCAATTAGAGGTGGAGAGGATAGCACCATTCCAGTCTCCTCAGTATTGGTGAATGAAATACGGACTAGAGTAGACTTATTGGTGTTCTGCTGCAGATTTGTTGTGATTCTAGCAGTGTAAGAACTTGTATCATTGATGTGGAGGCGGTGACCACAGGAGGTTCTGAGGGCAGGGAGAGGGAAAAACAGGTGTAATATGGGGGCATTTTCTGGACTTGGAAATTGTCCTGAATGACATTCCAATGACAGACACAGGCCATTATCTATCTTATCATAACCTATAAAATTGTGCAGGAGAGAGGGTAATCTACAATGTAAACTATAATCCATGCTTAGTGACAATGCTCCAAAATGTGTTCATCAATTGTAATGAATGTACCACACTCATGAAGGTTGTTGTTAATGTGGGAAAATGTGGGAGGTATAGGGAGTGGGGTATATGGGAATTCCCTCTATTTTTTATATAACATTTATGTAATCTAGATATCTTTAAAAAAAAACTTAAAATTTTAAAAAATAATTCTACATACCTTAGGCATCAGCTCCCATTCTCAACCCACATTCTATTTCCTAGGGGGTATAACAGGTATGGGATTTTCCTTTAGTAGTAATGAAAACGTTCTAAAATTGAAATGATGACAGCACAACACTGTGATGAAAATGAGTGCCACTGAATGTACAGTTTGAATGGATTTTACAAAACATGGCACTGTATAATTCAATGAATCCTCTGGTGGAAGAAGGACTATAGTTAACTGAACAAATATGAGAACATTATCTCATGAACAATAACATGTGTATAATACTAATACAGGGTGTCAATAATCATGTAGGTTGGGGAAAAATACACCAAATGTAAGATATTGTCTGTAGTTACTAGTAATCTTTTGAGGATGCGCTTTCATAGTTTATTACAATTTTTTCACAACAATGTAAGGTTTTGGTGATGGGGTAATGTATGGGAGCCCAGTATGATGATATGTATGTTCATTTTGTAAGTTCACAACTTTTATTACACACTTATTTATGTATTTTTATGTATGAATGATAAACTTCAATAAATAAAGTTTTAAAGGTTAAAAATAAATAAATAAAAAGGCTTTGCCTAACCCAGGGTCATTAAAATTTACTCATATTTTTATAAGGGTTTTATAGTTTCACTGTTATGTTTAAGTTTATGATACATTTCAAGTTATTTTTTGTGTAAAGGGCGAGGAAAGGGTACAAATTTCTGTATTGCATGTGGATATTCAGTTGTTCCACTACACTTTGTGAAATGACTTATTTCCCCATTGCATTATTTTGGCACTACTGTTGAAAATCAATTGACCATAAATGTAAAGGTATATTTATGGACTTTTTATTCTATTTCATTGAACTATATGTTTATCTTTATGCCAGCACCACTCAGTATAGATTACTGTAGATTTGAGGTAAGTTTTTAAATCAGAAATGTGAGTTCTTCAATTTTGTTCTTCTTTACCAAAATTATTATTTAGATCTTCTGTATTCCTATCATTTCCATATGAATTTTAGGATCAGCTTGCCAATTTATGTAAAAATAGATGCTGTTTTTTTAAAATAGGGATTGTGTTGAATTTATAGACCAATTTGAGAAGTATTGCCATCTTCTCAATTTTAATTAAGTCTTCTGAACTATAAATATGGGATGGCTTTCCACTTATTTAGATTTGCTTTAGTTTCTTTCAACAATGTTTAGCAGTATTTAGAGTATAAATTTTATTCTTCGCTTGTTAAATTTGTTCCTAAGTATTTTATCAGTTTTTTTCTTTATTAGAGAAGTTGAGTTTACAGAACGATTATGTATAAAATACAAGATTCCCATATATCACCCCACCAACAACACCTTGCATTGGTGTAGAACATTTGTTACAATTGATGATAGCACATTTATATAATTGTACTAATAATTAAAGTCCATGTTTTACCTTTGGGTTCACTGTTTGCGTAGTGTAGTTCCATGGATTTTTTAAAAACTTTATTCTGTTAACATATATACAATTTAACATTTCCCCTTTTAACTACATTCAGATATCTATTTCAGCTATGTTAATTGTGTTCACAATGTTGTGGTATCATGAAGACTATTTGTTACCAAAACGTTTGAAAGGCTTAAAACGTACAAGGTTCCTATTTGGAATGATTTTATTCTTTATAATGCTATTGGAAATGGAATTGTTCTCTTAATTCTATTTTCATATTTTCGCTGCTAATATACAGGTATATTGGCTGCATATTGGTTTTGTATCCTGCAAGACTCCTTAATATGCTTATGAAATATAATATATTTTTAGTGGATTCCTCAGGATTTTCCATATACAAGGTCATGTCATCTTTCTGAACATCAAAATAATTTTACTTCTTGAGTTAGTTTTGGTAGTTTGTGTCTTCCCAGGAATTTGTCCTTTTAATTTCATTACCTAATTTCTTAGTACATTTTTTCATAATATTCCCTTATAAACCTTTTTATTTCTGTAAGATAAGTAGTAATTTCTTCCTCTTTCATTCCTTTTTTAAGTAACTTGAGAATTCCTTTTTTTTTTCAGTGTCAGTCTAGCTAAATGTTTGTCATTTTTGTTGGTCTTTTCAAAGAACTGACTTTTGATTTTGTTGATTTTCTTTACATTTTTAAATTTCTTTATTTCATTAATTTCTATTCTAATCTTTATAATTTGTCTTTCTTCTTACCTTAGATTCAGTTTGCTTTTCTTTCTTCAGTGTCTTATGGTAGAAAGTAGGAAATTGACTTGAGTTCTTTCCTCTGTTTTAATATAGGCATTTAGAAATATACATTTCCCTCTAAGCACTGCTTTAGCTGCATCCCATAAGTTTAGGTGTTTTAGTGTTTTTTTTTTTTACCGGGAGGTCCTGGGGATCGAACCCAGGTCTCTCCATATGGAAGATGGACACCCAACCATTTGAGCCACATCTGCCCCCCTCTTTTAGTTTTTTAATGTGGGTTCAAATTACTTTCTGGTGTTACTTGCTTTCGTACTGATGTAATTCCTTTCATATTTCTTATACAGTGGGTCTGCTAACAAGAAATTCTAACAGTTTTTGTTAATCTGAGAATGTTCTTATTTTATCTTAATTTTTCTTATTAATATCTTGCATTAGTACAGTATATATATTACAATTAATGAACCAATATTGATACACTATTATTAACTAAAATCTGTACTTTTTATTCAGGTTTACTTAGATTTTATCTAGTGTTCTTTTTCAATTACAATAAACTATCAGGATAACACATTACACTTTGTTCCCTGTCTCTTTAGTCAATTTTGATGGTGTTAGGCATCCAGTCTTTCCTTGTTTTTTATTACATCAACAGTTTTGAAGAGTACTGGTCAGTTATATTGTAGGATGTCCCGCTATTGGAAGTTGTCTGATGTTTTGATCATAATAATACCAAGGTTTTGCATTTTGCCTTAATTTTTGAAAAATAGTTTTACTGGATATAAGGTTCTTGCTTGGCCGTTTTTAAAATGTTCTTCCAGCACTTTGAATATGTCATCCCACTGCCTTTTGGCCTTCATAGTTTCTGGTGAGAAGTCAGCTTTTAAACTTTTTGAGATTCCTTTTTATGAGATGCATCCCTTTTCCCTTGCTTTGTCAAGATTTCTGTCTTTCAACATTTTTACTATAATGGATCTGGATGTGGATCCCTTTGTTTCTTACATGGCATTCATTTTACTTCTTTGTTGTATAGATTAATATTTTTCATCCTATTTGGAACATTTTTGGCCATTATTTCTTGAATATTATATCTGCTCATTTCTTTCTCCTCTTCTTCTGATATTCATATTCACATATATTAGTGTCCTTTATGGTGTCTCAGGTGAATTCTCATTTATCTTCATTAATTTTTCTCTTAGATTGCATAAACTCTATAGATCTATCTTTAAGTTCACTGATTCATTCTTCTGCCAGTTTAAATATACTTTGAGCCCTCTAGTGAGTTTTTTCATTTTAGCTCTTGTACTTTTCATGTCTTCATTAATATTCTATTTTCCGAGTTATTGAAATCACATCTTTCCTGAAATTTTAAACATGGTTTCCTATAGTTCTTTGAGAAAATGTAAAATAGCTGCTTGCAAATCTTTGTTAAGTCCTACTTCAGGGCCATCTCACATGAAGTTGCTGTTGCCAACTTTTTTCCCTGCATATGGGTCATCCTTCCCCGTTTCTTTTAATGTGTCAGGTTTTTTTTTCTTGAAATATATTATATATTTTAGATGATATATTATAGTACTCTGGATAGCTTCTGCAGAGCAGAGCTAGGGGAGAGGGAGACCATTCTCTTCTCACCATACTCATCTCTAGTGGAGTTTCTGTCACGTGCTGAGCTGAGACAGTGTCAGGGAGTGGGCTTCAAGTGCCACAGAACTCTTGCTGTTCTAAATATTTAGACAGTTTTCTTGTATAAATGTTCTTCTTTTGCTGTATGACATTACAACATTTTTTTCAGAGAATTTAAATAACTATGTTTTTATTTTTGTTTTTAATTTAAACACAGGAATCACAGGGGTCCTTATAAAAGGGAGGCTGGAGGGCCAGAGTCATAAAAAGAAGACATGAGGATGGAAGCAGAGATCAAAGAGATGAATAAATACTATGCTTCTGGCTTTGAAGATTATGCCACAGAAGGTAAGCAATAAAGGCAAGGGCATGGTTTCTCCCCTAGAGCCTCCAGAATAAATGCAGTCCTGTGGATCCACTTCAGATTTCTGATCTCCAGAATTATGAGAATAAATTTTTACTTTGAGACAAAAATTTTGTAGTAATTTGCTACAAAAATAATAGGAACCTAATACAATCCCCCATGATCCCAGTCATTTACACTGCAAATGTGAGTGATGGCTATTTTGTGGTTTTATCTTCTCAGGAATTCTCTCCACATTGTTCTGCTTATCACCAAGGCAATTCTTCTTAAAATCCTTTAGAGGTTGTGAGTAAACAGTGGAGAGAATATTGAATTGTGGTTCACCCTGACCCTAAGGGTGTAGCCTTTGGAGTTTATGTTTTTACCATTTTGTGGGAGTGTCTCCTATTAAACTCCTCACTTTGTGTAGTCTCTGGCATTTGACTTCTCTCCCCTGCCCTCATCAAAGTTTTGTAAAACAGAGCTCATATTCCATTGGTTTGGCAAATGTCCTTAGGAGAAGCAGTTTTAAGGCTCTCTTTATTTCGCTTATTTTATGCATTTGTGTAGATATTGGCCACCTATCTTGTCAACGTTTCATACTTTTAAGATAGTTTTTTTTTTTTTAATTTTGTTTTAACTTTGTTCTGATATTTTTGTGATTGTTTCATCTGGAATAGCTTGGCATATTACCAGAAATCAGACAATGATTTTATTTATTTATTCTTTTTCCTTTTCTAGTCTTTATTTAAATCAAAATTTTAAAATCCTATATTAAAATGAATATTGGATTCTACTAAATTTGTATTCCATGTCTGCTGGAATAATTTTTAAATTATATTCTTTAAATTTTAATTCATTTTTGTTTATTTTTAAGGCAGTATTTGGGCTCAATTCTTAATTTACTAATTTGTTTTTTAGCTAAGCATATTCTATATTTTAAAGTACCCTGCTTTATATTTTAATATATTGTATATATATTTTTTAATTTACTATTTTACCTGCATGTCCTACTGTAAAAACTTTTGTGATGATGCAAAATTATCTTCAATTTGCATACTTATTTAAAAGTCCTGTTCTCTTTGTCACCTAATACTGTATTCTTGGTTGTAAATCCTTTCTTTCATTAAGTTTATCTTTCCCTTTCATGGGGATGACTTTCCTGGAATGGTTGTTTTTTCTTGATGGCATACTCATCACTGAATTTTGGATTGTCAATATGTATGCTCACAATATAAGTTCATACAGGTATCCTTTGGGAGCAATAGGCCATGTTGCTGAACACTTTCCCAGTGTGTTGGAGAAGGAGAAGGCATGCCACTATAAGGGATTTCTTGGTGTCTATTTGCATATCTATGTACCTACTTTACCAAATGCCTGGAAAACTTACCTAAGTGCCCCCATCCACTGCTCTTTCTTACTGATAGAAAACTTATCTCTGCTGCATGTACCAAGGGAGTAAGTGGCAGATTATACAGAATCTAACTCACCTGGCAACCCCTAAAGGAATACAAACAAAAAACCTGTAAATGGCTTCTGTGTCCCTTCCTACTCCAAATATTAATACCCATATCTTTCAGAAGGAAGCTCACACTTGAGTGCAGTAGTTAATGCAATCCCATTTTCTTTCCATATTTTTAGGAATTTCTCTCAATTTCTGTGACATGAAAAAAATCTCCATTTTGCTTTCCACAAATGATAATGCATTCATTTATTTTAATAGTTTTTGGAGAATAAAAGTGATTTATAACTTGTGTTTAGTTCAATATCTTGAAATATAACATTGAAATCAGTATATTTTAAAGAATATATGGAAAATTTGTCTTTACAAATCAATAAGTTAGGGTGAATTATTCAATAAATCATACTGGGACAATCAGTTAACTGAGATATTGGAAAACATTGTCAGTTCATTATGTTTGAGAGGCACCTTGATCATAAAACAAACAGGGAAAATAATAGACCTTACAATGTAAAAATTAATATTTTGCATGTCAAAAATACCATAAATAACTTCAAAAATGCACAGAATAAGAAATATAAATTTAAAACTTATGTTTAAGTGTTGGAAATACTTAATGAGACAAGAGAACACAATGAATGTCACAAGTATCATCAAATTAGAGAATAATTATTATCTGTAGAAAACAGAGTTGAGCATAGTGATATTGTATATCAGTGTCAATTGAATAAACACTTGAAGTATTAGAGGTAACTTAGTGCAAAACTAATATTAGTATTTAGAGAAATGAACTTTCCTGTATAAGCATACCATCAAATAAAAGAGCCCATTTGACCTAGCATCAAAAATATAAAATACCTAGTAAATATTTAAAAGAAATGTGCAGAGACTATCTGAAGAAAACTTTTGTTTATCTAAGAGAAATAAAAGGAGAATAAAGAAAATTAAAACTTAAATTTTTAATACAAAATAGATTATAAACATGTCAATTCTTCTGAAAGTAAAATCTTCTACAAAAATCAATACAATCATAATTATAATGTCCACAGGATGAGGAGAGTAATGAGAAAGAAGATTTACAAATATTCTTAAAGATTGCCCAAAAGAAAATAAACCTACAAAATATGAATAATAAGGGAAGTCTAGCAATACTAAATATAGAGAAATTGGTGGTATTTAACTCAAATAAAACAGACTAATGGACTGGACTAGAGGGTCTAATGATAGAGACTGGTCTACATGAGAACTTAGAATATGCACTTCAAATGAAAGTGGGAAAGAAATGTATTTAAATAATGATTTTGTGTCATGGGATAGCTCTTTGGGAAAAGACTATAATGTTGAATAATTTTAACAAAATCAGGTACAGATGACTCCAAAATTTTAACTTAAAAAATATGAAATAATCAGAAATCATTGCATAGCTGTACTCAATATTGTACAATATCTTCATTATTATTCAGTCTTTCATGCTTTTAAGCATGTTGTGAAACCAAAGAGTTATAAGAATATATAGCTACATTGAACTATACATGAAAAAAATCATTCTTCCTGACAAAAATAACCCCACAATCAAAGGGAAATTGCAAAAAAATTTTGCAACATACATTATAGATAACAGTTTGATATCTTAATATCCAATAGCTCTTAAAAATAATATTATAAGCCTGAATTTACCAATATAATATTGAAGAAATTAGACACTGGGTAAAAATCAACAACACTTATAAGAAAAAATAGTCAACTTTATTAAAACCTAAAAAATGATCAAAGAAATATAAATTTAAAATATCTAATTTTTGATAGGATGCATGTTTAAAATTATAATGCCTAGTGTGGCATAAATTTAGGGAAAAGAGCACTTTTACACATGTATGGTGAGATTATAAATTCAAATAAGTTTTGTGGATGGCAACTTATTATTGCATATTATCAGCATTTTGAAAAAGTGCACTCAATTTGAACTACCAATTTCACTTTAACTAATTTATCCAAAGGTCAGAAGCTTTTGGGCTCTTTATTGAGCAATATTTATGGAGCACATTTTTTATACTACTACTGTGAAATAGGAAGCTCTTGATATCCTGATTTTCAGATGTGAAAATTGAGGTTCAGAAGAGAAAAACATACTTAAGGTTATACAACTAGTTATATCTAAAGCATGATTAATCCAGAGCCTCTTAATTTTAAAATGCCTGATGTTAACTCTTCTGCTATGTTGTCCAAACATAACATGCAGTAGCAAATAGCCACCGTTATATGGGGCATTCTGGTATGTTTAACTTTATAAATAAAATGTGCTGGCAAAATAAGCCAACCTAATTGGAAGGAACACAATTAAGTAGATTCAAGAGTCTATAGACCCTTGGAAAAGCCAGAGAATGACTTTGTAAATCAGTGGAAAACCTCTAAGGTTCTTGAGTAGATAATCGACAGTGTAAGGGCATGTGTATGTGTGGTTGTGCATGTGTGTGTTTGATGGTTGACTTGGTGAAAGCATGCTAGAAGGATTTGGTCTATTACAAATGGGATTTGAAGAGAAATGTTAGGGGAGAAACATATAACCTAGAATATTATAATGTTATTAGGGACACGGAAGAGAGGGAGAGGTTATGAGGGATTTCCCAAGATGAAAGTAGACCTGGGAATGCATTGATTTTAATAATAGAGGGGCCAGAATATTGAGAGAAGAATCAACAGTGTTATTCACACCAAGAGTAAAGTTTTCTGAAATGTTTTCTGGAATATTTCTGAGTGTCCCCTTTTGACAAGCACTGGTACTGAAGCCAGAGAACTACTTCCTTCTCAGGACATAAACCGAGCCAACAGTTTGAGAGGTAGAAAATATTTCTGTGTTTCTATGGGGTTCTAATGTTTTATTGAAGAAATCATGATGATTAAAGCAATGTAAAACAAACTGAAGGCTTCATTGAATTAGCAATTTAAACTTGTGCTATATTAGCATCTTGTTGAATTATTACTCATCCTTGTTAATATAACATTTAACAGGGAATTACACTGTCATGCCAGACTAGTGTAAAAAAAAAAAAAAAACCTAATGGAATAAGATGTACAATGCTATTATGAAAGATATTCGCTAGCATGAGTACATGCAATCTTTTAGTAATACTATTTTGGGTTTTCCCATAGGTGTCAACTCCAAAAGGGAGGGGGGCACGAATCAGAGTAAAATTGAGAATGGGGAAGAGAATGTGAGTAGGTGAGTATTGCCTGTAAAGATATTAATGGGAGAACTAAATTATTTTTCTTAGATTTCCTGGGGAAATTTCAAGACGTATTTTGAAATATGGCGCTGCTATTTCTCTCTTGACATTTTTTTTCATTTTCTTATTTGAAACTACTGAAATATATTTATATTCTAATGTCAAGTTTGTTAATCAATTGTTCTTAAACTCTGGATTTCCTAAATAAGTAAGATATTTTTACTCTAAAGAAGTTTAGAGTGAGCTAGCTGGATTTAGTGAACCAGTGATAATGAACTTCGTTTGGTTCTGCAGCAAATTGCTTCTAGGTTGTTTTCATTTATGTACACTGGAAATGAGTAATGTGATGGCTTTGGGTGTCTGCCGATACTGGGAATAATGCTGCAGGTCTAATGGTGAAGATAGGCAATGTTTGGTTTCTTTGGTGATCGTTTAGTTTGACTTACATGAATGAGTTAGAATAGTTAAAGAAATATTTGAAGGAAATAAAATATTTCCTTCAATAGTTCATGATTCTACTTTATCATTCTATCTTCGATATCTCCTGTGTTGTCCTCCAAATAGCACTAAAGAATGCCTTTCCATTTCTCCAAATTCCTTTCTAGCAGTGTTAGCAGTGGTAATAGTAGTAGCAGTAGACATAGAAGATTAAAGAAGATTCCTTCCTCTTCCAACACATTTTGGATAATGTCGTGTTTTTAGAAATGTTGCAAAGGAAACAAACTTTTCCACATTTATTTAATATATAAGTGATAAGATACCAGAGCATTTCAAGTGTTCTTATGCTGTGTCATAGCCATGCTTTGAAATGACTACACATAACCATTTTGCTGTCAATGTTCACATTTTAGTGGCATATGAAAATATTATATTATCTTCATTGATGTCAGAATTTGTATCAAATCATCAAGAAGTTAATTTTTTTTCAATGTGCTCTCATGATTCATGCCTTTTCCTTAAAGGGAATTATAAAAAAAAAATAAGGGTCTATCTATTACTTCTATTGAAATGTGTCTCTTTCTTTTAAGAAACTGCTACTTTGTATGTGATCTGAGCATTTTGTGTGTGGGGGGGGGCTACAGTTTTTTCTCTATGTAAAAACATTTTCCAATTTCATTGTTTTGGGGACTTTTCTTTATAATTCATTTTATCTGAGTAGTCTCTCTTGTTTAATAAGCTAACTAAAGATGATAAAAGAAGCTACTCTTTTTACATCCAAATCAGAGTCTGCAATTTCTTGCTTGTTTCCTTGGAATGTTTCAAAGCCACTTTTCAATCTGCAGTTAAAATGGTGCAATTCCAAGTAAGATTCCTCTCAGATGGATCCCAAAAATGTCCAGAACTACTCTAACACCAACACAATGCATGAGGAAGTTTAAAAAGAGACAGTGGTCTTAATCAATTGCAATTAAAATATCTTACTTTTGGAATTTTTACCAAAAAAAAAAAGTTGTGTATTTAGTCAGAATTCTCCAGAGAAACAGAACTGACAGGATAAATATTAAGAGATTGATCATAGAAATTAGCTGGAACCACTTTGGGAATTTGCAGGTCTGACTTTTTCAGGACAGGACTCAAGTTAAGATCTCTGATGAGGGTGTTGATGAATTCCCCAGGAAAAGTTGGCTAGCTGAAGTAGAGATAGAAATTCTTCTTTCTCTTTCAAGTTCTGCTGACTTCCAGCTTCTGGCTGCTCCCATGGCTTCCTGTGACCAGCTTCCTATGTTTCTAAGTAGTTCAGCCATGCTGGAGTAAGGCCCACCCTCATTCAGTTTGGGAACACTTTAATAACATCTTCATAGGTCCCATTTACAAATGAGTTCACACCTATAGGACCAGAGACTGGGACCTGAACATACCTTTTATGGGGGACAATGTTCCATCCCTCACAATTCAGAACCACACATATGAACATACTGCCAGGGTCCCTATAAGAATCCTAAAAGGAATTCATGCAAGCTAGGAGTCCCAAAGCCTAAGTTATGTGGCATCACCAGAAATAATCCACCGTTAGTTCTTCCCCTTTCATGTGACATAATCTCTTAGTCTGAAGTAGAGAAGACACAGAATTGTTTGATTTAGAGAAATTTAACAGATTTTATTGGTCTTTTCAAAATTTGTGTGTGCAATAGACAAGCATATAAGTAAATGCATGACTGGGTCAGACCATGAGTTTTTCAGAGAAAGAATCCAAAGAATTGAATAAGCACAAGAGTGTGCAAATATGAGAATGTGTAAGAGAAGAATAGTCCTAGGGCATTTGCTCAACATATTTTAGGAAAGTGTGAGAATATGACTGAGCGAATGTAATACTTTTGGTGTGCATGAGAGTAGGAGTGTATTAGAATATGAATGAGGAGGGTATATATGTACAAAAGATGCTGAGTAGGGCAGACAGTTGCTCTGGAATGCATTATGATCAAGGAAAACAATGATAAATAAGATAAAATAACAAATAAACAAGCTAAAACCTCCCATTGCTGCATCGATTTCAGCACTTCTCTGCCCATCACCATGACAACTCACAATTCATAACAAAGAGCCAAGACATTATCAGGAGAGATGAGAAAACAGGCTGCCAATGCAAACATTTTTTCCCATTAGAATATGTATTTTTCAGAGTTTACACTTTCTTTTCTTCTTTCAAGATCTTTGCTTTTCATTCCACTTATTGTATATTCCATGAAAACTAGATATTTTTAGCTTAATACAGGGACTCTTGATGCCTTGTCACTAAAAATATCTAATATCAATAGAGCTTATGAATTCCAAAATTATAGAGCTCTTACATATCAGTCAGAAGGAAATTGCAGGTAAAACATTTCAAGATAGAGTAGAGTGTTTGTTATCATTAGATATACTGTGATACAGGGTCATGGGAATGCTTAATCCTGGAAGACAAAGATTGGACATTATAAAGCTCCATGATTCTGTCCTCCCCATCCCACTAAAATTCTCATTGATGCTCCCAGAATCAGTTACATTCTGCTGCATATAACAGAAATTCAACTGTGATTGCTTATAGCAAATGGACATTGACTTCTCTATAACATAAAATAAATTGAGATGTAGGTAATACGAAGCTGGTTTGGAAGCTTTATGGCATCAGGGACCCAAGTGCCTTCTAGCTCTTCTCTTTCCCATTTAAAAATGGTATTAATTCTTTGCACTCCTTCCATTGAGAAATGAGGCTTATGTCCCCTCATCTGGGTAGGATGTGTGACTACCTTGACCAACGGAATATAGCAGAAATGACACTCTGCCAGTGTCTAAGCCCAAGGCTTAACATGCTGTCTGTTTCTACTTCCTCCCACTTGAACAATTACACTGGATCCCTAAGTTGTCACATAAAAAATCAGACTCCCCTGTTAAAGAGATCACTTTGAGAGGCCCTGAGACTAAGCCTTTCAGCTGAGCACCCTCAATCCAGGTGTCAGACATGAAGAAATTTGTCTTGGTTATTGCACACCAACCCTGGTGTCAACTAAATTTCAATGAGTGAGCCCAAATGATGTCATATGGAACATAAGAATCACCTGACTCACAAAGTTGTGAATCATAATGAACTTTTTTTTTAATCTACTAAGTTTTGGGATACTATAATACATCAGTTAATAACAGTGCCACATTATGGTGCAGGATGGCTTCCAGTGTTTAGACCATCATGCCAGGTTGCAGAAATCCATTCAAACACATACCAGGAAGGAGAAAGAGACAAAAAGGGGCATATCCCCATCTTTGATTCCCCATAAGTCACATATAACAATTTTGTTTAGTTATAATTGGTTAAAACATAGCACCTGGCCACACCTAGCTGGAAGGAATACTGGGTAATATAGTCTTTTGCATGGGCATATTGCTAATTTAAACAAATCTAGTTGTTTTACCAAAGAAGAAGAAGGAATGGATGTGCAGTAGGCAATTATAAGAATCGACTACATTCCCTCAACAACCATCAATATAACCAGCATTTTATGAACACTATATACCACTATATACCAACAAGTAAATTTTACTTTATCTCATCTTTGTTGACCTGCTAATACCTCACTATGTTCTCAGATTCTCATCAGAGAAACATTTTTAACATAACAGACAATAACCATGTAATAGTTTTCTATGACTGCATAACAAATTACCACAGACTCAGTGGATTACAAAACATGCTTATTAGTTCCCAATCCTGTTAGTCAGAATTCAGGTAGGTTTGCTGGGCTCTCTACCTAGGGTTTCACAAGACCAAAATCAAGGTTTCAGCTGGACTGGGCTCTTATCGAAGGCTCTGGTAAAGAACTTGTTTCCAAGCTCACTCAGGTTTTCGGGTAAATTCAATGCCTTGTGATTGTAGAACTAAGATTCCTGTTTCCCTGTTGACTGCCAACAGGGATCTCTCAAGTCCTTAAGGCATCCTGCATCTCTTCTCACTTGACCTTCTCATCTCCAAACCAGCGATAGCTCATCAAATACTTCTCACACTTTAAATCTCTCTGTCTTCTGCCTTGGTGGGAGAAAGTTCTATGCTTGTTTAAAGGGTTCATGGGATTAGATAAGGATGACCCAGATAATCTCCCTACCCTAAGGTCAACTTGGCTATAAAACATAATATATAATTACAATATACTTGAAGGAGTTATATCTCTTCATATTCCCAGGTTCCGTAGATTAGGGAGGGATATATTTTGGGGGACTATTCTAGAAATACTGCCTAGGGCCATTCAATGTCATTTCCATTTACATGACTATTGGCACTAAATTCTTCACCAAAATACAAAGTAGAAACAGAGATTGGTGAAGAACTTTTTTTTTTTTTAAAGTTTGCAAACACCTGGTCTTTTGGGAGTTCGGTTCCTTCTCTGGAATTTTCTTCAAGTTTCTTTATCAAACTAGGGTATTTTGTGGTTGTTGTTGTTTTTTACTTTTTTATTCTCCCATAATCCTGTTAATTTTTTTAACAAATCAATTTTATTGATACATATTAATAAAGCATACAATTCATCCAAAGTGTATAATCAATGATATTTGGCATAATCACGTAGTCGTGTGTTCATCACTTCAATCATTGTTAGAGCATTTTCATTATTTTAATAATAATAAACAAAACACAGACAGACAAGAAAATTCCTCACCTCTCATTCTGTTTGCCCTGCTGTACGTAGCTATTTCTTGCTATTCTTGCACAATTATTTGTTTATTAAGCAGTTTTATTGAGATATATTCACATACCATATGATCTATCCTAAGTGTTTAGTCAATGGCTTTTAATATAATCACAATGTTGTACATTCATCATCTCAAAAATTTTAGAACAATTTCACTATGCCAAAAAGAAAGACTCCACACCCCTTTAGCATTCCTTCCCAAGCCTACATAAACACTAACCAAATTTCATCTTTATAAATTGATTTATATTTACATTTTATATAAATGGAATCATACAATATGCAGTTCTCTATGTCTGCTCTCCCTCATTTAGTATAATGTGTTTTTTTGGTCTGATATTAACATTTTATAGTACTAACCTACATTTGTTCAGCTTCAAAGTAAAACAGTATTATATATGTAATTTTACCCATATTCATACTTCACATGACATATTTATATTTCACATAATGTATTTAGTTCCT
The DNA here is from genome assembly GCA_026826555.1 of Tolypeutes matacus. Lineage (NCBI taxonomy): Eukaryota > Metazoa > Chordata > Mammalia > Cingulata > Chlamyphoridae > Tolypeutes > Tolypeutes matacus. The sequence continues at coordinate 2,745,356 of JAKSZT010053846.1, forward strand.
AATAGCACCATCATACAATATTTGTCCTTTTGTGTCTGGCTTGCTTCACTCAACATAGTGTCCTCCAGTTTCATCCATGTTGTCATGTGTTTCACAACTTCATTTCTTCTTACTGCTGCATAATATTCCATGGTGTGTATACACCACAATTTGTTTGTCCATTCTTCAGTTGATGGACATCTGGGTTTTTTCTAATTTTTGGCAATCGTGAATAACGCTGCTATGAACATCAGTGGGCAGATGTCTATTCATGCCACTGCTCTCAGTTTCTCTAGGTATATACCGCAAACTAGGGGTTTTAAACGTACATATCTCTGCTAAATTGTTAAGAATTCCCTTTTCCACATGTCTGTTAGTGACCTTGCGTTTCAGAACCCAATCCATTCATTTTCATTGCTATGAGGGAGTTTATAATCTCTCCCTTTGATCCAAAGATATTGATGGTTTTTTCTTTTTGCCTTCCTTTATGTTCTAAAATCTTTCATCCTGAATGATTACTACATTTGCTGACATTCTCTCTGCCTATGAAACTGCATTTGTGTGTGACTATAACACTTGGCCCAGCCCTTAAGACGTGTATATTATATATGTATTTGTTGAATGATGAAAAGTCAGAAGAGATTGCACCTGGCTCAGAAGCCTTGAGGAAGGCTGCACCCAGGTACCTAAATGAATAGAGGAACTTCAGGGGAAAGAGAATCTTGCTTAATCATGCTATAATCCAGACATTCCTTTAAACTAGGCTTTTCTTTTCTTTTTCTGTTTATTTTTTTTATTTTTTTTTATTTTTAAAGGAGCTTTAGATTGCATAAATGTTACATTAAAAATATAGGGGATCCCCATATAACACCCTCCCCACACTTTCCCCCATTAACAACATCTTTCATTAGTGTGGTACATTTCTTACAATTGATGAACACATATTGAAGTATTGCTACTAACCATAGTCTATAGTTTACTTTATGGTTTACACTTTGCACCACACAATTTTATAGGTTTTGACAAAATGTATAATGGCCTGTATCCATCAATGCAATGTCATGCAGAACAATTCCAAATGTTCCAAAAATGCCACATGTTACACCTATTCTTCCTTATCCTTCCCTTTAGAACCTCTGGTGACCACTGTCTTTATATCAATGTTACAAGTTCTTCCATTACTAGAATAATATAAGTTTACTTTAGTCCACAGTTGCATTTCCACTTTATGTTTGTTTGCTCCTCTAGTTTGAGGATTTAAGGATGGTGATGCCCACTCTGCTTCCGATTGAGAGGGGGCTTAGATCCCATGGGATAGATGGAACTGTCTTGCTTGCAGTTGTAGATACTCTTTGCTTTTTCAGATGGACGTTGTCCATCATCATCCTTTTGCTAGTTATCCTGGGTGAGTCTGATGAACTGGAGAGCAGGTGTTGGCTGCAACTCTGCTGAGATTCAGGGCTCAACTGGCATATGAAAAGTCAGAAGATTTAAGTCTCTGGGACATATATTTAATAGGTGTAATGCTAATTATAGGCCCAAATAAATGGGGCATAATAACCATGTGTATGAAACTTATAACTGAGTCTAACTCTGATACATTGGGGGAGATAGGTTATCATATACTCCAAGGTAAGGTTTACTGATGGGATGCCAATTTCCTGGGGTTGTCTTCCATGCCTATAATATCTAGATGTCTCTAGAGCCCCCAGAAGCACCCCTACTTGAGGCACTGTTTACTGTGACAGTCAGTGAGATCCTGCTGAGACGTGCATAATCGTAACCTCTGGAATGACCTCCCTACTCACTTTGAAAGTTCTTAGCCATAAAAACTCATTTGCATTTAATAATTCCCCCTTTTGTCTAGGTCTTTCTCCAAATGCATCTTTAGTTGGCAGTTGGTATTAATCCCTTGGTAATAGTGAAGCTCATCCTCAGGAGTCATGCCCCAAGCTTGGGGGGAAGGCAGTGACTTTACAAGCTGAGTTTAGCTTGGAAAGGGACCACATTTGAGCAACAAGGAGGCCCTCAGGAGTTAGCTCTTAGGCAATATATATTGCCTGGCCAAGTTTTGATTTCACAAGGACAAGGTTCATAAGTACCAGCATCCCTGTCAAGGGCCTCGTGCATCGGCCTGCACTCCTCTGCTAGGTACTGCCCATGTACTCCAGAGAGTCTCACCACCCAATGAGAGAATGTAGCAGGATTCCCTAGGATATGAATTCAATATTCCATCAGTTATTCTGTGGGTCTCCACCTGCCGAGATAATACCCCATGAACACATCAGCCACTCACACTCCATAGAGGCATGCCCCAGTGGCACCCCCTAACACTTTCCACCACCACCAACACCCCTGACCAGTGATTCTCTCCTACCACCGCTGCAACCCCTCTGCAACTCAAAACCTCCCCAAAAAACAAAGCCAACAAAAAAATAATAATAAAATGTAAAAATTTAAAAAAATTTTGCATCGTGCCCTTCATCACCATAAGATCTGTTATCTTTTGTGTATATTGACTATTTCTTCTGTGTGTTCCCCTAGTGTTTTATTTTTTTCCCTTTATTTTCCAAGAAGCTTTAGGTTACAGAATAGAAAATATAGGGGATTTCCACACATGCCACTTCCTCCCCACACACGCACACTTACCCCTATTAATAACATCTTACATGTGGATGGTACATATGTTACAGATGGTGAACAAATATTGAAGCATTGCTACTAATCATGGTCAATTGTTTACATTATGGTTTACCTTTTGTACCATATACTTTTATAGGTTCTGACAAAATGTATAATGGCCTGTATCCATCATTGCTAGATCATGCAGAACAACTCCGATTCCCCTAAGATGCCCCATGTTCCACCCATTCCTCTGCCACCACCCCCCTCCCGGAACCGATGGCAGTCATTAAGTTTTAATTTTCGAAGAATAAGTTCATAGTTACATGCACTGATATTGAGGGCTTGACATACTGGTCTGTTTTCTTTCATTAGGTGCTGCCTATGTACTTAAGATTTTCTTTCCCCTCTATTTGAGAATGTTGCAGGACTCCCTAGGATGGGAATTTAGTATTTTCTTGTTTATTGTGTGGGATTCCATCCACTGAGATAACACCCCTGCCAAGATGAACACATTCATATTCCATAGAGGCATGCCCCAGGTGCCCCCTTTCCCACTCTACGTTTTGAATCTCTACGTACTCTTTATTAAAATAATTTTGAATGACCCCTAAATATTCTCTATATTACTTTTGTTTTAAATTATCACAATTAAATGGTTGATCATATACCCTACTTACAAAGGCAAATTGAAGTAGAATCTTACTAAGTAGAAATGACACATGAGTTACCTATAATGAAAAAACTCAGCAGTTTGAATAATAGTATTTCAAGGGGGTTAGAAAGCAGTAGGTAGATGGACCCAGAGTTTTGAATTGCTGCACGTAGTAAACTTTTCCATAGATCTGCTTTGAAAATATATATTTTTTTCCTGGCTGCACTTGATGAGTTCTCAGTTTGTCCTCCTTTTGACTTTGAATCTCTGTGTGTGGTGGTTTTCTGAAATTAGCTTTTATGTGATCAAACTGCTCCTTTTTGATTCTGGATTCAAAGCTTTTGTAATTATGTTCAGAGCACTGTTTTTTAAAAAAGTATAAATGCATCTTTAATGTATGGAGATTGGGAGACCATCAGCCAAGTGAAACTCTGCAGCACAAGGAAAAAGTGCATAGGAGGTCAGTGAAATTATTGAAAGAGAATGAAAATTAGATCCTATTAGAAAAGAGTGAAAGAATCAGACTCATCTTAAGAAAGAAGCTGGTAAAGAGAAATTTAATAAGACATCCCTTCATTTGTGGAGGCAAAATGTTATATATTTATAAGAATCTAGATAATTTGAGACCTGGCGATACCTATCACCTATTTACCTACCTACCAACTCATGAGAAATCCAGTTGTTGGGTATTTAAGAAGTTCCTATTGCATACTTGGCATTTGCTGGATATTAGCAGAAATGTTCAGTAGTTCCTATATTATGTTTATGAATAACCATGCCTGAAAAGTAAGAGGCATGTGCAAAGTTTTTAGACTTGTATTTTTAAGCTGAAGAATCAGAAACTCTTCTAATTATTCTCTATAGTATACAAATCCACGTGTCTCTTAGAGAAGAAATTTTGAAACAACTTGTATTTCACATTTCATCCAGTTTTTAGATTTCCAAAAAAATGTACTTTTTTGCAATAAGCCCTTTGGCATATGCTCATTACCAGGGAAAATAAAACGTTATATGACTAATAAGACTTCACCATATCACTTCAGGAAAAGCCTGACAATGCGCCCTTTGTTATAATAAACTAATTAATGCCTCCTCACGTTACATGATACGATCAGTGGTAGATAATTAAGGCTTTGTCATCTTGTTCCATAAATGTCAAGAGATTAAAGGTGAAAGCTTTAGCATCACATTTTTCGTAGATAGGGTTTAAATAGTTCATGTGGCCAGCTTATTTAAGATACTACCGACAGTTTCTTCATACACCAAAATATCTAGTAGAAAGAAAAATCTAAAAAAGCCTGTGAGAAAACTTCTACTCATTCTTGTTTGTACTCATGTCAAATGCTCTGTTTCATTGGTTTGTTTTTTTACTGAAATAGTCCACTAACAGGATGAGCCCAATGTTTAGACTTGTGCAGACAAAAACGACTATCTGTTTCTCAAACAGTCTCTAGTGAATTAAATATGGGAACCACACAATCCAATAATGCACCTCTACAAATACATATGCACACACACAAATAAATAGGCACAGTTCTTTGAAGATGTACAAGACTTTCAGAAAGTCTGGTAGGAATAAACGTGATTTAGTTTAATGCGGCATTTTCAAAGTTGTATACTTAAAACAATCTCTCTGTGAGTAACTTCTTATAGAAATATTGTTCCCTAAAACAAACTAAAGGAAAAACTGGTTCAGATTACAGAGGCAACATATTTGTGACTCATTCAACATTCCACGAAAATTATTGGAATAGATTTCTATAATAATTACTTGAAATCTCTGAGTAGTCTTTTCACCAATTTGAGTCTTTTACTGAGATAGAAACCATTTTCCTATTCTTGCTCCCTAGTTATCCTTCCAGAATTCACTAGGAAGTTAAAGATGGGCTGGGTGATTTGGGGCGTTAGGAGTTTTTCTTCATCTAGAAAATGAGAGAATTGGATTAACCTGCTTCTAAGATCTTTTGGAGTTTTTAATTTGATGTCACACTTGCCTGACTCTGTCACTGGCAGACACAAGGAAGTTTTCTTTTCCATATGCTTTTACCTCGCTCATTTGCTAAGGAATGATTATGTCAGTATTCAGCTACCTCAGAGAAACACCTTGGGTTATAGGAAGATGGTACAAGCAAAACCACTAGACAAAATAACCATGGTAGGAGATAAAATAGCAGATAATATATTTTTAGTGTCTACTATATGAAATACATTCTTCTAAGTACTTTACATGATTATTTAATTTAAGCATCCTAACACTTTACTGTGGCTGGCTACTTATAATTCCCATGTTACAGATGACCCTGACTGTGAAGATTTAAAATTCTTTTATGAATAGAAAGATTATGTATAGAAAAATATGAAAAATAGAAAGATTATGTTTTTAAACTAATCCATTCCTGTGGATGTGAGACTTTTTTTTTGCTTTTTTAGGAGGTACCAGCAATCGAATCCAGGACCTAGTATATGGGGTAGCAGGCACTCAACCACTTGAGCTACATCTACTCCCCTATAAGATTCTTTCGACTGGACCATGTCAGGAGGGAAGTGTGACTCGGGTTCCATCTCTGTTCTCTTACTGGAGTTGATATAAACAGAGACACACAGAGAAAGGAATCCAACACTTTGATCCTGCTATGTGAAGGAGAGGACTGTAGGAAACCAGAGAAGCCCGGAGAGGCTGAGAGAGGTCCCGGAGTCTGGAACCAGCAGAGCAAAGGGGTACAGAAAGAGGCCCCCAAGTGCCTGGGCCCATGGATCAGCTCAATAGGATATGAGCCACATTCCTGATAGCTCACAGATGAATTCAGGAAGAAAGGGAACAACCAAGACTGAGAGAGGAGGCCAGGAAAGAGTCAAGCCTGGTTGCCCATAGCTGAGCTCCAGGAGACAGTAGATTATGGAGTGGACGGCAGGGAACTTGGCAGAGATCTTCTGCCTTCTTGTTTTACCACTTGGCAGCTGATATTAGTGAGAAAGCAACTGTGGTGGTGCCTTAATTTGGACATTTCATGGCCTTGGAACTCTAAGATTTTACCCTATATAAAATCCCCTTTATAAAAGCCAACCCATTTCTGGTAAACCAACACACTGAATCTCAAAACCTTTTTGTCAACTCAGTGGCTCACACCTAGAAATGGAACAGTTTGGATGCAAACTCAGGTCAGACCAACTTCACTTCCATTTCTTTTCCATTTTATTATACCAGCATTAGCATAGAAACAAACAAATTTAACCTGAATGAAAGGAAAGGAAAGGAAAAAAATGGCATTTTAAAAGAATGAAAGATACTAACAAGATCCTCCATTCAGGTATCCACTACTAGCCACTCAGGTACTGCCACTGTAAACATAAAACCCATTTGACTTGGGATGTAGTCTCAGGAAGGCAAAATTATCAAGAGAAATCTTAGCTTGAACAACTGATATGTACTCAAACAATTAGAATGTAAGAGCATATTTTATTTAACTTTCATTCATTGCAATAAGTATCCTACTATTTAGGAAACTACACACGCCACAATGTCAGGGGAATAAAAAATGATGTCATGGCTTTCACTGAATTCTGGAGAAGTCTGGACTGCTAACATGAGAAAAAGTCTGTACTGGCAGATTGACCTACAGACCTAATGTACAAGGAAGTGAATTTTTTTAGGTATTTGGATATTCCTTCTTTATTTAAGTTCAAAGATATTTACGCTGTGTTCCTGAGGAAGACATTAAAGCATTCTTTTTGTTTTTGTTTTTAATTAGAAATTAGCTACAGATTTTCTCTGAATAAAGATAATTTTAAAAATTCAGCAAGTAATGACACTTTTCAGAGCAAAAAATAAAAGAGCATTTATTTCAGGGATGATGAGGAACCTAGGGAGACAAATAAATTTTCCATTGTAATCTCATTCTTGTTGCCAAGGAAGACGTAATGGTACTAATGATGGAGCATGATAAAAGGGTTAAAGTAAATGAGAAGAACTTTTAGAAAACCCAGAGGGTAAAGAAAGCCAGGAGAAAATAGGCCTGCTAATGAATAAGGACGGGCATGAATTTAATGATGACTCTAAAATGGCTGAATTATTGAACTCATTTTTAAAATCTGCCTTTAACAAGAGAAATGAAGCAAAGAAATATAGACAATTAGGCAGTAATGAAGATGTTACAAAAATTGTTCTAGCCAACATGAGGATAAGGGAATTCCTTATTTGGCAGTCATTTGAAGACCCAAATCGACCTGAATTATTTAGGGGATTGGCCAGCATGTTTACTGATCTATGCATATTTATTTTTATAAAATGAAAGAAGGTTGGCACATAGGGGAATAAGGAGGTAGAAAGAAAAAGCAAATGTCAAATATTTGGATGGCAAGACCACTCTGATTTGCTGAATCACAGTTGTGCATGCAAAATTAATCAGTGTGACTAAAAGAAAAGTGATTTAAACATAGTTTTAGAAATAGGTTAAAGATTATATTGAGTGAGGAAATGCTTTGGCAAATTATATAAATGACGAATGGGCCTCAGTATAGGCTAGTATTGGTTCTTTTTTTGTTTAAAGTCTTTATTATTCACGATTAGCAAAATGGTTAATGAAATTACTTCTGGGAAGATGGAGAATTAGAGAGATGAAGGAATCACTTCTCCCCCAGATAAAAAAAAAATAGCTAGAGGACAGGCACAGACTGTCTGGAAGGTGGCTCTGTGGCTCAGGACACCAGGGGAGGTGAGATACCACCCAGAAGAGAGAGGGACAAAGGAAAGGAGTCTTAGCTGGCTGAAAAGCCCTTGATTTTGCAAAAGCAGCAGCGGGTACCCATCCGCCCATCTACAAAGCAAATAGCAGTCTCCAGACTGCAGCCGCTGTGGACTGCAGCACTTGTGGACTAAGGCGGTTGCAGGGGAGAGGGAGGGATACAGCCTACAGAAAATTCAGATTTTGGCCAGCAAACTTGGTCTGCTGCATTAAAAGTGTTGCACACTTCCAGGCCGGGAGGTTTGTGAAGTTTGACCAGCCCTAAAGACAGTGACTCTGCATCACCCACTGCAGAGTTACAATGAATGCATTCCCCTATAGCACCTGTGGTCTGAGCTGAAAGGAGTATGAACGAGTGCCATCTGCTGGCCAGACCAGAAAAGTGCATGAAAAAGGAAAAATAATACATAAATAAAAGAGGCAAGCAGATGTCTTTACTGACACCCTCTCCAAGGCCCTTGGAAACTGGCCTGTACCCCATTACTGGTTCTTTAGCCCTGTTTTGAGCAAATAGTAGCAATACTAAATAATTGGAACAAGTTTAACCAAGAGTCATTGAACAGTGGTAGCACACAGCTACTTAACAGTAAATCTCCAGGGAAGAGAAAGAAACTGAATATCAGAGTAAACTCGGCATCAGAATCAGATGCCTAGATATCAACAAAAAATTATGAGCCATACAAAAAATGAAAAATGTGACTCAGGCAAAGGAACAGGAGGAGATGAGAAGGATAAAGGGGCAGAAATTGTATTTGAGGAAATAATGGCTGAAAATTTCCCAACTCTCATTAAAGACATGAATATGCATGTCTAGGAAGCACAGAGTACTCCAATTAGAGTAAATCCAAATAGACCTACACCAGAACACATAGTATGCAGAATTCCAAATGCCAAAGATAAAGAGAAAATTCTGAAAGCACCAAGGGAAAAGTGAAACATCACAAAGAAGGGATGTCCAATAAAACTTAGTGCAGATTTCTCTTCAGAAGCCATGGAGGTGAGAGGGCAGTGGTATGACCTAATTAAGGTACTGAAAGAGAAAAACTTCCAGACAAGAATTCTTTTTCTGACAAATTGCCTTGAAAGATGATGGCAAGCTTAAAATATTTACATTCTAGATCTAGACTCAGGAAACTACAAAACACTGCTAAATAAATCAAAGAAGATCTAAACAAATAGAAGGACATCTGTTTTCAGGGATTAGAAGACTAAACATTGTGAAGATGTCAATACCACCTAAATTGAATTATAGATTCATTGCAATACCTATCAAAATTCCAATTGCCAACTTTACAGAAATAGGCAAGTCAATTATCAAATTTATTTGGAAGGGAAAGGGTCCCAAATAGCCAAAAACATTTTAAAAAAAGAAGAGTGAAGTTGGAGGACTCATACATCCTGCCCTAGAAGTGTATAGTAAAGCTACAGTGGTCAAAACAGCATGGCATTTTGGGGGCAATGGAAGTGTTCTGCATGATCTTACAATGATTGATACAGGCCATGTTAAATTTCACCAAACTTTATAAAAAGTGTATGGTCCAAAATGTAAACCATAATGTAAATTATTGACCATAGTTAGTAACAATGTTTCAATATTAGTACATCAACTATAACAAATGTACCATCCATCGACATGTAAAATGTTATTAATCAGGGAAAGGGAAAAAGGGGAGAATGTTGGGTATAAGGTAATCCCCTATATCCTGTGCATCACTTTTCTATAACCTAAAGCTTCTTTGAAGACAAATGAAAAAAATAAGACACTGGGATTATAAATGGAAGAAAATGTCACTGTACATACAAGACAACAGATCTTACAATGATGAAAGTGTCAAAAAAAAAGGTTTATTTAATTTTATATTTTTAAATTATTTTTTATCATTCCATTTTTTTAAGTTTTTTGTATTTAATTTTTATTTTTAAAACTATCATTATTATTTCATTTTCTTATTAATTGTATTTCTTATTTTGTTGGCTACATTTTTGAAGAAGTTGTTGATCACAGAAGGGTTACAACTGTGGCAGCAAAGGATCATTGGTGCAGGATGTCAGTGATGGGGGATGCATGGGAGGAGGTTCACCTGGGGAATACCTATAAAGCATATAAATGTGTTCAAGTATTCATGAGGCATTGTCATGGTGGGTGGAGATTCACACAATAACTGAAAGAATATTGAATTTCCATCCTGGGGAGCTCTGCCACATCCTATAATGGGGCAGCAAGAATCCCCTGAGTACAGAGGCTGTGACTAGTGAAGTAGGGTGGGCCATTGATAAGCCCTTGATATTGATGACTGTATTTATGAATATTTACTTTCAAAATTGAAACTTAGCCTAGTATTATAGGGTGTCTAGGAGTTACCTCCTGAGAACCCCCTTGTTCCTCAAATGTGGCCTCTTTCTAAGCCAAACTCAGCATATAAATGCATTACCTTCCCCCCAGCATGGGACATGACTCCCAGGGATGAGCCTCCCTGGTACCAAGGGATTACTACCAAGAACCAACTAGCAATGTAACTGGAAAAAGACCTCGACCAAAAGGGGGAAAAGGTAAAGGCAAGCAAGTTTATATGGCTAAGAGACTTCAAAATGAGTCAGGAGGTCATTCCAGAATTTATGTTTATGAATGTTTCAGCAAGATTTCATTAACTGAGAAAGTAAATATTGCCTCAAATAGCAGGGCTCCTGAGGGCTCTGGAGACATTCAGACACTATAAGCAGGGCAGACAGCTCAGGAGTTTGGTGCCCTGCCAGTGAGCACTACTTGGGAATTTATGCTCCCCAATGTGACAAAGTTGGACTCAGTTGTGGTTTCCCTATCCATGGCTCTTCTGCCCCTTCTATTTGAATCTATATTTAGGAATAGAGTTGATAGGTGTATGTCCAAAAGACTTAAATCTTTGGGCTGTCCATGTCCATGTGCCAGCTGGGCCTTGAATCTCAACTGAGTTGAAATACCTACTGTCCAGTTCATCAGACTCACCCAGGACAAATAAGAAGAAGATGATGATGGACAACAACCATCCCAAGGAACAGAGAGTGTCTGCAACTGCAAGCAAGATAGTCTCTTCCATCTGCCCCATAGGATCTAAGCACCCTCTCAATTAGAGGTAGAGCAGGCATCACTATTCCAGAATCCTCAGGAATGGGGAATGAACAATGGACTAAAGTAGACTTACTGTATTCTACTATAGACTTCTTTTGACTCTCAGTGGAAGAATTTTATCACTGATGTGGAGGCAGAAGCCACTGGAGGTTCTGAGGGGAAGGAGAGGGAAAAACAGGTATACATGGGGGCATTTTGGGGACTTGGGTACTGTCCTGAATGACATTGCAATGACAGATACAGGCCATTGTATATCTTGTCATAACTTAAAAAATTGTGAGGGAGAGAGTGTAAACTACAATATAAACTATATTCCATGCTTAATGGCAATGCTCCAAAATGTGTTCATCAGTTGTAACAAATGTACCACCCTAATGAAAGATGTTGTTAATGTGGAAAATGTGGGAGGGGTAGGGAGTGGGACATAGGGGAATTGCCTATATTTTTTATGTAACCTAAGTATCTTATAAAAAATAAAAAAATATATTAAAAATAAACAAATAAAACCCAAAAAATAAAAAATAAGAAAAATAAAAGGGAAGAAAAAAACCATCATGCCATTGGCATAAAGATAGACACATTGATCAATGGAATCGAATTGAGAGTTCAGAAATAGACCCTTACCTTAATGATCAATTTACTTTCTACAAGCCTACCAAGTCCACTTTTCTGGGACAGAAGGGTCACTTCAATAAATGATGCTGGGAGAACTGGGTATCCATAACCAAAGAATGAAAGAGGACCCCAATCTCATTTGCTATACAAAAATCAACTAGGAATGGATCAAAGACCTAAACATAAAAGCCAGGACCATAAAACTTCTAGAAGATAACACAGGGAAACATCAACAAGATCTTGTAGTAGGTGGGGGTCTCTTAAACCTTACACCCAAAGCATGAACAATAGAAGAAAAAGTAGATAAATGGGACCTCCTCAAAATTAAACACTTCTGCACCTTAAAGGACTTAGTGAAGAAGGTAAAAAGGCAGCTTACTCAATGAGAGAAAATATTTTGAAATCACACATCCAACAAGAGTCTAATATCCATGATATATAAACAGATCCTACAACTCAATAATAAAAAGACAAATTACCTGATTAAAAAATGGGCAAAAATCCTGAATAGAGATTTTTCTAAAGAAGAAATACAAATGTTGAAAAAAACACATGAAAAATTCTCAGCATCACTGGCTATTAGGGAAATGCAAATCAAAGCTACAGTGAGATATCGTTTCACACCTACTAGAATGGCTACTATTAACAAACCAGAAAACTACAAGTTTTGGAGAGGATGTGGAGAGATAGGAATGCTTATTCACTGCTAGTGGGAATGTTGAATGGTGCAGCCACTGTGGAATTCTGTTTGACAATTTCTAATGAAGTTAGCTATAGATCCACCATGTGACCTGGCAATACTGCTAGTATGTATATACCCTGAAGAACTGAGAACAGTGATACAAACAGACATCTGCACACCGATGTTTATAGTGACATTAATCAAAATTGCCAAAAGATGGAAACAACCTAGGTGTCTCTCACTTGACGAATAGATAAACAACTGTGGTATGTACACATGTTGGAGTATTATTAAGCCATAAGAAGAAATGAAGTCGTGAAACATATGACAACATGGATGAACCAGGGGGACATTATTTTGAGTGAAGCAAACCAGGCACAAAAGGACCAATATTGTATGACTTCGTTATGGATGAAATAAATATAATTAGCAAACTCATGGAGTTAATAGCTAGAATATAAGTCACCAGAGGAAAGAATGTGGTTAGAAAATGGAAAGCTGAGGTTTAATCTGTGCAGAATTGGTCAAGAGTTGTTTGGAAATGTTTGGAAAGTAATAGAAATGTTGAAAGCACATCATAAGATTTGTAATTATTAGCAGTAACATATGGGTATGAGAACGGTTTGTTTTTTGTTTTTCTTTTTTTCAGAGTAGTGAAAATGCTCTGATATTATTAAAGTGATGAATGTGCAACTCGATGAATTTATCAAGCGCCATTGATCATATTTTTCACGACAGTACTAGGTATTTGTGGTCGGGTAATAAATGGAAGCACTCTGTGATGCTGTGCTTGTTTGCTTTATAAGTTCACAAGTTTTACTACACACTTATTGCTTGAGTGTGTCCATGTATAAAAGGTATACTTCAGTAAAGTGTTTAAAAATGGTTAATGAATTGTCTAAAAGGTTTTAAAGTGCTATTATCCTTTGAAGTCAGAGAAAACTTTATGAAATCTGCAAAGAGGCAAATGGATCACAGCAGGACTAGAACGTTATAAGTGGAGAATAATACTAAAAAAATAAAGAAATAAGCATTCTCAAGAACTCAGAGGTCTTACTCTGATAGCCAGAGAATTTACATTCCATATTGCAGTTCAAATGAGACGAAAGTTCAATGATATGACAGCAGTAATGACAAAAGAAAATGCTCTCTTTTTTCCTTGCTCTGAACCACCCTAAAGTTCTCTCAGTGTTGGAAAGATTATGGGGTATCTTTTTTCCATAAGAAATAAGTGGCATAAGAATCACTGTTTCCTGAAACCTTTAGATTCATAGCACTGCCACGGGAAGGAAAAAGCAGGAATGGACACATAAAACCCTGAAGACCAATAGAAGACAACCACAAGGACCTTGGTTAGTTCTAGGATCTAGGCTTTTCCTAGGAAATTTAGAGAAAGTACTCAAATTAGAAAGTGGTCAGACTAGGGGAAGGAGGTACAGCTAAAAACTGTGGATTGGATTGGTGCAAAAAAGTACTGATTAACGGAAAATTATCAAATCACAAAATTTGGAATGGAGCAAAGAGATAGAGCCAGAAGTGATGATTTAATGTTTTAGAGTGTTCATATAATGAACATTAGGTGTTGTGTGGGAAGGCTGGGTTGTGACTGCAGTGACTCAGCCCTACGGTACATCTTGGTGGGCCTTCTGATACCTCTGTGTTTCACTGGTAAGATGGGATGGTATTCTGCCATAATTTATTGCCCACTTCTAGTGTGTTAAGTCTCTGCTATTGATGAAAAGGCACCACTTTCCAAAGAGTCTATCTGCTTTCATTTTTGCATGTGCAAGTAGACACACTTCCTCAGTGTTAATGAGAACACTTGCAGAGTCAGGCACACTGCACCCATTATCACTACAGTGCCCCTCACATCACCTATATCAGTCTCACAAATAAGCAGATGAGCAGTCACAGTCCTTAAGTCACATTTCCAGTGTCACACAACATGGAATGGTGAGGCTGGACAACAAACTCAGGTGACAGGCTCCCAACTCATTGCCCATGCGTCATCACTGCTTGACACAAAGACTAAGTGAAAGGGCAGAATATTCTGCTCCTCTCTGTAAGATCTATGGTTTCATCATTCTGACATTGCCCTCAATTGAGAAGGACTGAAAGGGGAGCTTGTCAGACTTTGTGATCTCAATTGAAACAGCCCAAAGGGATTGCTAGTAATGAAGACACTTCAGTCTCCTGAAAGGTCTTTGTCATGTTAGTTCAGTGGTTACAGTTCTTGTGACTGCCCTTGACTACCTGCCCTTGATTCTGGAATTTGCAACTGTTCCCGTAACTACCACAGCAGGAAAGTTTCAGTCTCTGTGCTATGCAACTGTATTTTCCCTGAATGAAACTCAAGAGGAGAGATGGGGTAGTTTTTGCTTTGTATCACGGCATGCCAGGTCTATGCACACACTGTAATACACACATCTCATCTTGGCAGCCTGTGATTCCAAATTCTTAATTCAAGGTTTTGAGGGTTTAGGCCGGATGTCTAATTACTCAGAGTATTTGTTGATGTAGACTTACATAGCATTAGGTTCAGTGCCTTCCTGATCATAGCTTTATAAGAGACTATAACATTAACCAAGTAATTGATTCACCCATTCATTCATTCATTCATTTAGTCACTGAGAGACTCATTCTTCATACATGTCCTGAGTTCCTACAATGTATTTGGTACTGCATCTGGTAAAGGGAACACAAAGGCAACTGGGCATCCACATCCACTAACTAGTGAATACACTAAATGATGAGGTATATCACAAAGATTTCCCAATATTTTGCCAAAACATAAAAGAGTGCAGATGACTTACTTATTGTATAAATTTAATTCAGGATTTTCCTTTTCAAAATGTAGTTTAGAGTTCAATGGATTTTAATACCCTTTGCTAAATGCGAAAACAATTGAGTTACTGAGATAGAATAAGGAATGGCTTTTAACATTGACTATTCCTTTGGAAGTATATTGGATAAGTAAACTTGGGTGTTAAAAAATGAGTTGAAAACACTGGTTAT
This sequence comes from Tolypeutes matacus, assembly GCA_026826555.1. Taxonomy (NCBI): domain Eukaryota; kingdom Metazoa; phylum Chordata; class Mammalia; order Cingulata; family Chlamyphoridae; genus Tolypeutes; species Tolypeutes matacus. The sequence goes on from JAKSZT010053846.1 coordinate 2,760,772, forward strand.
TGGGAATAAACATTTATATGAATGACAACACAACCACCTACACTATGGAAGCACAGAGTGGATTGGGAAAATTTCCTACAGAGGTGAAATCTTAAGTGGTTCCTGAGGGAGAAATAGGAATAAGGAGGCCTTCAAATGCAATAGCCTGGGACAGGGAAATCAACTGGTATTGTGGATTTAGGAAGAGATTTTGTCCTAATGGAGCCCTATTTGTGGTCAAAACACTGTCATGAGCTAAGTTGGGAGGTGAGTCTGAAGGCATTTTTAAACCATGCTAAGGATATTTTGGACTACATGGGATGGCCAGAGAAAATCCCTCTTGTAAACTTAGGAATATGAAGATATCACCATTTTCAAAGGCTTCTGTTCCATTTACAATTATGAGCTAAGTTTCTGAGGCACGGTAGCTTGTGGGTTCTTCGTGAGCCAGCTCACTCACTCTGGGTAGGGTTATTCCCAGATTCTAGATTTGCCCTCCTTCTATTGAGTCCAATCCACCATGATGTCCATCCCTGTCTCCACCATTCATTGACCAAAGCAAAAAACCCCAGACCTTCCATTCTCATGACATCAACAACCCAAACCCCATACTCAGTCTTGGATGCCTCTTCCAACTCCCAAACACTTTTCTATACTCTGGAGCTTCTGCTCCTTAACTGGAAAACTCTCTTAGATCCTTAACTCTTCTCTGAGTGTTCCTCCACTTCTTTGTATCTTTAAATTAACTAAAACACAGCTATTCCCCAACACAGCTTTTACTGAAATCTTCTTGAGCTGCACACCTCACCTATCTCAGAGAAAGCCTGGACTTTTTTGTTGTAGCCCAGATTTCAAACTAGATAAGAGAGTTCTGGGTTTTAAGCAAGTTAAATTTAGCTCAGGGGAAGAGATCAACGAAGCCAGTGGGGAAGAACCTGTGAAGGAAGAGTGGGTAGAAATTAGGAAATCTGATATTCCATAAGAGCAATAACAAACGGATTTGAATTGTAATTGTTCATCCTTGATGCTCTTCTTTTCCAGGACCCCATAACTTTGTGTAAAGTCCATACCTAAGGTATGCAAAGTCCCTGGTTTTCTTCCAGAGAGATCCGGTATAAATACTGAGCCCTCCTCGTGTAGCTGTATTGAATCCCTTTAATGTCCCAACATATCAAGCCCTGAGTTATTTCTTCTGACTGAAACACTTTTCTTATCCAACAACTTTACTCACCAGGCTAACTCACTTTTTAGATTACAGCTAAGATGTCACTTGTGCATGACAGTCTGATTTTATTTCTCAAGTGAAGGTTTGGTGCCTCTACTATGAAATCACAGACAGTCCATACTTTGCCTCATTTTAGTACATGGCATGATGTACTGCCAGTGTTTGTTCAACTCCCCCTTGATTTCCAGCACCTATAACAGTGCTTGGCACTGTTTAAAGGTTTAACTAAAATTAGTCAAACAAATAAATGACTCACCTGATGAATGGGCAAATCAGGGAATTGATATATAGATATTTGTTACAGGCTTTTGAGAGTGAGTTGTACCACAGAGATAGAGTGAGTCTGTATGAAAAGAAGGGAGTCAAGAGAACTCAATCCCTGACCAAGAGAAAGTCAAGAGAGCTCAATCCCTGACCAAGAGAAATATCCTAAAGTAATAAGCTATTCATTCTTGCATTCATTCATTCATCAAAATGTTTATTGAATGCCTAGCTGTTCTATCAAAAGTCAACTTTAACTTTTTTATTTATTCAAATATTTATTGGATGCCTCATCGTTATGTAACAGGATGTCCTTGTGCCTTTACGTCAATAATTTATTTGTTGTTTTCATATTTTAGAAGGCAATTATGAACTAAAGCTCTAGAGAACGGACTCTTATACAAATAGCACATACATTTAAAATCTTCCTAAAGATTTTTCTCTCCTTTGCTTTCAAAGGGGTTAAAAAGCAAAAGAGTTGGCAAACTAGGTCCAATGTGCATTTTTCAAGAAAAATTAACGTGCATAGGCTTATACAAAATAGGTGATAGCAAACAAATTGGGAAATTAATGGCTCTTCTCTCTGTATGGAGACCTCATTGGTAATATAGTGAATAGCATTTAGATCAGGTTCAGGTCTGGAATTGAGGCAAAGATCTGTTGATATACAGGATTTTATATAAGCTGTACTATACACTAAGAACTACTTCAAGAATTGAATATCTTGTTTTAGGCAAGAGGTAAAAATTTCAAGGAGAAACTAGACATATGCCAAAAGCAATACTTATTTTTAACTTAGAAATGAACTTCTGTCAAACAAAGTAAATTGTCTTGAAGATATATATACATCAAGGCCTCCAGATAGAAAAAGGATCCAGTACCTGGAAATTATTCTTCATAAATCCCATGCTTTGTGGGCACTGGCTCTGTCAACCTCCCTGAGTTTGAAATTGGTTTAACATCTATCCACAAACGACTTATTTGTAACCCTTGCTGTACTTAGCAAGGTGTGGAATCAAACAATTTTTCCTTCAAAGAAGCATACGAATATCTAGGAGAATTTATGCAGTGTCTTTATCAAGACATAGGGACAAAAAGACAGAGGAACAAAAATAAAGATAAAGGGTGCATGTGAAATGACTAATATAGGTAGTGAGACCTATAGCCTGAGATAGATTTGGATTTTCACTAATTACAAGTTAGGTAGGAACATTGATTTCAGCTAGAACCAATATCCAGTTTTGTTTTTAGGTATATCCCCTTGTAAGATCCCTCTCACTATGGGATTAGGATACAGATATTAAACCTTCCCAGTCTTTGACTTATTTCAGGAGAAACATATTTTATATTATTTCCACTGGAAACCATGGTTACTTTCAGTATTTCTTCTGAGTTTATAAAGCAATATGGTTTGGATTAAAAACATTTATTGATACCAATATGCCTGATGGTTCAATGTGATCAGAATCTATAATATTTATAGCTTTTCTCAAAAGAGTGCAGCTGAGTTAAGACAAAAGTAAATACTTCATGCAATATTTCACATTCTTATCCAGTTCATCTCCCTCCCATCACCATAACAACATACATCCTATGACAAGTACTTAGAAAAGCATTAGAATATGAGAGGAAAATCAGTCTTCCTTTGTGACCTTTGCATTCAATTTGTAGATGTTTGTCTTCAGAGGTTTCATATTTTTTCTTAAGAGCTTTTGGCAGCTTAGAGCATTATGCACCTAGTTATGCACAGGGAAAATTATCCAGATGGAACTAGGTGTTACCAACATTTTGACATGATGCATATTACTGCCTTCCCTTATAAAAAGGCTCAAGACTAGACAGAAACCAAAATTAAAGGGAAAAATCTGAGTATCTGAAATATTTAGTGCAAAAAATAAAATTATTTACCAGATGATTTTTTTCCTAGACAGAGAAATACAACATATTGGAGAACTTGATGGTGTTCAATGCATAAAGGAGAAATAAGAGCAAAGATAGGTTTCACTTTATACCTCATTTCCATAATTCTATTTCTCAACCAAATTTTAATTAAATGTTTAAGCTCCTAATCTGGCAACAAGTTTTTCTACATGGCTATTAAACTCTCTCTTTCGTATGAGCAGTAATGGTCAACAGCCTCTCTGGCTATTCCTTGTAGTCCACTTGTCTTGACCTTAGTCCACTCTTGTCCTGTACCTTGTCTGAACCACTAATCTTGTTTGTCATCAAGGCTTAGCATCCTCAGCTCTGGTTCCTTGGCTTCCCAGAAAATATCCCTAATCCTTGGACTTGCTCTGGATCATATTAACTTCTTTTGAGAGTCCAAAGCAAACTCCTTGCTTGAGTTTCAGTTTTGGTTTGTTTCACTGAAATTAAGATAACTCCACACCAAGAAAGTTGTCTAAGGCTGTTTAGTCAAACCTCCTTAGTACAGATGAGGAGATAACAGTCCTGGAAGATTAAGTGAGTTGTCTCTATGCCACAAGACTGCCAGCTATTTTAGGGCAGAGGCAATGATTTATATTCCTCATTATTCATCATAGACCCTCAATATGTCTGAGGGGATAATAAAACAAGACATGAAGGAAGAAAAATAAGAGGGAAAAAGTAAGAAGAAAAAAGGTAAAAATGGCAAGTGACAGATATAGCCAAATCAAAAACTTATTTTCTTTGCAATGTTCTTCTAAGGTACCACGGTGTCTCTACTTAAAAATACCATTTTTGATGAACTGATTGGCTGATACATTCACACGTTTGTACCTTCGGCTAGCTTATACCTTCAACACTCATATCCTCAATGTCTACACCTTCAAGAAATTAGTGAACACTTACCCTGACTCAGGCAGTGTTTGGGCATTGGAGCTACAGATGTGGTCAAAACAAAGATCCTGCCCTCATGGGATCATCACACCATGGGTGGAAGAGAGACAAGCAAACATCAGGAGTATGTATGGTATATTAGTGGATGATAAATCCTATAGAGAAAAATAAGACATGATTAGGGGTTAGGGAGTTCTGGGAAAGTTTGCTCAGTTATGAGTGTATGAAGTAAGGAAGATCAGAGAGGTGCTTACTGAGCAGGACACAATTAAGCAGATATCTGAGTACTGAAAGAAAGTGGAGTTGTGAGTTGGGTGAATATCTAGGGAAAAAGTAATCCCTAGATTTACAGACAGAAGAAATCAAGAACACATGACTCTTTAGAGGAAAGAGTTCTAGAAATGTTTTACAAACAGCATGGACGTTTGCGTAGTAGGAATAGAAGGAGCAAGACGAAGAACAGAAGCAGGGGGTAGACCGCATAGGAAACGCATTTGTGAGGATTTGATGGCTGCTTTGAGTGCCATGAGAACCCATTGAAGGCTTTTCAATCATAGAAATGAAATGATGTAACTTATGACTTTTTTTTTTTTTTTTTTTTTTTTCTTATTGCTATGAGGAGAATGGATTGCAAGGGATCAAGACAGAAACAAGGAAACCATTTAGGAAGCAATTGCAATAATCCAGGTGAGAGATGATAATACCTTGAACCAGGGTAGAATCCACATAGGTGGTGAGAAGTGGTCAAATTTTTTATACTAGGGAGAGTTGACAGGATTTGCTGATGATTTGGACTTGAGGGAAAGAAAGGGAAAGGTTGCACGGATGACTGTACAGCTCTTGGCTTGTGAAATTAGAAGACTGAAGTGACCAAGTAGTGACACAAGGAAAACTGTGAACTACTATGTTTAGGGGATAAAACCAGTTCAGTTTTTGTATATGTTAAATTAGCAATCTCTATACAACATTTGCATTAAACATCTGTTGCTATGTAACAAACTACCACATTCAGTGGGTTATTTGGTCATGAAGCTGTAGGTCAGCAATTTAGTCAGGTCTCAGTTGTTTGGCTCTGTTGGCCTCACCCAGGGTCATTCACTTAGCTACAGTAGGGCGGTTGATTAATTGGGATCTGGTTGACCTAGGCGTCCGTAGATGGGATGGAGCATATCTCCTCCACATGGTCTTATCCTCCAATAGGATATCCCAGGCTTCTTTACATGAGGTCTCAGGGCAGCAAGAGAGAAAGTTTAAGCTGCAAGGCCTTTTGGGGATAAGACTGCAACTCCTACAATATTACTTCCACTGCATTCAATTGATCAAATCAAGATACAAGGTCTGCTCAGATTCAACAGGATGAAGAAGATTCAAACTCTTGGTGGGACCATCAATGTCACATTGCAGGGGAATATGCAAATGTGGGGAGGAATTGGTGACTAGTTTTTCATTTTTGTTATTTTTGTTGCTGTTGCATGGCAATCTACTGCATCATCAAAATGAAGATAGTAAGGACATATTCCGTTACATGCGCCTGAAGTTCAGGGGAGAAAATTGTGCTCGTGAGTGAGTATAAGCTTGATAGAGTGTGAGCCCAGAAGTTGTACAAAATTTAGAGAACAATGAGATAAGAAGGAAACAGAAAAGAAAGTTATATGTATCAATCAGTGAGATGGGAGGAGACCTGTATGTTTCCCTAGGAATGCCATAACAAAGTACCATGCCTCAAATGGGTTCAAACAACAGAAATTTATTCTCTCGCCATTCTGGGAGTGTGACGTCCAAAACCAAGGTGTCAATAAGGTTAGTTCCTTCTGGATTCTTTCTGAAGGAGAATCTGTTCTATGCCTCTCTCTTAGCTTCTGGTTGTTGCCAGCAGCTCTGGGCTTCCTTGGCTTGCAGATGCATCACTCCAATCCTCTGCCTCCGTCATTACATGGCTGTCATGTACGTGTGTCCCTATGTCTCTGTGTCCATATTTCCTCTTCTTATAAGGACACCAGTCCTTGGATTAGGTCCCACCCTAATCCGGTATGGCTCATTTTAACTTGATTACTTCTACAAAATTCCTATTTCTGGATAAGGTCACATTCACATATACCCAGGTGACTCAATTCAATCCACAACAAGACCCAAGAGAGAATTGTATCCAAGAACTCCAATTTATTGTTGAAACAGACGAAATATAACTGGGCATTTGCTGTTCACGTAGTAGATAGTAACTTCTCTGAAGGCTAAGTATTTTTTATATTAACTGACCAGTTTATATAATGACTGTTTTCTCTCTGCCTTAGGCTAAGAGAGGGGCAATAGTTTATTTGAATACCAAAATACCTTCTGTATTAAGCTCATTAAAAGATCTGAACTTCCATTAATATCCCGGGAGACTAGGCCAGAAATTCTCTGCAATGCTAATGGGAGCTATGAATTTGAATGTTCATTGAAGTAATAAGGCCATGTGTTTTAAACACAGGTAAAACTCAGTGCTGAGGGCAATTGAAAGTCATTCACTCTCTAACCATGTTAAAAAGTGTACTATTTATTTAGCATTTTCCTATACATAAAATCATAAAGTCCTCACTGTTGTGTTAAATTGAATGAAGCAAGTGATCTTGTTTATCAAACCGATAACAATTTAAATAACACAACATAGATAATACATTTCATAAAATGTTAAGGGGAAGGAAAGAGTGATCATTTTCACACTAAGCCATATATATATAAAGGATGGAAAGATGTGCTTATCAATGTATGACCGGGGAGAAGGCATAGAAAAGAAAAGGGTAAGCATCAGGGAGCCAGAGAGAAACACCCACCGATTAATAGTGTATGAATAGTGTTTGTATATAAATCTTACTCTAGTAAAAGTCCCAGCTGACATTTATCATTTCTACAATGTAACAAGAACCATTCTAAGTACATCTGTATATTAATTTACTTAGTCCTCCTGACAACCAGTAAATTAGGAGACAGTTGGTATTCCCCACTGCCTCCACTAGGCCCTCCTATTTTCGGTGCACGCTGCCAGCACCTCACCACAAACACACACTGTGGAGTTCTCTCTGCATTCTTCCCATTGAAACTGTCCCTGAAGGCTGGGAAAGCCTCTCAGTCTACCTGCAAATGCAGCAATCCTCAACCAGTGAGGGACAAAAATCAGTGGGAAAATACCAGTGCTTTGCATTTTTTAGAGGGATTCCCTGTTTCATTATCCTATCTCCCTCCCTCCACTGTCTGTGACTACCTCAACTCTAAGCTCCCCAGGGTTGTTATGACTTATGTCACACACTGATAGGCTTAAGCAAGAGGGATTTATTGTCTCATGGTCTTGGAGGCTAGAAGTCCAAGATCAAGGTCTGTAATCAAGCCTGGAATGCTTTCTTCTGAAGCCTATAGCATTCTGGTGTTGACTTGCTGTAGTCATCGGAATTCCTTGGCTTGCACCTCTGACTTTGTCACATGGCGATCTGCTTCATTCTCCGGCTTCTTCTACTTTGGTGGCTAATTTCCTTTACTTATAAGGACTCTGATAATATGAATCAAGGCCCACCCTGATTCAATTTAGCCACATCTAAATAAGGTCTTCAAAGATTCTGTTCACAAATGAGTCCACACCTTAACTAAAACTAACCTCCTCAAAGGTCTTATTTACCAATAGGGTCACAGCAGCAGGGATGCATTTTAAAACTTGCATATGTCTTTTGTGGGGGGCATAATCAATTCCCTCCCAAATAAACTAACTGCACCCAAATCCATGACTCAGACACTGCTTGTGGAGAACCTGAATTAGGAGAGGAACAGATTGTTCCACACTTTAGCAGATGAAGAAAAGAAGAAACATTGAAACACTTGGATCCAGATGGATCCCTGACCTTCCAGCATTAAGCAACACTGAATCTCTCATCAAGGTTTACATTATTTAATTGTTATAGAAAAAATTATATTCCTAGACCCAGCTGTGGAATTCTATGGTTATACATTCTAATTTTTAAGAATAAAAGGAGAAAAGAAGCATTCTAGATATGAATTTAACACCTAGGAAACTGAAGATTCCTGGGCAGAATTTTTCCTACATTTCCCTACTAATCTCAAAATAAATTACTAAAAGAATATAATTGTATTTTGATCTCTGAATGGTTGATTGCAAGAGATGATGCATTAAAAGCCCATATTTCTATGACCTCTAAAAAACAATATTCTTTGTGGTCTCTGGCTATTGGTTAAGATCCTGCCTCCTAAATTAATGGGACTTAGTATGACAATTATAGCCTACGTTTGCATTGTGTTTTGTTGTTTAGAGGGCTTCAACATATGCTGTTTCATTTAACTGTGCAACAACCTTATGAGGCACATGGAATCATTTTACAAATGAGGACACTTGATTTCAGGGATTACCACTTGCCCAAGCTAATGTACTTGGCACATGGTAGAAAGCCAGGCAATGATTCCATGTCTTCCCATAAATCCAAGAGCAAATCATCATCTACTGCAATGTAGCCGTGTATGATGTCATCAGCTATAACCAATGCAGAAGAAAGCAGTAAAGAAAGAACTCACTGAGTGGGTCATGTGGGAAAGACTGGGTTAAAGTGAATTTATAGATAGCTGCTTTGCATGAATTAGCATCTTTTACTCTCTATATTCTTAGGCAGGTGTAGACACATAGAGAAGATTAGTTCTAATGAAAGTTATGGAAAAGAAACTTAGTGTTTTAGTACTAAGTACTCAAGTTTTAGACCTTGACAGAAATAGGTAATTATATAGCTACTCCTTTGATTATTCTTATCACTTATATTTCTTCTACCTATTGATCCTCAGTTTATTTATCTTTAAAGTGGGACTAGTAAGCTGCATCCAATAAGACAATGTAAGTGAAATTGCCTTTTTAAAAGCATAAAAGAGTCAGATCATACACTGATAATTTCAAGCAATTATTACTGCCTTTTGCTAATTTCAAGCTACTGGCTCTCAACACACTTGAAAAGGGTAACACAAGAAGTTTTGTAAGAGTACTTAGCCTTTGCCCTTCCTTAAAAGACAGGGAAAACATTTTTAATTAGTCTTTTCAAGCAAAGCAGTTGCAGAGAGCAAGATTTCTATGTTCTTCATCCCTTCAACCCACCTGAGGAGTTATAAATCCTTTAAATCTGCATGACATTTTCATATGTTCATGACAAGTCAACAAAATCTAGCTTTTCTATCTAATTTGCAATGTCCTAGACTGTCCCAATCTGTCTCTTGGCACAGTCTCTCCTTCCTTTCTCCAAGTTGTTGATTTTTTTTTCCTAGTTGCCGGGGACAGGGATTGAACCTGAGACCTCATATGTGGGAAATTGTTGCTCAACCACTGAGCCATTTTGGCTCCCCTGAGTTGGTTTTTTGTTTGTTTGCTTCTTTGTTTTTAGGAGGCACCAGTAACCCAACCTGGGACCTCCCATGTGGGAGGAAGGCACTCAAATGCTTGAGCTACATCTGCTTCCTCAAGTTGTTGATTCTTAATGAAAACTTTCAGGAGTTCTTAATACACCTTTGTATTCTCAGTAACCCCTTTCCCTCTACTATGCACCTATACCCAAGCCTTTTTCCCACCAAAAAATATACAATTAAATTTGTTTATTCATAAATTATTTCTTGATCATGTCCAAGCTATCAGCCCTTTCCACTGATTGATTATTGGTAGTCTTTTGAGTCTTTGGTTTGGTTTTGTACTTGTTCATATTGTTAGGTTTACAGGGAAAAGAAGATTTTAAAATCTGGCTTAAATATGCCACCTTAAACTGCCTGATCAAGGTGGAGATGAATAAGTTGCAATATTTCAAGCTTGCATCTAAAGGGAACATAAATCTTGCCCTTTTTTTTTCCATTTTAATCAGAAGTTCTTAATTTTCTCCCATTGATGTAAAAATCATTTATGCTTGCACTGCAACCAACATAAATCATTTATACACAAAAGAATAGTAAGCAACCTTTAATCAATATCACTTCTTTCTATGAGACACAGTGGAAATGAAAGAATACAATTTATCATTGATCATAAGCCTTGCAAATATTTAGCAAGAGCCTCCTATCTTCCTAGCACTTATTTGATCCAACCACACTGACCTTTATGATTTTAGGGCAAATCAAATCCTTTCCTCCCCAGGAACTGTGCACATCTTGTTCCTACAGTACTGACTGGCCTTAAAACTTGCTGGCTTCTTGTCAACACTCAGATCTCAACTCATCGTTGTCTCTTTCAAGAGGTCTTCCTTCTCATCTAACATAATGGTGCTGTCTCCTGACAGTCACTTGCTATCATTTTACCCACTTTATTTTCTTCAGAGAACAAATCACTTTCTGAAATTTTCTTATCAATTATTTATTTGTTTGTTTATTATCACCCCCCTCCCAACTCTCCACATTGCAATGTATGTCCCACAACTGCAGAGTGTCATTTCTTTTGTTTCCCTCTGTCTCCTCAGTGCCTAAACACCTGGTGTATTAGCCAAAGGAGTGCCGAGGCAAAATGCCAGAAATCAGTTGTTTTTTCTAAAGAGTATTTATTTGAGGTAGAAGCCTACAGTTACCAGGCCATAAAGTATAAGTTACTTCCCTCATCAAAGTCTATGGCCGCGTGTTGGAGCAAGATGAGTGCCAACATCTGCCAGGGTTCAGGCTTCCTGAGTTCCTCTTTTCCTGGGGCTTGCCTATCTCCAGGCTTAGGCTTGCTTCTCTCCACAAGGTCAGCTGTAGACTATCAGGTGAATGGCTCCTCTCTTCCTGGGCCCTTCTCTCCATCCTCAAGACCAAGCTCCTCTGTGTGCTTACTTCCCCGGGCTCCAGCATTAAAACTCAGCATCAGAACTCCAGTATCAAAACTCCAACTAATTCCTCTGTTCTGCCATGTAGTTTTAGCTCCAAGTCCCCGGCCACCAAGGGGCAGGGACTCTACATCTTAATGATGTGGCTTAATCAAAGCCCTAATCATAATTTAATCATGCCCAGAGGATGAGACCAGTTTACAAGCATAATCCAATATCTATTTTTGGAATTCATAACTATATCAAACTGCCACACCTGGTCAATAGTGTGTGCCCAGTAAATATTTGTTGAATGACTACATGGTGACAATGTCAATCAGGAGTTTGGAAACATTTCGGGTAAGGACAGATAGTAAGTATTTTAGACTTTCTGGCCCTATGGACTCTGCTGCAACTACTCAACTCTGCCATTGCAGTGTGAAAGCAGCCACAGAGAATATGAAAAATAGATAAACATAACTATGGTTCACAAAAATTTTATTTACAAAAACAGGATAATGCAAATATTCTTACTGTCCTGATTTTGTGATAATCAGGGTGGACTAAACATTCGCTATATTAGGTCTAGTTTTTAGAATGCTGGTGGTAAACTGAGACTGATTTATTATATGACCATCCTGTATGGAAAAAGACTGTAATTTTGGTATCTTTGGTCAACCTTAAGAAATATAACAGGGGGACGGATGTGGCTTGGGTGGTTGGGCGTCTGTCTCCCCTATGGAGAGACCTGGGTTCGATCCCTGGGACCTCCCAGTAAAAAGAAAAAAAAGAAAAATATAGAAGGCTCATGGATGACCAGGCCCTGTGTGTGGGTGCACCGCCAGGCCCCATAAACCACGTGCAAAATGATGACCTAACAGGAGAGTGACACAAGGGAGAGCCAAGACGAGATGTGCCGAAAAACCAGGAACTAAGGTGGCACAGGTGGTAGTAGGATGCCTCTCTCCCACATTGGAGGTTCCAAGGATCAAATCCCAGTGAAACTAGGAGGAGAAGGATGAGAAGAGAGGGCAAGAAATGGACATAGAGAGTTGCCTAGTGAATGGAAACAAACAGCAAAAATGGGGGGCGGGGTGCTAAAAATGGGTAAAAGTATATAAATAAATAAATAAATCCTTAAAAAAATGTATAGGGGAGGAAGTATCGGACTATAGTTAGTAGTAATACTTTGGCGATGCTCTTTCATAATTTGTTAGCAAATGTTTCACAACAATGTGGAGTTTTTGTGGGAGGGTGATGTGTGGGAGCCCTGCATGATGTTGTGCATGTTTGTTTTGTAAGATTACAATGTTTACTGAACACTTGTAGTTTATGTATGTTCATGTATGAATGATATACTTTAATAAATTGTTTAAAAAAAAAAAAAGTAGGATAGGCTGGTTTGGTTTGTGGACCATAGTTTGCTCACCCCTGTTGTCAATCAAATGTTCTCAACTTGTTAGAGCACACGTGGATGTTGATTCAGCTACAAGTATTGGCCTAAATTATGTTTAATAATAATAAAGCTCTAAAGATAAAAATAGATTTATGCTAAAAATACAGACATAATAAGGACTTAGTTCAGGGGTCCCCAAGACCATTCTAAGTTTCAATAATCATTAAAAGGTTTTTCAGAACTCATTGAGAGCTGACTTACTCATAGTTAAGGTTTATTACAGTGAAAGAATACAGATTAAAATCATCCAAGGGAAGAGACATATGGGACAGAGTTCAAGAATGTTCTAAACACAGACCAGTCATCCATTTCCTGTGGAGTTATGGACAGTATTAGTTTCCTAGCATTGAAATATGATCATATATTTGGAGTATTGCCAACCAGGGAAGCTCATCTGGTTCTCAGTGTTCAAAGTCTTAATAAATACTCTGAAATGTAGATATGAATGACCACCCATATGGTAGACCTTTAGACCTTTAGTTCAGCCCTCCTGGGGTTGAACTGATACTACATGGCTCAGATTTGTAAGATGAGTGGGAACTCGTTGGACAAAAGTGTAAAAAGCATTGCTTTAACTGATTTGTAATATATTGTAATGTAAGTCCTCCAAATTTGTTCTATTTTTTTCAAGTTTGCCTTAGCTATTCTTGGCCTTTTGCATCTAATTTGCATCTTAGAATTGATTTGTTAATTTTCAATAACGCCCTGTGAAGATGTTGATTGGCACTGCATTAAATCTATGGATCTATTTGAGGAGAATGTCCTCATGACAATATTGAGTTGTCTAATTATGAACATGGCATAAACCTCTATATATTTAGACATGGTAAATTTTTCTTAATAAGAATTATAGTTTTCAGGAAAGAGGTTTGTATCAGTCAGCCAAAGGGGTGCTGATGCAAAGTACCAGAACTCTGTTGGCTTTTATAAAGGATATTTATTTGGGGTAGAAGCTTACAGTTATCAGGCCCTAAACAGTCCAACTCAAGGTACCATAAGAGGTACTTTCTCACCTAAAGTCTGTTGCCACTTGTTGACACAAAATGATGTCTGTGAGGGTTCAGCCTCCTTCCCTCCTCTGAAGGCTCCATGGTCCCAGCTTCTTCCAATCTCAACTGTAGGCTGATATATGGCTCATCTCTCTTCCCAGGGCTCATTTCTTTCTAGGCTCCCCTGCTCTGTTCTCTTCACAAGGTCAGCTGTAGACTATCTGATGAATGTCTCATCTCTCCCCAGAGCTCCAGCATCAAAACTCCAATGCTCTCCTCTGCTGTATAGTTTTCTTTGTAAGTCCCCACCCACCAAGGGGGCAGGGACTCAATATCCTACTGACATAGCAGAATCAAAGCCTTAATCATAATTTAATCAAGTAAAAGTGAAACCTCTGAATCTAATACAATCTAATATGCCCAGAGGAACAGACCAGTTTACAAATATAATCCAATATCTATTTTTGGAATTCATAAATAATATCAAACTGCTACACCAAGCTAACTGCATTTCCATCTTTGACAAATTTACATTAATGATCAAGTAAATTCCATAGTCATGTATATCTATACTCGATAGAGTAGGGTATTTAAAAATATATTTCCTGATATTATAGTGGATACATTGACAGTGTATGGGATAAGTTTCTGTTTTTACGAACATAGATCAAGGATGCTGATACCAAAGCAGATCAGTCCAGAGGAGGATGTCTAATAGCATACCAGTCATCTCTTCCCTCAGCTGCATCCAGTCAATAGATATGGCAGATGGATAAATACATTGTTTGGTATAAATCTGGAATAAAGGTGTTGATTGAGAGAATATTTATGATAAGATGTAGTGAAAAGTTAAACCTTAGATCTTAACTGAATTTTTTAAAAAAGAAGTTAATCTCTTATTTTAAGGAAAAAAGACAAAAAAGAAGGCAGGAAAGGAGGAAGAGAGAAACAAAGAACAGATAGAGCAAACAGATAAAAAACACCAAGATGGAGGACATATACAAAACTTTTATTTAATTACTAAGTGGAATTTAGTAATGGGCCAAACATTCCAAGTAAAATACAGAAAACTTCAAACTGGATTTTAAAAAAATAGGCAAGACTCAATTCTATGCTTTGTACAAGCTGGGTTGAAAATAAAAGGATAGAAAAAGATATGGCATCACACTGTAACAACAAGAAAACATTAGAAAAAGTAGACTTCATGGCAATGATTATTAAAAGAAATAAAATGGGACACTATGTAGTGATAAAAGGGTAATTCACCAGGAAGGTATAACAATATTAAATGACAAGATACCTACTAAGAGAGTTTCAATATACAATACAGCAAAAAATTATTAGTATCACTGGGCGAAAAAGAAAAATCAACAAATTTGCTTATTTTAATTCTCCTCTCACAGAAATTGGTAGAACAAATGGACAAACAATCCTGTAAGTAGACCAGGCACAGTAAGTAGTAGACATAACCAGCTTGAACTAATTGACATTTAAAGAACCCTACATTGAACAACTGTAGAACAGAATTAAAAGAAAAAAAAAAAAAAGTGGACATGGAATGTTCTCCAAGTTAGACCTTATGCAGCATCATAAAACAAGTATCAATAAATTTTAAATTGTTGAAATTAAACGAGTCTATTCTCTGATCATAATGTTACTAAATTAGAATTTCTTAATAATGAGATAAATAGAAAAATAACAAATACTTAGAAATTAAGCAAAATGTCTCTAAATAACTTGCGTAAGAGAGGATATATTACAATATAAATTAGAACATACTTCAAACTAAATGATAATAAAAACAAAATATGTCCAAATATATGAGATGCAGCTAATGCAGTACTTTAAGGGAAATTCATAGATTTCAATGCATACATTAGAAAAGAAGAAAGTTTTAAATCACTGAACTAATCTTTATTCTTAATAGCCTTAGACTAGGGGTAGAAAATTATTTCCAAACTAGGTAAGAAGAAAGAGACCACTAAAGTGGGAACATTAACAATATAGAAAATAGATAAACAATAGAAAATATCAGTGTCTTCATTTTCCAGCTGCTATACCACACAAGAGGTTGGCTTAATAAGAATTTTTTTGGCTCTTGCTTTCAGAAGTTAGGAGGCTTACTTCATCCTAGTAGGGACAGTGACATTCTGGCTGGCCAATAATCCTTGAGTTCCTTTGCTTTCCTGACATATGAAGATGTCCTCACCTTCCTCTTCCAGGTTACATTGACTTCAGGCTTCTGACACTTCCCCATGGCTTTCTCTTCATAAGGGCTCCAGAAATAGTATTAAGACCCACCATCAAGTTGGACCATACTTGAACTGAAATAGCATCTTAAAGAGATCCTATTTACAATGGTTCATACCCACAGGGTGTGGATTAAAGTTAAGAACCTGTGTTGTTGTTTTTTTTCCTGGGGTACATAACTCAATCTGCCACCATTGACAAAGTCAAAATTTGGTTATTTGAAAAGATTAATAAAACAGATTAGCCACTAGCTAATAAAAGGGGAGTGCCAAGTTTTGTCTAGGATGTAGAAAACTGGAAAGACATTGCTCCCACCGAACCCCCCCCCCCCAAAAAAAACAAAACACTATATAATGAATAAAAATTGTAACTTTTCTCAAGTTCATCTGAAAGCTGAGGTTGTAGGATAAACCATGAACATGAAATCTAGGGAGATAAAAGCATCTTGATGAGGAAAATGGCAGGAGGAGAATGTGACCACCATACAATCAGGTATAAAGAATTCAGAGATAATTTTCAGCCAAGGTTCTGCGTATGAATTAGGGTGAGAGTATAGAACCCCTGTGAACTTCTGTCACAAGGGAAGGTTGCATCCATCTGCATGTTCTTCTCCACGGACTTCCACCCAGTGCTAATAAGAAAGATTTGATGTGACCGAGAGGAAAGAGAAAGACCCCCCTCAGAGGAGCAGGAGGAGCAGAGCTGGTACAGAGTGGCCACTGCTGTGAGAAAGCCCTGCCTGGATCCTTCTCCTTTGAGGAGGAAAAGCCATAAGCTGCTGGGAGAAAACCCTGCCACCCTCCACAAGATTCTCCTACATCTATTATTTTTATTATCCAGAAGTGGGTATTGGGGTGTACATCTGTCATCTTTAAGGCTTATGCAGCTTTTGTTCCCCACTCCTACTGGGAGCTATTTTAAGACTTGTCAAAATTAACAAAACTTTGAGATGAGGCTAGTGTTCTTTGGTGACTTAATTTCCTCAAAACCTTAGTATCTTTCTGATTTATTTACTTTCAGTTAGTTTCACCTGAGAGTAAACATCAAAAGTTTTTTTCTGAAATATAGTTCACAGCCTTTGCTCTTTGCTTCCTAGCTGCTGCATATAGCTCAGCTTAATAGCAGTTACCATGAAGGGATGAACCTGAATAGGGCACATTCCAAAGCTGATCACTTTATTCAACTAAGAAATCTCATTGTTCTTTTTTGTTTGTTTGTTTGTTTTTGTTTCTAGGTACCAGGGAGGGGATTCCCATGTGGGAAGCAGGCGCTCAGTCGCTTGAGCCACATCCGCTCCCTCCTTGTGTTTTTGTCAATGAAACAATTTTTTAAATTCCATCTCTTGCTATTTAGGGTCTAGAAGCTGTCAATTTTTCCAATCCTGCAAAAATCCTAAATATGTAGTCTTCCTTTATCCTTATATTTCTGCTTCTAAACTGGCTGGCTCAACTCTTCCCTATGTGTTGCCAAACAGAGCCAATTACAACCACCACATAGTAGGAAAATAATATTTTTGGATATCTTTTACCTTTCAATTTGTCTTCCAAATTATTGTAGGAAAGAGATTTACTGAATCCTTTGATTTTGAGTGACATGGAACAAGATCTATTCAGCTTGTTATATGAGTTTCCTTGCCATCCTCCATTCAATCACTGCACCAATGCTGCATATTCAATATTTCTTTTACAATGGCACACCAGCATATACTTTTTTATAAACTGAATAATATCAACATCTATATTAATAAGAACAAGTAACATTAGCTGCTGTAACAAATATCGAATCTCACTGACTTTAAACATTTAAGGTTATTTTTATTATTGTTGTTGTTATTTTGTACTTATCAGAATCCAACAATGAGCAGCAGGAGAAGGTGTCGAGTTTTGCTCTACAGAGAAATTCTGGGACCAGGCTCCTTCCATGTTGTGGCGATACACTATATTCAATGTGTAGCTGGTATAATTTGTCTGATATATGGGGAAGAAAAAAGGGGAAAAAATAAAAGTATACCTAATCTTAATCATCTCAGCCCAAAAGTGACATGCACTTCCACTTATGTTGGTAAGAACTAATCACAGTGGCACTTTGTGTAATGGTTAGTACAGTCTGGGAAACAAAAAGCACAGTAGTTAGTTATTCTAACAGAAAATTTAATATAAGGAATTGGTTCAGTGGATACTAAAGGGCTGTAAGGACATAAAAATGGGGAGCATATACTTCTCCTAGGACTGGGAAAATGAAGGGAAAATGTTGGGGTTGGTTATCAAAATTTAGTCCTTGGAGCAGTGAGTTTATATTCATAGTATTCAGAATTCTGAGGAAAGTATGTTGCCTGACTTAGACTGGTATCTCTGAGAAGATATATTCCAGAGGACTAAAGAAGTTGAAAACTGGATCCACTGTTGTTTTGAACTATTATTGCAAGGTTGAAGAGCTAGTGCTGACTGGAACCACAAGCTACACAAGAAGGAGCTAATTTCTTCTTCCTCTGCCTAGTGGCCTTACTGGCAAAATGTAACAGGAAGCCAGCTTAAAAAGAGAAACATAACTGCTGATTCCCAGCCTCCCAATCTCAGAGATGACTTTAGAGGGTGAGTAAGTTTTGAGTTGAAAGGCAATAGATTATTAAGTTACACAGTGTTTTCTGACCTGTTACTTATACAGGTGTTTCCACATCTTGCCCTAGTTTTGGTAACTGAGAACTAATAATTGTAAATAACATTATTATAGAGAATTGTCATTTACAGATCAACACTTTCTCAAATGAAGTGCTTGGAGTCTTGATATGCCATGCTACTTGGTAACCTGATTAAAATTTTACATATGAATTTCTGTACAGAAATCCAGGATCCCGTTTAGTCCCATGATTCACTGGTTGAGTTCCTCAATAATAACCTTAGTCCGGAAAATCAAATACACATGATTAATCATCTCCTTCAAAGCACCATCTTCTGCTGTTTGAATTTAATTCTGCTCAGTCCTGGAGCTGGTTTAGTCCAAAAATAGACACCTGGTTCCAGTTTCTATCCTACCCCTGAACATTATAGTTGCTTGAAGAAGTTCCTTATCTGAAACATTTTTATTTTCCAGGTACTTAACCAAGAAAATTTCTACTTAATAGATGTCCAGCTTATATATTGCTGTTAAACAAACCACTCCCAGATAACAATTTATTAAGTCACATGCTTTGTGGGTCAGGAATTTGGCAGGGCTCAGAAGGGCAATTCTGCCCCACATGGTGTCGAGTGGGGTCACTCAGTGCTGCGTAACTGGCAGTTGGACATACCTGGAAGGTCTAAGATGGCTTCGTTCATATGCCTATTGGCTAATCTCAGGTGACCCTTTTCTTTCCTTGTAGTCTTAGGGCTTCTTCATATCACTGTCAAGCAAGGTAATAGGACATTTTTCATGAGGTGCAGTTCTCCAAGAAACCAAGACAGAAACAGTCAGTTCTTTTAATGGCAAGACACAGAACTGGCATAGAGTCACTTCAGCCATGATCAAAGCAAAGGAAATATTTTCCAAGTTGCCTCTGCCTTTGCATAGGAGATAATTTTCTTAAGGAAGCATCTTGCCACATACCTAAGCATGCAGGCGGAATTAATCAGACGAGCGTATGCTGATGAGAGGACTAATGAGGCTTCCTTGAGCAGGTCAGCATGCTCGGCAACAGAAACCAAAGAGAAACTAAGCTTGGAAGCATGAAGTCCTGCTTTCCTAATAATTTCATTTCAAGCCATATAATGTATAAGAAACACTTCAAAATCATTCAAATGGTGGTCTAAAATTATATCTTAATTTGGAGAAAGAGAAATTGAGCACAGCCTTACGTGAAACTCCACATGGGTGCAATCCAGGGGAAAGGCTGTTCCGTTCAGCCATATGTTTAGACTTGGTGTCTTTCCCTAAACTATGTAGACAGTCTAGAATTTTTAAACAAAAATATGCTAAATATCTCATTTGGGTTGCAAAAGTCTCAAGTCTTTCACCTTGTATCTGAAATTTATCCACCACCCATGCTTTAACTTGCAACACCCTCGACTTGGTGCATGTCGAAGCTCACCAAACCTTCTTGTTTCTATCTCCATTCTTCTTTTAAGAAGCTTATTATTATCATTATTATTACTTAGCTTTAGTAAGAGGTGGGAGAGAAGTCTTCATTATGCAAAATGTGATATATAAATGTATGTGGAGAGCTTCTAAAAGTAGAATGTCTGCCAAGTCCTCCAGCAGCGTTACCAGTGTATAATTAAGTACTCATTTAAACCATAGTTTATGTTTGTGTGAAGGAAGAGTGTGGAACTCAGAAATAGAAGTTGTTTGGGGTGTTGTTTTTTTTTTTTTTTTTTTTCGCTGTATTTTTAAACTACAAGTTAAGTTTTGTTTTTAATAGCTGTGAATTTTAAAGTAACAAAACTGGATTCACTTCTTGTAATATCGTGGCCTAGATGACCACTTGATCCAGATACCTAAAAAGTCCTGCATAAAATGTAAGACTTAGTGTGAAATAAGACAATCTTCAGAGGTTAGAAATGGTGGGAAAAAAAGCAAATTTAGAACAGTGCTGAGAACTGAATATGGCAACTTTCCTGGAGCATCTGATTATCTCTGATTGCCTAGAGCTGAATTTTTAACTGTCTGTGCTTCTCTGGTACACTGGAGATGAAGCCCGGAGCCCATGCAGGGGGTTATAATACAGGACCCTGATACTATGATTTTATTAAAGACAACACCAGGAGTGAACTGGAGGAAATATAAAATAGAAGGATATGAACAAGGTAGCTGTGTGTTTCATTCTTGACTTTGGGTGGAGAATAATGTAAGAAAAAAATAATAGTTGTGTGTATGCATGCATGTAAATATATATGTATAAGTATTATGCATATATATATATGTTTACAATTACTTTAATAGAATTGCTAAACAAAATTGCTGAATAAAAGCCTGATTTTATCTAGGTAAAGGACAATATTTAAACACCCGTGTGATTAAAAATATCTCAAAAACTAAAACTTAGTTAACCATACATTGGTTAAATGCTCCCACGTGAAGAGCAGAAGGGCATAATTCTCTGGAAAAACCAAATTTAACCCCAGGTTTCAGAGAATTTTCATAGATGAAATTTCAAGATGGGTGGTTTTACGATAACAGCAGAAGAGTAAATTCAAAATAACCAACTTTCAAGAAAACAAATTATTCTGAATGAAGAATTTTGGGGAAAAATAACATGGGATCAGATACATTAAGACAGCAGTCCTGGATTTATCAGGTATAGAATATTTCACTTAGATATATTAGAATAACTATTTAATGACTGCATCACAAGTATGAATAAGGAGTACCTACCAAATTAACAGATTTTTAAAAAATAACACAATAGAATAGATCTGATGAAAATTATATATGTCATTTTCATTTTCATTTTTCTACACAATATATATGTAATTGGAAACAATGAACAATTTAAACAGCATATTAGGTGCAGCAAAAGACAGAATTAGCAAAGTGTTGCTATACCTAATGCAGCAGGCTGCAAAGAAATATAAAGATATAGAAAAAAATATATAAAAATGATAAGTGACATTAAAGGTCTAAAAGTACCAAATGGAGTTCTAAAGAGAAAAAAACCCCAAAGGAGAGGGATTAATATTTGGAAAGAAAAGTACTGAGGAATTCCCAAAATTAACGAAAGAAATGAATCATCAGATTCAGGATGACCAAAGGCACCTGAACTCCCAAATTTATATATATATATATATATATAAATCATTTCTTATAGACTTATATATGTTATAATTTATTTCTTATAGACTGAATATGC
Source organism: Tolypeutes matacus (assembly GCA_026826555.1). Lineage (NCBI taxonomy): Eukaryota > Metazoa > Chordata > Mammalia > Cingulata > Chlamyphoridae > Tolypeutes > Tolypeutes matacus. The sequence goes on from JAKSZT010053846.1 coordinate 2,782,349, forward strand.
TTAATTTGTTGTTTATATATGTTGCAAATATCTTCTTTTGTTCTTAGGTTTGACTTCTTAGACAATCAGTAAACAGAAGTTTCTAATTATAATTTAGTTCAACTTCATCAATAGTTTTCTTCATAGTTAGTAACATTTGAGTTGAGTGTAATAATAAATTTTTTTTCTATCCCAAGGTCATGAGTATATTCTTGGATGTCAACTCCTTGAAGCTTTATTTCACTTTTCATACTTAGGTTTTTAAAACCTTTTTCTGGATATGATTTTGATATGGGGTGATGAACTACTTATGTCAAATTATTTTTCTATGCAAATATTCAAATAATCCAACAAAATTTGTTGAAACGATTGTCTTTTCCTACTGTTCTCTCTTACACAAATCAAAAGTCCATATAAGTGTGCCTGATACAAAGTGTTTTGTCCCATTTGTGGTTTTGTCTATCCTCCATCAAATATTACACTCTCTTAATTAATGGCATAATAAGTCTTTCACCTTAGTACATTTTGAACATCGCCATAGCTTTCTTAGTCCAGCTCATTCCTGTTTAAGTGTGTTGAGGTATAATTTACTGGCAGTAAAATGCACATATCAGTAAGTATATAACTTGATGATATTTTTCATGTGTACATCTATATAACTACCATGATAAGCTTGTCAATGTACACAAAAATGACTGCTAGGGTTTTGGCTGGGTTTTGTGGTAGACTGACTACTTCTTCCTGGGCTCCAAATAATGATCACACAAACTGTGAATCACCAATAAATATACTCTATTTCTCCTCTCCTTAAGTCTGACTTGGCCTTGTAACTTGCATCACCAATAAAACGTAGCAGAAGTGATGCTGCACCAGTTACAGGCTTAAGCCTCAACAGGGCTTGTGGGGCTCCACTCTGTCCCTTGAGCCTCTCTCTTGCCATGAAAGCACTGCCAGACTAACATACTGGAGGGACATTAGAGAAGAGCCAAGGTGCTCCACCGAAAGTCAGGCAAACCCCAGAAGAAGAGCTATCTAACTGACTGTGGAAGATGGAATAAGAAGTGTTTCCCTAGGCCCATAGGCCAACCTGCAGAGTCATGAGCTAAATACCTGATTGTAATTTCATGTTTCTGTATTTTGGGGTATGTTTTTACACTGCACCATTTTGCCAATGGATAACTGATATAGGTTTGCATTGAATCTATTGATCAATTTCAGGATAAATGACAACTTTACAATATGGAATCTTCTGATTCATGGACATAGATTATCATTCCATTAATTTAAATCTTTTATTTCTCACAATAGAACTGTGTGTATGTGTTTGTGTGTGTGCATGGGTTTGTAGATATCGTACATACCTCCTATTAGATTTACGTTTAGATATTTGGTTATTTTTATGAAAGATTTAATTATGTATTTTTAAATTGTTTCATGATAATTATTTGAATATAAAAATATAATTGGTATTTGTGCATTGGCATTGTATTCCATAAAATTGCTAAATTCACTTATTTGTTATAACAATATATCTAAGGCTTTTCAAAAAATTTTTTTTATTTTAAAAGATGCTTAGGTTACATAAATGTCACACAAAAATTACAGGGATTTCCATGTTCCCCACCTCCCACACCTCCCATAACATCCCACATAAACATCTTTCATTAGTGTGGCACATCACCTGAAATGGATATGCACATCCTGGGGCTTTGCCACCAAGCATGGACCATAGTTCACATTGTAGACCACACTCTCTCCCACACAGTTCTGCATGGTATATGCTGATGTAAAATGGCCTATATCTGTCGTTGTAATATCACTCAGGAAATTTCCCAAGTCCTGAAAAAGCACCTGTATTACAACTGCTTTTTCCTTCCCTGCCTTTTGCAGTTGGTCAGTTTGATATAATTATGAATTCCAAAAATATAATTGGATCATGCTTGTAAACTGATCTCTTAATCTGGGCATTGACGGTCCAAGTCAGTAGGGTGTTGAGCCCACCCCTTTGGTGGGTGGGGAATTGAATATAAAAGGCATGGCAAGAACAGAGTTGAAGCAGTTTTTTGAGAAGCAGTTTTGATATTGGAGAGAAGGCCCCAGGAGAAGAGAAGCGAGCCGTTCGTCTGATCGTCTACAGCTGACCTTGTGGAGGAAACAGGAGCTAAGCCCGGAGAGAAACTCAGCCCCCGGGAAGAGAGGAACCCCAGAAGCTTGAACCCTAGCAAATGCCAGCAGCTGTATTGCTCTAACACGTGGCAGTGGACTGTGGTGAGAGAAGAAACTTAACGCTTTATGGCCTGGTATCTGTGGACTCCAAATAAATATCCTTTGTAAAGACCAACCCATTTTTGGTATTTCACATTAGCACCCCTTCGGCTGACTAATACCCTGCCCCAAAAGCATCCAGTGCCCACTGACTCACCCTCACTGTTGTAATTTCTTCCATTGCTTGGATCACAATATGTCTACAACAGAATACCATTAAGTCCACTCTAGTCCATAGCTCTTTCCCCAATCCTGAGGAATTTGGGATGGTGATGTCCACTCCACCTCCAAGTGAGAGGGGGCTTATATCCCATGGATACGGTGGATTGGATTATCTAAGGCTTTTAATTTTCTATGTTGAAAGTATGTTTGCAATTGAGGTCGTTTTTCTTTATTTCCAACCCATATATCTTTTAATTACCCCTCTTGCCTCATTATACTGGTAAAGATTCCTAGTCCAATAGTTAACAGACTATTAAAAAGTATGTTTGTGTATGCCATTGATAGATATTCTGTATCAGATTAAGGAAATATTTTTTTATTCTAGGTTTTTCTTTTTCAAATTGCTGATAAATTGTATCAAACACTCTTTTTGTACCACTGAAATGATCATATTATTTTGCTTCTATGTCCGTGAGGGAAATTGATCTGCATATCTCCTTTTTTTTAACATCCTCATGAGGTTTTTTTTTTTTGTTTTTTTTTTGACAACTAAAATATTTTTATTTAACATTCAGATTTCAATCTCACATGTATTTGCATAAAATACTTTTTTTTCTAATGAGAAACTGTTGAGAATTGTATGCTAGTTCTACTGATCCCCTCTTCATTTTTTATTTATAATCTAAGCCTCACACTATCCTTTCATAATTCAAGTTGTTAGCATCAAGAAAAAAACAGATGCTGGTCCCTTTCCTTACAGCAACATGGGGATTGTGTATACATAAAACATGTTGGGCAGGTCCAGGTTTAAATCATTGCTTGTATGGCAACATTTGGTTTAGTAACTTTATAGTAAAGGGTAAAGTCTAATGAAGAGGGTCCCATTATAAAAGAAACTTGAATATATCCGTATTAGTCAGCCAAAAGGGGTGCTGATGCAAAACACCAGAAATCTCTTGGGTTTATATAAAGGGTATTTATTTGGGGTGGAAGCTTACAGTTACCAGACCATAAAGCATAAGTTGCTTCCCTTACCAAAGTCTGTTGCCACTTTTTGGAGCAAGATGGCTGCCGACATCTGCAAGGATTCAGGCTTCCTGGGTTCCTCTCTTCCCAGGGCTTGTATCTCTTCAGGCTCAGCAGCTCTGCTCATTCCACAAGGCCGTCTGTAGACTATCAGGGTAACGGCTCATCCTTCTTCTGGGGGCTCTCCTTCCTCACATATCTGCTTTTCTGTGTGTTTACTTCCCAGGCTGCAGGATCAAAACCCACCTACTTCTCTGCTCTGCCACGTAGTTTTCTCTGTGAGTGTCTACCCACCAAGGGGGCGGGGACTCAACATCCTACTGATGTGGCCCAATCAAAGTCTTAATCATTGTTTAATCAAGTAAAAGTGAAACCTCTGAATTCAATATAATCTAAGGGTATAGCTAGCCCAGAGGAGCAGACAGGTTTACAAACATAATCAGAATTTCTTTTTGGAAATCATCAATAATATCAAAGTGCCACAATATCCAAAGGACCAGGCTGTTTAATCTGGCTGTGTCAATAATCATGTGCATTATCTGCCTTACAACTGTAAAGTGCCAGTATTTACAATTTGAGAGAAGGAACTTCAGACACCCTTCCCATTTTACAGATCTGGAAAGGGGTTCAGGGAACCCCATCTAGTCTTAACACCCCACACTAGAAGAAATTTTTTTTCAGTAAAAGGTGATATAAATTATATAGAGAAATATAATATTAAAAGACATTCAGAACTAGCCCTTGTTAAAAGCATGGATGGGCAGCAAGGGTGAGTAATGTGCTAGAGTCCAAAAAGAGTTTTATCAGCTGCAAAATTAAAAACAATTTTCTACAAAAAAAGGAGTGATTGATAACACAAGAATAATCAGTACTGAATTTTAAAAGGAATGATTCACATTAGTTTCCAACTAAAAGCAACAGAGCTTATTTACTTTCCTAACAAATAATGATTTTTGCCTCTCACTGTAAAATTCAGATCTGTCATTTAAATTTTACCTGGATTATCTATACATTAGCATCTTCAAAATGAGTGGGCTTCCTAGGAAAGTGGAGATTCTGATAAACCCAGGTGAACTGTTCTCATTGAGCAATAAATCACTGGCAATGAGGTAAGGTAGAAGCACACTTATGGATGCCAGTTGACAGGTTAATTTTGATGGCCATGGTCCATAGGAGAGGCTGATCAGTTTCCACAGTCACTACCCCAGATCCATTGTAGGTATTAGAAGCACTGACCAATAATACATAGGCCTGTTGTGGTAACGTGATTGCAATGCTTTACAATAGGACAAGGGCACACCAATCTCCTTCTATCCTGGTGTTTATATGCAACTTGTGCTTTGCTGATAGGAGCAGGTAGATGAGAGATTCCTCTTGAGTGGTTATAATTGGCAAAGGAGTGATAATTGCATTAAACAGTGCACACAGATGCCACAATCTGGTCAAAACGTCCACCAAGTCCTTCAAGTGTCACAACCAGATCAACCTCAAGGTTTTGCTTCTTCTATCTTCTTTTGGAGCTCTAGAAGGCACTTGGTAAAGTCAGTGCAGTTTTGGTCAGGAGTTGAAATCAGCTCACATCCCTTACTTGTGTAGTACTCTCTGACTTCTGGCTTAATGGAATCAAAATCTCCACTGATGAATTCCGGCAAAAAGTTTTCCCTCTTCTCCTTCGGTGATATCTTATAAGTGGTTGGCACCTCCATTAGCACAAGCTTTTAAAATAGCTTTGCACCACAGAAGGTGAAAACATTTGTCCAAAGGCTGATTCAGAAACAAAAAGCAGTACTTCAAATTCCCTTTGGGAAGCAGGAGTTCAAACCAGGTAAACACATGCTCCATATTGGACTATTGGCCTACAATGGCGGGTGGAGCCACCAGCAAAAGGAACATACGCTGCCAGAGCAAGGGCGATCGACCACTCGGCGCTCGGCTGAGAAGACTCTTGACCTCATGTGGTTTTGAGTGTCAGGCTTCCATTGACCTCATATAGTCACGTGAGGAGAGCTCTGTTTGCTTCTCTCTGGAAGACTTTGTATATACGTGTGGTAGAATTCACCATTGAAACCATCAAGCATGGAGTTGTCTATGCTGAAATTACTTGACAAAAGGGTACAATGAAATTTTCGAGGTGATGGATATATTCATCGTTATGAATGGGTTTCAGTGATGTATAGTGATGATAAAAATTATCAAATGCTCCATTTTCAATATGTCAAGTTTATTGTATATTCACTATAGCTCAGTAGCGGTGTTTAAAATGGGCACTATATTTCAACACTTAAAGAAGAAAAGTCACATGATCATCTCAATAGATGCAAAAAGTAACATTTGATAAATTTCAAGATTCATTCATAAAAGAAGTTCTTGGTGTACTATAACTAGATGGGAAATTCTATAATCTATTGCAGAAAATGTGTCTACAAAAAGAAACACACAACCATGATATGTAGTGGTAAAATATTCAAAATGGATTGATACCATGTTAAGGTCACCTGTTAATGACTATGTATTTAAACATGGTGCTATTAAACCTATATACTGTTAAATCTACACACAGAGTAGTTGTTTAATAAATATTGGTGGATAAATAAATAAATTCATAGATGATCAGGCAAGTGTGTTTCTAAGAATACTTCCTTCCTTTAGTAAACATTCTCAACTGTGGTTCTATATGCACTAATGTCCTAAATCATCCATTAAATATAATGAATTAACTTCTAATTTATGCATCTAGACTGGCATTAGTTTTGTCCCATTCTTGTGATAATTTATAAAATAATCACTCTAATCATTTTCAGTGTTCTGAGGCTCAGATGAAGGACTCTTTTGAGTTCTTATGGAGGCCATAATTCACGAGTCTATCAACAGATGTGTGCAGATTTCTAAGTACTGCATGTCTGATGATAAGAGAAATTATGTTGAGTGTCATTTCTTCAAAAGTTAATTTTTAAGGGTTTTTCTTGATAGCAGACAGAACATTGAGTGCTGACACTTAAAAGTAAATAAAATAGTCATCCACAACTTCATTAAGTGCTATTAAATATAAATAAAGTGATGGGCCTCAAGCATATTTATAAATCTTTCCTTCTAAGAAATGATTCTTTCTTTTTCTGAATCCCATCCACCTGTTCAAAATGCCCTGGCATTTCTGCACTGTCCTCAGTAAGTTCTGTCAGCAAGGGAGTAACTTTATAAGTTATTTTTCATAGGCAACAAACATTACGTGTTATTTTTCAACTTAATTTTAGTATAAATTAACTTATTTCTGTGCAAGTAGCATTAAAACTAATAACCCTAAAAGGGATTAAGATTAGAAAGTAATGCTATCAGTGACAAAGCTCATTAAGAGCCTTTATCATTACAAGCTGATGAACTATATCTAGGATAATTGGTCTGATTATAATACATTTGTTTCTTTAGCCAGGTATTCTTCGCTTCACTCTCTACTGATTACTTATGGGTCTCAGTTTGGCCAATTAAATTTCTCTTCCCACTCTACCCACTTCTAAAATTGATAGTATATAGCTCAGATGTTCCTTGCTGTCAGTGTGCCTTTACTGCGGATAGTTAAGAATTGCATTAAGGAGACAAAAAAATAGACAAAAAGAGACAGCTTTATCCTAGAGCACAGGACATAAAATAAGATATAGAGCCAATCATAATTCTATTTGGTTTTCCATCTATTTCTTTTAAATGGATTTGCTAAAATTTATTGAAGGCCTAACTATACCATAGACCCCTGATATATTCTGTGCCCTTCCTATAAATCACTTTCAGATATGTTATTTTCACAAGTAGCAGAACACCCAATTAAATATGGCTTAAACAGGAACAATAAAAGAATTAAATCATTTTACATAAGAAATGGAGAGTTCCATGTTTGGAAAAGTGGTTAATGAATATCTCTAAGTACTGTGCTAAGAGGCCTTCACTCAGCTTCTCCACCATCCTCAGGATATATATATATATATATATATTTAATTACTGGTGCCTATAAGTCCTCATTGTCTTAAGATGGCCTCCATAGCTCCAGGCATCAAAATCTCAGGATCACCATCAAATGCCATAATTGGTACAGAAGCTAGCATAGTGAAAGTGAATCAACATATGATTCTTCCTTCTGTTATCAGAAAATAAAATATTTCCGGAAAACCATCCCTCACATCTTAGTGACCAAGAATGGGTTATATGTGCATGCCTCGCTGAGAAGGAGATTCAAAGAATTCCTAGATTTTCCATTGTTTAGAGTAAAAGAACCATAGGAAATTGTGTTTGGAAATGACTTTTGAGTATCCAACTAAAAGTGTATATAACCGAACTAAAGCCCTTTAAAAAGTAAGTGGACATCAACATGGAACTTTGCTTCTCCATATTTATTCTGAGTGTTTGGTGTAATATACACCATACACTCTGGAGGGGCAAGTTTGCATTTCAGTACTTGGAGATGGATCAGTATTTTTACCCAGCTTTATTGAGCTTACTGAACATACTGAATACACTAAAATGACAATATTAAGCAATATATTGCACAGAATATACATGTTTGAGAGTGGAAGGGGAACCTATTAATAATTGCTCTTGGACAAGTGAAAGTCCAGGAGTGCCCCAAGCAAACTGGTACATATTGTCACCTTATCTTTAATTGCCCTATTTACATCTCAAAGCTGTGGCATCACTAATTTGCCACTGTTGATTTCATCACAAGCCAGGCCAAAATGACATATTAATAACACTTGAGGCCCTCAGTGAAGTAGAAAAGCAACTGCTGCCAACTGGTACCAACAAACATAATGATTCATGTGTAAAATCCATCCACGACCTCCCCTCTTCTCATTGCCATTGCCAACATCAAGGAATAGGTGAAAGAGAGGACAGGTTTCCCTACCTTTCATAGTAGGAGATTATTAAATTTACAAAGTTGTTAAATTAAGAAATAGAGATTTCAGTGTATTATTTAAACATGTAAAGTTAACCAGGAATAAACGAAAAATTTTGACTATATACATTCCAAGCGGCTAAAAGGGGAAACAAAAGGAAAAGAGAGCATGGACAATATAGCAAATATAACAAATATATATAGCAAAAGATAGACTACAAAAGAAATAGCAAAATTAACACTAATAACAATAAATATAAACTGGAAAAATTGGCAAAGCCAATGGGAAAAAGATTCTTATGATACGTTATTCTTTGTTTTGTAAAGGAGATACATGAAAAAGAAAGTGATACACTATTATTGAAAATAATAAGTATTGGCAAAGACACAAAAGGCAAATGCAAACAAATATTAAGCAGGGGTCCTGGCATCAGCATCATTTGAGAGTTTAATTAACGACCAAATTCAAAGTATGTCACACATGTGGTATGCCTTATAATTATAAAATATGTAATCTACAGAAATATATAACAGTCAGGGATCTTTTTTAAAACAAGTCACTTGACATTAAAATATATATCCAGAACTGGATGAAATTAAAGGAAAAGGAAAAGTTAAATATTTTTTTAGCCAATGGCAGATGAAAATATTAAAATATATAAGAATAGAGAGGCTTTGATTAATATTTCAAACAAAATATTTATACTTTTAAAACACACTTAATTCCAAAATGACTAAATATTAAGGCACAAAATTATCATGACAGATTTCCAAAAATATAAATAATATAATACAGTCTCTTTGAAAATTAGCAGCAAAAATAGTAACAAATAAACTAAAACACTCTTGTGCAATTAAAAAATCTCTCTTGAAAAACTCGAGTCATAAGAGAACTGGAATTTCATAATTTTTAATGTAAGTGATATATATCCAAACCCACAAAGGAATCCTAAAGCCAGCCTAAGGGAACATTTATCACCTCAAACATTGGCATAACTAAGCAAACAGAAAAAAAAAAATTGTAAAATAGTAAATCCACATTTGCTTAAAGTACAAAAAGAAGGAATTAATAAATATAAAAGCAAATGTTTATTAATTTGTAAACAAAATAATGACAATAAAAATAATTTTAAAAGCATAACTAATTATAGGAAAACAGCAATAAGAAAGGTCACTAGATTGAAAAAAAAAAAAAGGATAAAACAGTTTAGAGAATGGGGACTGAAAAGGCAGAAATAATCAAGGGTATAAGGAAATGGAAAGAAGTATCAGGAAGTATTCTTCACAGTCATGCAAATAAATTTGACAGTCTGTATAAAATGGATGATTCCTCAGAGAACATAAATAGTAAAAAACGACTCAGGGAGAAAAAGAAAATGTAATCAGATCAATAATTACGGAATATATTCAGCAGGTTAAAAAATAGGACCTGGACAAAATGATTTCACAGTTGAATTATTTAAAATCTTCAAAGAATAGGTACTTTAAGTGCTATTGAAGCAAGGCATAGAGAACAAAGTCTCTAAAACCGTTTATAGAAAACCAACAAAGAACAAAATATATAAAATATTGATTGGGAAACTATTGCCTTGCCTGTCTAATAGGGTGGCCACATATGCTTATTTAATGTTAAATTTAAATTAGATTTAAGATTCAGTTCCTCAGTTGCACTAGTCACATTGCAACTGCTTACCTGCCAGATGTAGCTACTGCCTCTCACATTGGACAACACAGCTACAGGCCATGAGAGCCTTCACAGGCAGTTCTAGGAAAAAAAACCCAGTGAGGTTTTCCTTCCTAAACACATCACCAAGTAAAAGAAACAGGACAGTCTAATTGGCACAATCTGGGTCATCTACTTACTTCTGGGGCCACGGACAGAGAGTCTGGGAGACTCCGTGATTTATGGTCCCCGTAGAACCTCAAGAGAAGGTGAACAACCCATGTCACCACACACTTTCAAATACAATATGCTTCCTTGTTGCACAATAGCTTTCTGAGACAGATAGATATTGCACCAGTCTTAAAGAGTGGAAAACTGAGACTCAGAGATTAGTGACTTGCTGAGATTAGTGACTTGAGTTTAAGACTCTATCTGGAGTCTTAAATCCAGTCCTTCTGGGCCCAGGCCCCATGTACTCTTCCTGACATATCACCTAGTCCTTGCTCAAAGCAGATACTTTGGCATCCTCTGAATACTTAGACCCCTTGCTATGTCAATGTAACTGAAAGCTAATTTGTAATCCACTGAGCCTGTGAACTTTTAAGTTCTATCAAGCATTCAGCATGCAGATTTTCAGTAATTAATATTGGCACTTGATAATGCCAAGCTTGATAAACATTATCACGTGTAATATAGAATACAGAGTGTGAGAGAGATGATGCTTTGGTTAAAACTAATGTAAGCTAGATTAGAAAACACGATTTTGATCCAGTTTTACATATGAGACAAATAGATGGTGTGAAAGTATCTAGCACAGTCACTGAAAGATAGTAGGTACTGAATAAATGTTTGTGGTTGTTTGCTGCTGATAAATTGCAGAGAGCTGGAATGGCATTACAAACTGTCCACAAATAAACAATCAATCTGTTTTTCTTGGAAGCCAGATACCTAAAGATTAGGCCTAAGAAGAATCAAGAAGCAGACAAAATACCGATGTAATATATATCATCTAGGGCCTTTTTCATTTTTATTATGTAGGAAGAATTAGTGATAATGGTATTTGGGGGCTGCCTCCAAACTGAGCAGTCTAAAAGTAAACCAAACTCATCGCATTTTGCTGCTGTTGATCTTGATGAACAGCACCCATGTCCAAATCGCATAAAACAGTCAATTTGATGCTTATGGGGTGGGAAGATTACCTGAAGAGTACCAAGTTCATTTAATTGTTTTTGTTTGTTTGTTTGTTTGCTTGTTTGCATTCTCAGTAGTAGTATTGACATAGATGCAGAGTGTAATACTGGGAAGCCCATTTCTATGGAAGGACCCAGGAAGAGTCCTGCTTAGGAAAAACTGGAAAGTCCATGAGGGTAGTTACCTAGTTCCTATGAAAGTAACCAGACAATTTGGGTGAGGAGAGGAAGGAGAGTACATTAAAGTATTACTGCCCTAGAAGAGATGAACATCATCATGCTGAGAAATTTGAAATCGTTCCTTCAAGGTCTTGGACATGGTTCGAGAAAATATTAAACTGATTTGTTGTGCCAACCAAGTTGGAAAGGGGAATGGCCATAGATAAGGAGACCAGTGAGAAAACTAATAGAGTTTCAAAATACTCGTCACAGTGAGAGTGGGAGGGAAAATGAAAAGACCAGTGCAAGAGACATTAGCGATTTGACAAACTGATTTATTCATGTAACCAAAATTGAATATCTTCTATAAAAAGAAGTGAGGGAGATGGAAAAGAAAAGAGAAAAAAAAATCCTGGTGCCTATGTTTCAATAAATCACAGGTAGAGTGGAGAAATATATGTAAGTAAATAGTGAAACTACACTAATGATAACTTTTCATTTGATAAAATCGGTGATGGGTAAGAAGCACCAAAATATGATAGTGAGGTTTCTAAGCCACATGATGAAATCTGTCCAGGAAAGGAAACAGGCTCCCTGTAGCAGGAGATAAGGGATTTGCTTCTGTATGCCTCAAATTTAAGGTGCCAGGACAGTCATGGGTGCTAAGGATATGATAAGAGGAAGAGACATAAATAGGATGAACCCAATAGGCAAAATACAGAGAAAGCCGAGACATTTATTTTTAGTTTAACACAGATGATTGCATTTGCAACATCAGGAAAAAGCACATGAACTTATTGGTATCTACTGGTGGCAGAGGAAATACTTATGGCATGACAAACAAATGCCATGTACTGATGGTATGTACTGTGGCCCAAGAGACGGTGAAATTGCTTATTAACTTTAAATTTCATTTTTAAATCGTGCACTAATGTCAAATATGCCGTTTTTGTGAATAAGAAAGTGGAATGATACTCAGATAAAACAGACACAGGTGGTGGAGCCAGGCTGCACCACTTGCTCTACCATCCACTTGTTGTGACCATAGGTGATGCATTTCTCCTCCAAGGAACATTGATTCTACAGGTGAGAAAGAAGAAGTGGGACTCGGTGCACTTACCATGATCCTACAGGAAGTCATGAACTTCAAAGAGGGCATAAAATTAAGAAAGCAGGCTTACTTACTCAGTAGCATTTTTAAAAAATTGAAACCTGATATTGTGTATGTGCCAGGCATTATACTTAGGCAAAGGGAGTTCAAAGGTAAATAGGACACAGCCCAAATTCTCAAAAGTCCAATAGTGAATAAAGGCACAAATTTACAAATTACGCTAGGGAAAAACAAAATTCCTTGTTTGGTAAAGGCATTTGTCTGCTTACAAACACTTTTTTTTTTTTTTTTTTTTTACTTCATTCTACTTGATAATTATACTAATGCTGTGAGAGGACAATTTAGTAATAATAGATTTGTCATTTCCATCTTGTTATAAAAATAAGGAAACTGGGTCTTGGAGATGTTTAGGGATTGGACCATGGTTAAAATTTTGCATGATGAGGATCCAGGTTTTCTAACTGTAAATTTGAGATTTGCATTCAAGTATAGTAATAATCTTCCAAAAAAGAAACCGATTTCTCCCCTATTATTCAAATGGTGAAGATATAAACAAGACACTGTGACAATTGAAAACTGAAAAAGGAAATCACGTCACTAAATGATTCAGTAAATTATCTGGAGTGCTTGCTGTCTCCATGATGTCATTAATCTGCACATGTCCACATTATTTACTGATTTGACCAGACATTTTGGCTTGGCCTTGACACAGACTTACAACCTAGCACATTGAAGAAATATTTCACCAAACATCTCAAAATGTCACTTACAAGACCTGCCCAAAGTTTCTTGTTGGTACTGACACATTTTCCTGAAATGAAAACTATCAGACAAAAGCAAAAAGGACAGCAAACTTCATGTACATGTTTGGTGAATGATGAAGATTTAAGTCTGATTTCCATTTTTATGATGGGCAGAGAAGAGAAAGAAGGTAACGAGATGATGAAGAAACAACCAGGGGATCTCTGCTTCTTTCCAGCTCTACAACTCCCTGGCTAACTTGGAGAGGACCTTAGACTTGTGTCATATTGTTCACTACTCGTGTGAGTTTGGATCATACTTATGCCTTAAATCTGAAGAGTAATGTGATAAGAAGCTACCAAAAGTTTTCAGAATTGACCATCTTTGAGTAAATTTAAGTGTCTCCTGCAAGTTAGGCCCTTTTACTAACCGAAAATATTACCATATAAGACTACATTTTCAGATATGGAATTTGAGATTCAGGGAAATTATATGACTTGCTTATGACCAAAATCCAGTTAATGGTGGAAGAAGCATTCCTTTAGATATGGGTACTTTCTACAGTTCTAATCAGTAAAGGCTCTAAAAAGCCTAATTATAAATGATGCTCATGGAAAAGAGTCACTAGGATGAAAGCTGACCATAAAGAGGCAGGAACTACCAGAAACAGTGAAGAAGGAAAAACTCAGGGTTATGAAACAATGTATGAGTTCAGGGATTAGGATTAAATGGTGATACGTTTTTGTATTCATAAACCTAAGAGTTTAGGGTTTAAGGGATCATGCAAGCAATCTAGTCCAACTAATCTTTGAGTACTTGAATTTCCTCCAAGTTCTCCTCCAAGCTGTCATCCAGCTGAATAAGTATTTCTGTATTATTTGGCACTGTATCCTTTACCAACTGTGCTACACCCCACATACCCTCAATCCACCCTTTACTCCATCCATTGCTGAAGCAAACAGCTTGGTGCAAGGGTAACTTAACAATACCTTGTCTCAGCTGTCCAGTGTATATATTTCTGCCCTAGCACTTTTCAGACACCAAAGCAAAGACTTACAGGAACCCTCAGCATTCATTCATAGACAAATATGGAAATGTGACACACATTCTACATTACTACTTAGAGGAACTTGGCAGGACTGAGTCTCAGTGGCCAAGAATAGTGACTTGCTTGATAATTCACCCTCATCTTGACTTTCTTTCTTTTGCTCTTTCACAGTTACCACTCCCCCATTTCTGTTCCTTGGGATTACTATCTGCACACATCGTTTCCTCAAGCTCTGATTTCCAAGGAGTCCAGACTAAGACAGGGTATTTCTAAGGCAGTATGAGAAGAAGCCCTGTCCAATCTTTACCTGACAGGTGGGATAACCTTAAATCTTTTTGTCCTTATTTGCTTGTGTCTGATTAATTTATATATAGATAATAATTGACACATACTCCAATCCCATAAAAAAAACACTCATTCTAATAAATGTATAAACAATGGATGGATCAGTGTCTAGTCAATGGATGGATGAGCAAACAGACCAGTGGAGTAAATGTGGTCAAGGTAATTATGCTTTGAATAAAAGTGATTTCTCGGGAGTGGATGTGGCTCAAGTGACTGAGCACCTGCTTCCCACATGGGGGGGTCCCAGGTTCAGTCCCCAGCCCCAGCACCTCAAGGGAAAAAAAAGTGATTTCTCAGGTTAAATAAAAGTAACTGAGTAATATCTTTCAAAGCTAGTTACAGGCAAAGTGTGAAACATGGAAAGGCAAAGGATTTATTCAGTTCTCATCCTCACACCTTATTACTCCAGTAGCTTAACACTAGTACAAAATCAGGTCATCTATATTCTTGATCATAAGAATGATGTTTTATTTAATATTCTATGTTCACATTTTGTAGACACATTTTAAATAAATAGATTCAAAGACTGTAGTAATAAAACCTAGAGAGATTATTTTCACTGGATGTACAAGCAGACACAGGAAGTAAAGAATGAAAATATCAGGCAACTCTATGGAGATAAAATACTTGAGGTTCTAACATGTATGCCTATTTGTTTTCACCAGAGGAAAGCAATTTCTAGAATTGGATCTACATGCCTCCATGCCTTTGCTAACTCTGAGCCTGTTGGTAGTGTTTTGAAAAGATCTCTGATCTTGACTCTTGAAAATATGCCTAAGAGGCAATAGACACTGTTGAGTTGAGCATCTACCAACTGGGAGGAAACCAAAAGAAAATGTTGGTCCACGATCCTGGTCTCAACTTAAATGGAAAGAGTTCACTGGACTTTGGATCAAAATACATGGATGTCAGGAGCTTAGTAGCTGTGTGTTTTGGGCAATTCACAGAGTATCCAATGCTTTGCTTTGCAATAGATAAAAGAGTATTCATTCTTGGCTAACTGTCTTATGGGGTTGATGATGGTATCAGCTAAATAAATGTGTGATAACAATTTTAATTGCACAATGTCATATATATTTTAAGTATTACTGTTTATGTAAATCCCTCCAAACCAGGCACTATGCCTAACATTTGTATTTTCCAGGACACTTGCAGCAGGCTACAGTGAAAATGAAGCCTTTTCAATTGAGTCCTCAGAAGATTAAGAAAATAATTCAAAACTGAAGGGACTGATCTAGAGGGCAAGATTAAAGGAGGACACGCAGTTCTTCATTCTGTCTGGCAGTGCCTAATGGAGGGTCAGAACTGCAAAGATAGATTTCAAAGGGCTGAACAGCAACGGTGGAGAAGAATTATTTTGGTTGAGACAGAAAGAAACAAATAAGACCATTGAAAATGAAATGAAAACATATCTGGATACCAGGAAATGATCAAAGTTCTCTTATTTGGTATCTTTCAAGCTAACATGAAAAAGCCTAGATTTTCCATCTTTCCTCCATTGTACCATTTAGGTGGCCTCCAAAGACTAACATATATTTCCTGATATATCACTCTTGTTCCCCAGATTAGATAGATATCCACCCTGAATCAGTATCTTATCTTTTTAATTCAAACTATCACGGGAGAAAAATTATCACAATATATTGTTTTTTTTCCTCCAATATACCAAATTCCTTTTCACTTCTGTTTTTTTTGTTTTTTTTTTTCTTGCCCACCATGGATTTCTCATTTCATAGTTTCCTTGGGGAATGCTTCTGTGAGTATACGAGTGGAACTAATTAAAAAAGATCAAATTTAATAGAATTTAAATTTACTGAAGAGGGTGATAACTTTACCTGCAGTAGTTTCCAGGGAGATGTGACAAGACCAAGAAAGAACTTGAAAACTAAACCACTAAAACTGCTCTGTAAATTCTGGCAAGGCAGATGGCTGTTTCTATTTAACCTGGGAAAAGATATTAGTAATTCAATGTAACTTGTGATAAGTTTTTTTTTTTTTTTAATCCTGAAGGGGCACATATCAGTAAGTTTTCTGACAAAGAAATTTTACTTGCAGGTGAGAAGAAAGAAGAGCAAATTTCTTTTCTGAAAATATCAAGACCTTGTTTTCTGCAGATTCAATAAAGAATTGACATTTTACTAGAACAAAGCAATAGTTATATTTTGTCTTTTTAGAGGATAAGCCTTAAGTAAAATTGTGACATTGGCTAATTTTGTCTTTAACAGTACTTTGGACATATTCTAAGTTTGTCTTGAGTCCTAATCCTTCTTTTTTCACATTTCTGGGGGTCACTTACTTGGATTCCTTACTGGCTGCTGATAATAATAAAAGGCAATTTATTATAATAAATGGCAATGAGGTCTTACTTTATAGCTTGGAGCAGCCCTGTATGTAAGTGACTTTCTCAGCACCCTAGGAATTCTCATTCCTAATTCAAAGTGTTCCCCTCCCCATTATACTAAAATCCTCATGTTCTGAATCTTTTGGTCCTGTCATCTTCATTGCCATAAAAATTAGCCATCCTGTGATTTCTTTCACAAGGAAACTGTCATCTACTAGTCCTGGAGGATGTAGTGGTTTCCTCCTTTAATTACAGCTTTGCCAGTCACCAGTTGTGAGTCCTTGAGTCAATCACCCCACTCTCTTTTGTTCTCTGCATCTTCATTTGTCTAATAAGATCAAATGATCTAAAACTTTCTGTCCCATGATTCTAAACCAGAGTTTCTCATCCTCTGCACATTTGGACTGTATAATTCTTTGTTGGGGAAGGGGTGGGAGCCTGTCCTATGCATAGTAGGAAGTTTGGCACCTGGCCTCTACACAAAGATGCCAAGAGCACTGCCTCCCCCAAATTGTGACAACTAAAAATGTCTTCAGAGATTGCCAAATATCCCCTTGGGGGGGTGGGGGATGAATCACCCCCACTTCAGAACTACTGTTCTAATCCAGTATCAAGGAAGTACCTCCTCCTCCAAAATGCTGATGTTCATTCAACTTCCTTCAGGAAATTTCTTAAGCATAAACTGCCTTAAAACATTACTCTCATAAATAGTAGATTCATCAGCCTAGGGGAAATCCAATGGTCCCTATTACCTTCCCTGCGAACAATAGGTACTTTCTCTTCTCTTTCTAACCCTGTTTAAATGGTGCTTCTGCCCCACCAGCTGTGGTGCCTTCACGGGTCCCCTGACCGAGTACCTCTGGGCCAGGCAATTTACCACAGCTGGAGCTACCACATTGCAGTACCTTCTGTTTTTCTGTGGTTGCCACTAGGTATATTTCAATAGCAGTCTTTGTAACATCTGCCTGTACTCCCTGCCTCCCACTTCACAACCACCCTTCCCCCCAAATGTAAAAGATTCACAGTTTCCTTTTTGTGGTTCAAACCCTGTGAGAACTTTAACTGTTGAGGGAAGCCGTATCAGTGAAGAACTGTTTCTCCACCTGGACTGCTGTTTTCTCCCAGTGCCCACACTCTGCACTGTCACTTGGAGAACTTAGCAGTAATGATGGCATATGCTGTCTGATGCAATGAAAATAAACATTTTGAGGTTCATATCTTTATATCTTATATTTATTCAATTTTTGGTAATTTAAGTTAAGGCATGCTATATGGTGCCAAGATTGAAAATCATGCATGATCATTAATTCATATATTTCCCATTAATAACCACATATTCTTTGGGAGTGAGTTGATGGATGTTGAATAGATATAACAATCTTTTTTTGTTTGTTTGTTATTGCCTTTTAATAACAGTACCAAACTTTTGGACTTTTAAAATAATCATTTATTTCTTTCCAGGACACTGTTAGAAAAATCATTTCATTTGCTTTGTCATTGGGCAAAATTGTGCCATAAATATAGCCTCTGGAAACCTGGGTGCCCACAAGTTTATTCAACATGACAATCAGGACAGGGGGTATTCCAAACAAAAGCGATCTCTGCACACTTAGAGAGCTGGTAAGTTGCATGACCTTTGAGCTGTAGCAATAGTTCCATTCCCCAAATTCACATTCCTCTAATACCTCTAATTCCACCAGAAAGTTATAAAGAGGAAAGCTATTGTAATTAGTAATCACATCAGTGCCTCTCTGCGTGACTTGGGTTCTAATTGGCAAGGATTACCGGATTTAAAATTTAATAATAGATTAGTGGTCTGTTTGTACAATGGCTCCTACTCCAAGGCAGGGCTGACTGGACAGAACTTTTGCTTCATTTGCATTGGGTTTCAGCCCAGGCAGAGTCATGAGCCTGCTCACTGCAGACATCAAGGAAGACACCTGATTGGATCTTCACTCTGAACTAAAAGAATAAAAATTTGGAATCTAACCATTCATTCATGTTCTTAATTCCTAAACCCTGGGTGCCCACTACTGCCCTCAAGGAAGAGACAATCTAATGAGAGAAATAGACCACACATGAATGACATTCAGGGGGAAAATACAGTAAAAAAAAAAAAAAAAAAATTCAGCCATATGTGCACATGAAGGCCCAGTTCATCACCATATGGATAATGCACATGATGACTGGAAATTGTACCATGAAGAAGACACCAGCAAGAGATTCATTTTCCCAATTCCATCGAATGGCTCTTTCCTTAACATCCAAATAAAGTATTTCCCATCTATATGAAAGGTCACTCTGTGAGAATTCCTTTCTATACAGTCCTCTGGATGCACTTAATTAGCCGTTAATAAAAGCAGGAGTTAAATAGAAGGCAGCAATGGGCCTTCTATTTTCATATTTTTTGAGCAACATTATTTTGAAGTCACTCTTCCATTTGCTTATCAAAAAAGTTAAGGCCCATGTTACATTAATCCATGGAAATGTCATTAGACTTCCAGACTAGGTTATCTGACAGTTTTATATTTTGTTCAGCAAACATTTATGTATACCAAGGGCTTAGTACTACGTTAGGCACAGGAAGAAAACAAGAGGCACAAAAATATATCAGACATTACCCCTAATACAAGGGAGCCCTCCTAGCAAAGGGATGGATGCATAAAGAACTTTCTCAAAAGCAAGGGGATAAATGCTACCAGTGAATTATTACAAAGTGCTAAAAGAGAAAAAACAATAAAGTAATTAATTCTAACTGCTAGAGAAGTAGAGAAGTGACACTTAAATAAGACTTTAGATTTACAGGATGGACAATAGGAAAAGGGCATTTAAGCCAAAGGGATGATCTTGAAGAAAGTCTTTACTTACCTGTGGAGAGATGAGGCAGTGGAGTAGTAAAAGCAACATATCTCTACTCTTGGGCTCTTTAATTTGGCATTTTAAGGTTTAGTTGTTTATTTTTCAAACAAGTTTGTTAAGATACAATCTACATACCAGAAAATTCACTCATTTAACACACACAATTAAATGAATTTTTATATGCTCAAAGCTCTTAAGTTCAGCACATTTTCATCACCTCCCCCCAATGAAAACAGCATATCCATTAGCAGTAACTTCACATTCCATCCCACTCCCTGCAACCCCCAGCCCTAGACAACCACTAGTCTACTTGTTGTCTAGATTTGCACATTTTGGGCTTTTCTTAAATATGGAATCATATCATATGTAGTCTTTTGTGATTGGCATGCTTAGCCTAATGTTTTCAAGGTTCATCCATGTTGCAGCATGTATCAGTACTTTATCCCCTTATATTGCTGAAAAAATAATCCGTTCACATTTAATTTTTAAAAATGTATTGAAGTATATCACTCATACATAAACATATATGAACAATAAGTGTATAGTAAGAGTTGTGAACTTACAAAACAGACATATATAACATCATACAGGACTCCCACACCTCACCCCACCATCAATACCTTGCATTATTATGAAACATTTTTAACTAATGATTAGAGAGCATTTCAACATATTACTATTTACCAAAGTATTACCCACCCTATTATTATTATTTTTTTAATATAATTTATACATGAACATACATAATAAGTGTAGACTTAAAGTTGTGAATTTACAAAGCAAACAGGCATAACATCACACAGGAGACCCACCCATCAACCCATCACCAACACCTTGCATTGTTGTGAGACATTTGTTACAAATTATGAAAGAATATTATCAAAATCTTACTATTAAATATAGTCCATATCTTACATTTGGTGTATTTTTCCCCAACCCACCCTATTATTTTTAAAATATATTTTTATGACAGAAGTTGTAAACTTACAAAACAATCAAGCACGTGTGCAGAATTCCCAAACAACACCCTTCTATCAACACACCACACCGTGGTGGAATGTTTGTTACAGATTATATGATAATATCAGATTATTTCCAGTTCTACAGTGTACATTTGGCACATTTTTTCCATACTCCCCCATTATCAACACAGTACATCTTTGGCATAGATGCATGATTATTACATTATTACTGCTAACCACAGTTCATAGGTCACTCCCATTGTATTTTTCCCATGCTTCTCCACATTCCTACCACCCTGCAATAATGATGTACATCTGCTCTAGCTCACAAAGGACACTCTTGCATCTGTACCATCAACCAATATTCTCATCCAGCTCTGGGTTTACTTTGCAATTCAGTACCTAGATTATTCTCTAGCTTTCTGTCAGTTGGCATTTACATCCCTAGACTACCATTTCCAGCCACATCCCCACTTATAAACCAGCTGTTACTCACCCTAATGTGTTACCATCAACTCTGTACATTTCCATACTTTTACAGTCATGCTAATTAAAACTTCTACATACATTAATTATCAGTAATCCATCTCAGTCATCCTCTTATCTCCTTTAAGAATCCACCATCTACCACCAGGTCTAGAAAATATTTCCCTACATTTTCTTCTAGAAGCTTTATGGTTCTTGTTTTTATATTTAGGTTTTTTATTCATTTTGAGTGAATTTTTGTATAAGGTATGAGATAGGGGTCCTCTTTCCTAATTTTGACTATGGATATCCAGTTCTCTCAGAACCAATTGTTGAATGGACTGTTCTGCCCAAGCTGGGTGGGTTTCACAGGCTAGTAAAAAATCACTTGACCATGGTCTGTCTCTGAACCATCAATTCATTTCCATTG
Source organism: Tolypeutes matacus (assembly GCA_026826555.1). Lineage (NCBI taxonomy): Eukaryota > Metazoa > Chordata > Mammalia > Cingulata > Chlamyphoridae > Tolypeutes > Tolypeutes matacus. The sequence goes on from JAKSZT010053846.1 coordinate 2,803,974, forward strand.
GTCTATGTGTCTGTCTTTATGCCAGTACCATGATGTTTTACAACTGTAGCTAGGTAATATGATTTAAGGTCTGGAAATGAAAGTCCTCCAACTTTGCTTTTCCTTTTTAAGATTTTCCTGGCTATTCAGGACCCCTTAACCTTCCAAATAAATTTGATAATCATGTTTTCCATTTATTTTTAAAAAATGCTGGTGGAATTTTTATTGGGATTGCATTGAATCTGTATATCAATTTGAGTAGAATTGACATCTTAATGATATTTAGTCTTCCAATCCGTAAGCATGGAACATACTTCCTATTATTTAGGTCTTTTTTGATTTTTTTAACAATGAGTTGTAGTTTTTTTTTTAATACAAATGCTTTACATCATTGGTTAAGTTTATTCCTGAATATTTGAGTTTTATATGTCATATTTTATTTTAAGCACTCCTTTGACACTTTTTGTTACTTTTATTGATATAATCTTCATTTCTAGAACCTCTTTCAGGCCTCTCTCTCCTGTCTTTTCTTTTCAGGCCGCAGCACAGCCTTTAGTATTTCCTCCAAAGTCGGTCTCTTGCTTACAAACTCCCTCAGTTTCTGTTTATCTATGATTACTCTAAACTCACCCTCATTTTTGAAAGACAGCCTTGCCGGATGTAAGACTTTTGGCTGGAAGTTTTTCTCTTTTAGTATCTTAAATATATCATACCATTGTCTTCTTGCCTCCACGGTTTCTGATGAGAAATCAGCACTTAATCTTATTGGGTATACCTTATATGTTATGCATTGCTTTTCTCTTGCTACTTTCAGAATTCTCTGTCTTTGGCATTTCACATTCTGATTAGTATGTGTCTTGGAGTTGGTCTATTCAGATTTATTCAGATGGGAATATGTTGTGCTCCTTGGACATGGATATCTATGTCCTTCAATAGGGCTGGAAAATTTTTACCATGATTTCTTCAAATATTTCTTCTGCCCCTTTTCCTTCCTCTTCTCCTTTTGGGACACCCATGACATATATGTTTGCATATCTCTTGCTGTTGTTTAGTTCCCTGAGACATTGTTCAAGTTTTTCCATTCTTTCCTTTATCTGTTCTTTTGTATGTTCGCTTTCAGTGGCCATTTCTTCAAGCTCACCAATCCTTTCTTCTGCTTCCTCAAATCTGCACTTTTAATTCCCATAAGAGCTGCTATTTTTCTATGTATGCTTTCAAATTTTTCATTGTGCTTATCCAATGTCTTCTTAATATCCATAATCTCTTCAGCCATCTCATTGAATTTATTAAGGAGATTTGTTTGAACATCTATGATTAGTTATCCTAATTCCTTTATGTCATCTGGAGTCTTATCTTGTTCCTTTCACTGGGCCATATCTTTCTGTTTTGTGCTGTGAATTGTAATTTTTTGTTGGTGTCTTGGCATCTAGCTTACTAGAGTATTTATTCTGGGTACAGTTTCTCTCTGGAGTTTGGGATTTCGTGCCCTTTCTTCCTTGCTGGTTGTATAGTAGGAGCCAAGGATGCAGTTGGTGCTGTAAGCTGTGGCGTCTCAAGCTGCTCTCATTGCCCTAGGGACCAATGAAGCATCTCTCAATTCTCTCCTTTGCCAGGGGTAAGGACAGGCGAATATAATAATACAAGTAGTGCAGACCTAAACTGTAGTTGCCCAGAGAGACTGATGACACTTCCCACCCCTTTCTCCCCTGCCTTGAACAGGGATGGAGCTGCAGGTGTGAGCAGCAATCTATGCCCTGAGGGTCCAAAATGACCGTAGTTGCCCTTATAGCCTTCTCACTATTCAGTAGCCTTCTCACTATTCAGTCTCTGCCAGGTGAATGTCCCTGCAGTTACCTGTAGAGGCTGGGGCAGGGCCTGCCAGCCTCCTCCCTGCTGGAGGTGGGGCTGAAGCCTAGGCTAGGGCTGCAGTCCAGTCTGGGTGAAAGACGCCAGCTCCTATTTTCACTATGATTTTCAGTCAACCCCACCCTGCCTTGTGCTAGGGGCGGAGTCAAAATGGTGGGTACCGGTTTCTTTCCGACTTGGACAGATTCAAATTTTAGCTGTTCTTAGGGTTATACTTTAGCCATCCGAATTTACTAATCAGTTGCTGAAATCAGTGGCCAATCGTCTCTTCCTCCCCTGTTTTTGGGAAATGAAGCTTCCAATTCCTGCCACAGAATAGCTCCTGGGGTGGCTTGCACCACCAGAGTAGGATGATCACCAGCCTCCATGGCATGGCCTGTAGTTTCCTGGAGAGGCTGGCGCAGTTCCCCCAGCTTCCTCTTTGCCCGAGTTGGGCCAGGGGCTTAGGCTAGAGCTGCAATCTGATCTGGATGGAAAGAAGCCGGTCCCTGCCAGCACTGTGATTTTCAGTCAGCCCCGCTTCCCCTCATGTCAAGCGCAGAGTTAAGATGGCAGCCACAGGCCTCTTTCTGACTTGGACAAGTTCAAACTTTAGCTGTTCTGAGGGTTATACTTTAGCCCCCCGAATTTACTAATCGGTAGCTGAAGTTGGTGCCCAACCATCTCTTCCTCCCCCATTTTGGGGTTTCAGTTCCAGCCGGGGAACAGCTCTCGAGGAGGCTTATGCCTCTAGTGGAGGATGGGCACCGGCCTCCAGGGTGGAGGGCTCTACTTATGAATCTTCTCTGCAGATGGGCAGTCTCCTCCTTCCACTCTTTCAAGGATGTTGCAGGATGCACTTCTGGTCTCCTGGAGCCCCCAAACAAGTGCTTTACATAGCTCTGAGTGATTACTAACTGCCCTGTAGCAGGAGCTAACTCTATGAGCAACTTATTCTGCCGCCATCTTGCTGACTGTCCCCACATTCAATTTTATGATTGATTTTCCATATGTCATTTTCCTTTGTGTTTTCTATAGGAGTCAAGTCTTATTTGTTCCTCTGTTCCTACTTTATTGACTTTTGTATTAGTGGAAATTTTCTAGTGTAAAAATTTAATATCTTTAATGAGTTTGTAAATGTATTTTTGAGTTATTTTGTTCATGGTTGCTCTAGTGCTTAAACTATCCATCTTAATTAATCAAACTCTACTTCAGATTTATACTAATTCCAATATAATTGCTTGTAGATAGTTCCCATCTTTCCCCACTAATTTTGTGCTATCACTGTTAGGCATATTCTGTCTATATCTGTTACAAACCCTGAAATACATTGTAATAATTTTTACTATATATAATATTGTTTTTTAAGGAAGTTGAGAGAAGAAGGAAAGTTACTATATATTTATTTTCCATATTTGGTTTTCTTCATTTCTTTCTTCAGCTTGAATTATCACCTGATATCATTTCCTTACTCTATAGAGCTTTGCTCTGACCTGCCTTCTTTTTGTTATTATTATCAAATATATTAATTTTCTATATACTATAGGTCCAACAATACAATTACATACATATTGTTTTATGCAGTTGCCTTCTAGATCACTTAATAGAAGGAGAAGAAATATGCAACTAAATTCTCTTTTATAATCACCTACATAATATTTACCTTTATTGGTACTCTCTGTTTTTTTCCAGTGGATTTTAATTACTGTCTGGTGTTTCTTGCTTTTGGTCTGGAGATCTTCCTTTAAATTAGCTCCTAGAAACAATGCTCTCAGATTTTGTTTTTCTGGGAATGTCATTATTTTGCATTCCTTCGTGAAAGGATTTTGTTGGATATAAGAGTCTTGCTTGACAGGTTTTTTTTTTTTTTTTTTTTTTTTTTTTTTACTTTTAGCGCTTTGAATATGTCATTCCAAAGGATGCCTTCTAGGCTTCATAGATTCTGATGAGAAGTCAGCTGCTAATCTCATTGGGATTCCTTTGTGTATAATGAGCATGTTTCCCGTACAAGTGCTTTCAAGTCCCTATCTCATTGACTGCACATGTCCAGTTTCTTAGCATGCAGTTTGGCAAGAAGTATGAGAAGGGAGTAGGCTGTGGCTCAAATACCACAGAGTCCTTGTGTTCTTACAGACATTTAGATTTTCTTGAATATGTTTGTCCAATTGCAGTGTGATTTTAGAATAATTTCCATAAACTTTAAATAATTGTTTTTTTATTATTTTCTCCAGTTAAATTATGGTTTTGCTGGGGTGAGTGTCTGCTGAAGTTCTCGCTCCTCCATTCCCAAAGTCTCACCCCTTCGTGGGTTGTTTCTAACACTATAGTGTTTGAAGGTAAAATTTTTATGCTTAATTGTTATTTTTTCCAATTTTAATTCCCAAATCATCTCACTCTTGCTGCTCTTGAACATAATATACATCCATTCCTTGATACTTCTTATCTTGGCCCTATTACTCCCAACCTTTTTCACTTCTCCTTTATCTATTATTTAGATTTTTGTTTCCCCAGTTCCTCCTCATCTTTATTGACCATCTTACTGATTCCCCAATATATGCATAAGGGTAGGGTGATGATAATTTATACATATATTAGATGTTTTGACTACTAACAACATGTACATCATGTATCTTGTCAAAGAAGTCCAAAGCCAATTATTCCCATTTTATGCAAATAGGTTATAACTAAGGGTTCCAAATCCTACAGGGAGAAAACATCTCACTAATTTCACTTGAGTTAACTTGACCTTTAAATTAGCAAACATTTATTAGGTTTTTTATGAAAGGAATTTTTTCAGTAATTTTATTTTGGATACATTTTTATGTCCACTAGTTTTAGAAAACATTTGTTGGTTAGACTTTGTGGTTTAACATTTCCCATCAGCTAAGGAATTTCTTCAGATTAGAAATTTAAAAAATAATGTTCATGTAATAATTAACCTTCGCAAATGTTCCTCTAAAGAATCTTCATCACAACAGTTCTATGAAGTACATATTGTGAATTTTTTTCTGATAAGGAAGTTGATATGTAGCTCGTTGTCCAGTTTTGCATGTCTAGAAGTTGCAAAAGTCTGTATGAAGTCTCTTTCCTCAAAGCCTATACTCTTAACAATTATGATAGTTAGTTGTATGTGTCAGCTTGGCTAAGTTATGTCATCATGTTGTTTGGTCAAATAAGCTCTGGCATGACTGTTACTGTGAGGGTATTTTTAGATGGATATGTATCTATAATCAGTTGATTACATCTATGGCTAATTGCACCTACAATCAAAAAAGGAGATTACTCTCATTCAGTCAGTTAGGATATCTTAAAAATCAGAACTGAAAATTTCAGAAGTCAGAAAGAAGAATTTCTGACTCTACTTCCATTAGCCAGCTTCCCTTGAGGAATTCAGCTTCACTTTTCTGTGTCTCGAGCTTCCAGGGTGCCCTATGGAGTTTGGACTTGCCAGCCCCCACAATCATGTAATCTAATTCCTATAATAAATTTTTCTCCCTCTCTCTCTACCTCCTTCTCCCTCCCCATCTCTCTTTCTTTCTCTCTAGGTTGGTTCCATTTCTCTTGAAACCCTGAAAAATACAACAAATATTTTCTAAATCATTATTATAAATGGAACTTACCTTGACTTAATTGAAGAAATACAATAACTCCCTTCCAAATAGGCTCTAAATCTCACCATAAGTCTATGGAAACTATTTATTTGAGAAAACACATTACCATCCTTTCTGGGTTGAATTGTGTCCCTCAAACAGATACGTCCAAGTCCTAACTCCTACTATCTGTGAATATGATATTATTTGGAAATAGGGTCTTTGAGGTGCAACTAGTTAAGATGTGAAGCACCTTAATCTAATATGCCTGGCATCCTTACAGTAAGAGGAAAATTGGAACATAAAGACACAGACACACAGGGAGTACACCACGTGATGATGGAGGCAGAGAGAAGTGATGCATCATCAGCCAAGGAATGCCTACAAAACCATCAGAGGCTAAGGCAGAGGCATGGAACAGTCTTCCCTAGAATCTCAGATAGAGCTTGTCCCTCCCAACATGTTAATTTTGAACTTCTAGCCTCCAGGACTGTGAGAGAATAAATTGCTGTGGTTTTAAGCCACCTGGTTTTAGATAATTTTTTTTGATAGCCCTAGGAAACTGATATACCAACAAAATCCATAATTAGGAAGTGAATTAATTCAACAATCTTTATCATGAGGCACTATCTTTCCTCGACCCATTATCCTTCTTCCCCTGGGTAACTCGCACTTACTCTTCACATTCCACTTAAGATTCACATTCAAAAATGGCTTTGCTTTGTAGTTTTACCTCTCCATATTCACCCTCATGATGCTGGTCACTTGGCATTAGATTTACTGTTTATTGTTTCCATGCCTTAGCTGAAATGTGAGCTCTGCTAAGACAATCCCTAGAAATTAGCCTTGGCACATTGTAGGCATTCAGTACAAAATTGTTCAATGAAAGCATGAATAAAAATATCCCCTCACATTATTAGGTACTCAAGAAAATTGCAGATCACTTAGATTTTTCATGCTTCTATAAAAACACTTGCAACTTGTTCTCCTTTCTCCCTATTTTTCTTTAATTTTTTCTTACATTTACATGTTTCTTTGGTTTTTTATCTTGGTAACAAAGTTATTTGGCTTTCCTTTGGTAAGTGACCATCTTAGCTTAAACATATGAAGGATGGAAATATTACAGACTTTGCCTGGACTATCCAGCTTAGTGGGAAAAATCGCCTAGAATATAAACTTAAATTTTTAATGATGAATGCAGAGTCTTTCTTCTCTTACATTTAACATATATCCTTTTTGTTTAATTTTAGAATATGACTCTAAAAATTCCTTATCTCTTTGATCTTATTAATAAGCACTCATCATATCAATCTAACATATACTTATTAATTGTAATTAAATGTAAGGTATTTTTTATGGGGATGCTAGTGATAAAAAGATAAATAGGATATTCATATGTTCTCTAGGACTTTATTAGCACAGGAGAATAAGACAAAACATAAACCACATACACATGTAAAACTATTACAAGCTCTCTAAGAAATGTTATCCTGTAAAACAAACCCTGTGGTCTAACTTAAATCGCTGGGTCCTGATTCCATAGGTAGTACATGACAAGCAAAAATATATGATTCTTGGGTAAAGCAGATATATCCTGAAGATATCACAAACTCAAGGAAGGTGAGGAAAAGTCACTTCATATTGAATGGTCTCAAGTAAGAAGAGTGACAGAGGAGTTACTATGCTTAGAAGAGTGGAGAATGATGGGCCCTTCTTTTGTTGCCATATATTTTATATATCTTCCTTTCCTTGACCAGATACTGTAAAGAGCATTCCAAAGATAAGAATAATCTTTGCATGCTCATAACAAAAACTATAGAAATGTATACGTCACTTCCTGTCGTAGAATTCTTCATTTCATGCTAAACTGCTGGGCTTTATGTTGTTTCAATTCACCTGTATTTTCACTGAACTTTCAACTTAAATATTCTTTAAACATGGCTAAATTTAAAACCACTTCTGGACTTCAGCTCATTCCTATAACATCGGCCCATCTCTCCATCTCTTCTGGGATCATCTACCAGCTCACCTGTGAAGAAGGGTTTTCCAGCTTCACAGTCAGTTTTCTGTTGCATCCTTTGGAAATATTAAAACCATTGTTACTTCAATATATAAAGTAACAGTCAAGAGAAATTTTCAACGGAAATTTCTATTAAACATAAATTGCATCTTTCAAAGTTAAAAACAGAACAAAGTTTGAATTTTAAAGGCAGAAACTATTTTCTCATTGCTTTGGTTTTTTTTTTAGCTATCTCTTTAGCAATTTAAAATTAAATAAAGTTCTGATTTATACATATTCTTTCTGTTATTATGTCTTTCCAATTACAAAATAGATCTCAAGTTTGATTTTCCTTTTTCTACATTTAAAGTCATAGCCTTCAGTTCAGCTTCATAGTTTGGCTGGACCCTAAAAGTGTCAAGAGAGTTTCTTTTCAAAGACACAGGAATTCTCAATTTCTCCCACTTTCTTGTATTACATCTTCAGCATTGAATTTCTTATTTCTTTTATACCCTTAAATTCAGATTCACTTCCACTAGGATAAAAACCCAAAATGTTGTATGTGTTTTTTGGGGGTAGGGTGGGGATAGGAGTTGTTAAAATTGAAAGGCCATGGAAAATCTCAGACCTAAGTGATTCTATCAGCATTTAGCTATATCTTGCAACTTCTTGCCTTTGAAGTCCTCAGATAGCATTTCACTCTGAAAAATTACTCTTTAAGTCCTGTGTTGTGTTACAGTCCCTTCTTTACTTTAACAAAAAGTGAACTATTCCTTCAGTGTTTGTGTTGGTTATACCATAGGTATTAGCTATTTAAATTATAACCTATAATTTAAATAGAAGAATAATTTCACAAAGGACTGTAGCTCACATTTGGGTGAAATAGATTTCTAGCACCATCAAAACCAAACATAATTAGCCAACAAGAAAACTGCCCCAGTATATTTCAAGAAACCTACTAAGCATAAAACTGATGCTTGAAAGTTACCATTATTTTGTTTCTTCCCCTGCTCTGCCTCACCTGCTTATTTTCTTGTGTTGCTTTTCCATAGAAATAATGAGCTTTCGATACTTCGTGCGGTTCCCAAATTTGCAGATTTCGTTAGGCTGCCATAGCACTGCTATGTGTAATCTCAGCCCCAGATGGCAAGTGGTGTGAAAAGAGGAAGAAGAGTCACCTCAGGTCTCATGGGCAGTACCTGATGATTGAATCTTTGCTGTTTTCCATAACAAATGCAATTTATTCTGTTAATCCCTAATTCTTCTCTTAAATGGAACATGATAGGAAAGAGCTATTTTTAAAGAAGTATCTGCAGACTGGTGATCAATATGTTAAAGGAATCCTTCAGTTTAAGCATTTGAAAGTGCTGAGTGATTGCCTTTCTTGCCTTATGAAGCATGGATAATATATAGAATGCTGACGAAAAACCCTGCCAATCTGGTACCTCCAGATGGTTGGGAGAAGGGAATTTATAAATTGGATTGCTACCTTTTCCAAATATATAATATATTTCCTGGGTCATTTTTCTCCTTATAATATGCCTCATTATATGACAAGTTTTAAAGATGGTTGGCTAAAATTATGCATATGCTGGTACCAGGTGTCTGGAAATAACCTGACTCAGCTTTCCTATGAGTCTCACCTAAACTTGAGGATTTTTTCAGGCTCTTGAACATTCTAGTTCTTCAAATCTTTGAGGCATTAACTAACACATGTTTATACTCTTAGGCTTAGTTGGGGAATAGTAGATTCATTTGGGAATATTAGAAATCTTCTCAAGCAATATCATTGAGTTAAACCAAGTTAAACTATGTCTACATGTAATTTAACAGGTTTTGTTGGCAATGATGTTGAAGAAAGTTTTAAAATTTCAAATAAGGGAGATGTAATGCAGCCATAGCATGTAATTACATTACCAACATTGTCCTATCACAAAACAACTGCTACAAATTAAAGTGACAGGGACATAAATTAATGTTTCTATTTGTAGTTTAACATACCATGTGCCCTCTTACAGTAGGAGATGCATGAAAGTGAAAGAGCTTTAAAAGAAATATTACAGCTCTTAAATGTCATCACTCTCCACAATATGGAAAGTGAAATAACTGACAATCACACAGGATGCTAAACTATGTGTTGGACTTTCTTCTAAATCTAATTATTTCTATCCAATGTATATTAATTTTTATTTCAATGTGTTTATATAAAATCAGAGTTTTTAATGGTTAAAACTAAAATGCAAACAATAGAGAGGAACATATAATGAAAAATTAATAAGGAAAAACAAGTGATGAAAGAGGATGAAGATAAATAAATAGAACAACTAATGCTGCATGAAACAAAAGAAAATTTCAAGGACCAAAATCTTAATTTGGTAGATTCTAGGACTATTGTAGGAATAGAAGGCAAGAGCAGAGTGTAATAGAAAGTAGCAAACAGAAAATAAGAAAAACATTTTAGAATTTAAAATTATATTTTACTAAGTAATTTAAAACAATTAGCATGTGGAATAAATAAATAAAAATTTTATTTCTGAAGACTAAGTTATTTATCTGGAAGGTAAACTCAGTCACAAATCTCCCAGTATCTAGATTAAAAACGATAGAAGTACTTGTCTCATTAAAGAAATTAGAAGAAAGGAATTCTAAAGTGAAGAAACAGTTTACTTGACGTGACCTATTGAGTGTAAAGTAAGATTAATGAAGTATTGCCCAGATGTAGACACACTGAAATTTCATAATCTCAAAAATAAAGAGAAATTTTTAAAGCTCCCAAGGAGCAACAGAAAGTTATTCGTGGAGAAAACAATATAGAGTCTCACAATTTGTTTTTCAACAACACTGAATAAAGAGGAGAATGAAAAAATCCTCAAATTCTGAGGAGGGAAATACTTAAAACCTTTAATTCTATCCCCAATCAGATATGAGGGCAACATAATGATGTTTTATAAAGGAAAGAAGTTAGAGTGCTCATTGTCTAAGAACATTTTATAAACATTTTCATCAGGATATAACTCAGTAAAATTAAAAAGAGTTTAACACAAAGAATGGCCTGAGCTAAAATAAGTGACAATTGAGTATGATGAAGAATAAGAAAGCTAAAAAGAAAAAGATAATCCAACACACTGAAACACAAGTTGAATTCATGTTGGTAATGTCAAAAGTTTAAGGAATATGCAACTGCATTTTCTTTTACAGGGTTTCAACTACATTATTTCATTGTTTTATGAATTATATATACATGTATATAATCATATTATTATGAATATTGTTTTCAATTTTGAAAACCAACATATAGAGAAGGCATTAAGAATTCAATATTATTTAACAGAACAGAATATATATGTTTATAAACCTTGGCAATGTAAAGCACAATATTTACAATAATTGGATGGAAGAAGAGAAGTGGAAGAAATAATAATATTCTTATTTCTATATCTTTAATAGCAAGGATGGAAATGGATGTGGCTTAAGCGATTGAGCTCCCACCTACCACATGGGAGGTCCCAGGTTCAGTTCCCGGTGCCTCCTGGAGAAGACGAGCAAGACAGCAAGCTGGCACAATGTACAGGCAAGAAAAGTTGATGCAATAAGATGACACAACAAGGAGACACAAAGAGGAAAGACTATGAGAGATACAACAAAGCAGAGAGCTGAGGTGGCTCAAATGATTGAGTGCCTGTCTCCCACATGGGAGATCCCAGGTTCCGTTCCTAGTGCCTCTTAAAGAGAAGATGAACAGACAACAAAGAGCACACAGCAAATGGACACAGAGAGCACACAGAAAGCCCAAAACAATGGGGGGGGGTGATAGATAAATAAAAATAAATCTTTAAAAAAAATAGCAAAGAATTAGTGAGTACTTTCAAAGCTTGATAAATCAAGAAATAGGAATAAAGTTTAGCATTTAATCCTGAAAATGGTAACATTTGTGAAAATGAAAAGAAGAATAATGCATCCAATATTTGGGATTGGGAGTAGGTGGGAGAAAGTGGGAAGGTGGGAGGTAATGTGTAAATGAATTTCTTAAAGCCAGAATATTAAATAAAGCTTGTCTAGAAAAGTAAAATCAAGGAAAAGAGGTATTGCATAAAGTTAAAATGATAACAACAACAAAAAAATATCTAAACCTAAACAGATATTTTTACATGAGTCTTTCTCAAGGGAATGGGTCTAAAGCAGGGGTTCTTAACCTTTTTTGTTCCATAGACCCCTTTGCCAATCAGGTAAAAACCACAGACCCCTGACTAGGTCCACACTATACTGTGTGTTATTTAATAAATATATCATAACTGCACCAACACATCCCCACAAGAATAATGTTTTTTTTGAATTTCAGTTCAAGCTCATGGACCCATTATTAAGAACCCCTAGTCTAAAGGAAAGACTTATTAATCTAATCCTCTTTCTACAGTTGGTATTTTAATTGCAAAAAAATGTTTTATTTTTATAACTATAATATCAAAATTAATCAATACAAATATTATTTGAAAATAATGTTTGACATAAGAAATTATTTCATATATAAATCTCAGATAGTCTTCATTTTCCTAAGAAGGCATATGATCTATTTATAATTTGTGTGGCTTTGAAATGTTCAGTAATAATGCTTATTTTTACCATATGGCACTTTGTAAAGATAGGTACTATAATATTGAATGTTAGAGGATTGTGGGAAGATGGCTACAGACTAATACACAGAGCTTAATGCTCTCACAAAAACAATGGAAAAAGAGCCAAAAGTTGTCCAGGGAATTTGCTTTGGAAGTCAGCAGACCAGAACAGTGCTATACAACTCCCAGGAGAGAGAGGGACTGAGAGACAAAGAAGCCAAAACAAAAACTTGAGTTACCAAGCCACCACGGTGGCCAGGAAGGGTTTTCCTCTCCAAACTCCAAGATATTAAGCTGGAGTAAAACACTGGCTCACTGCAGCCAATTGAAAGGGGGAACAGACATCTTCCTCCCTGTCAGCTGTTTCAAGGGAAAAGGGAGGAGGAGCCAGGGGACTTTTCTTCAGTGAATTCAGCCAGCAGAGCCCACTTTGAATCTCTGATCTGGAAATTCAACACAGGAACACAGAAAAGCTGAGACTGAAACATCTCCATGGAAAGTTACACTGACAAGCACTAACTGCTGGCTGGTCTGGAAATTGCATGGACAAAAACTGTTCTGAGGGCTATATGTATCCTACCCTTTGGAGAAAATCTGTGCCCTACTAGTGAGTCCCTGACCTGATTTTGATAACTTAAGCTAGACAAATTTAAAGACCTAGAATAAGTTGAACCAAATATCAAAGAAGAGCTGTGAAAAAAAAAAAAAAACAATAAGTAAGAAAGAGAAATTGGCCATCAGAGTAAATTCAACAACATATTCAGATGCCTAGACACTAACAAAAAATTACAAGCCATACTAGGAAACAAGAAGAGATAGCCAAGCCAAAGGAACTAACCAAAAATCCTGAAGAGATAGAGGATTTACGACAATTAATCAGTGATATCACAGAACTCTTCTAAATCACTTCAAAGAATTTAAAGAAAATATGACTAAAGAAATAAGGGATATTAAGAAGACACTGGGTGTAGCAGTTTGGTATTATTTATGGATTCCAAAAACTGATATTGGATTATGTTTGTAAATTGGTCTGTTCCTCTGGGTAAATTAGATTGTATTGGATTCAGAAGTTTCACTCTTACTTGTTTAAATTATGATTAAGGCTTTGATTTGGGCCAAATCAGTAGGACATTGAGTCTCTGCCCCCTCGGTGGGTGAGGACTCATAGATAAAATGACAAGGCAGATGAGTTAGTTGGAGTTTTAATGCTGGAACCCTAGGAAGTAAATACACAGAAAAGAAGATAAGTGAGGAAAGAGAGAAGACTCCATTAGACATGGCAGAAGCCCTGGGAAGAGAGACAAGCTATTCATCTGAGAGTTTACAGCTGGCTTTGTGGAGAGAGCAGAGCAGCTGAGCCTGGAGAGAAATGAGCCCTGGGAGAGAAAAAACTTATCCCAGGCTACAGCTGATATTGAAAGAAGGTGGGACCATGGAACCTTAGGAGGAAAAGGAAGCCTGAACCCTTGCAGACGTCAGCAACCATCTTGCTCCAACATGTGGCAATGGACATTGGTGAGAGAAGTAAATTACACTTTACGGCCTTGTGACTGTAAGCTTCTACCCCAAATAAACACCCTTTATAAAAGCCAATAGATTTCTTATATTTGCATCAGCATCCCTTTGACTGACTAATACACTGGGTGGGCATTAAGAACTATTTCAAAGCCTGCAAAGGAAAGTAACAGACCTTTTGAGAATGAAAGACAAGATATATGAGATTAAAAAACACATTGGAGTAACATAAGAGCAGATTTGAATTGCTTGAATATAGAATTAGTGATTTTGAAGACAGAACATCTGAACTGGAAAAGACAGGAGCACAGAAAGAAAAGAGAATGGAAAAAAAACAGAACAAAGTCTCAGGTAATTGAGTGACAACATGAAATGCACAAATATTTGCATTATTGGTGTCCCAGAAGAGGAAGAAAATGGAAAAGGGGCAGGAAGACATTTCGAGGAAATAATGACAGAAAATTTCCTAAGCCTTAGGAAAGATATAAGTATCAATATCCAAGAAAGACGATGCACCCCAAACAAAATAAATCTGAATAGACTTAGTCTGAGACATTGAGTACTCAGAATGACAAATACCACAGATAAAGAGAAGATTCTAAAAGCAGCAAGAGGAAAGCAAAGTATCATATACAAAAGAACCTTGGTAAGATTAAGTGCCAATTTCTCATTAGAAACTATGGAAACAAGAAGAAAGAGGTATGATGTATTTAAGGTACTGAAAGAGAAAAACTGCCAACCAAGAATTCTGTATCCAGCAAAACTGTCCTTCAAAAATAAGGGTTACACATGCCCAGCTGTGTCTGGGATCTCGGTGGAGTTGCAACTCCTACTCTACAACTCAATGGACTCACCCAAGTCACCTGGCGAGGAGATGATGCTGGACAATGGCCATCCCAGGGAATGGAGAGTCTGCAACTGCAGGCAGGATAATCCCATCCATCTTATCCATGGGATAGAAGCCCCCTCTCACTTGGAAGTGGAGTGGACATCACCATCCCAAACTCCTCAGGATTGGGGGAAGAGCTATGGACTAGACTGGACTTACTGGCATTCTGTTGTAGACATATTGTGATTCAAGCAGTGGAAGAAATTACAACATTGATGTGGAGCCAGTGGCCACTGGATGCTTTGGGGGCAGGGAAAGGAAAAGCAGTTGTAATACAGGGGCTTTTGGGGGACTTGGGAATTACCCTGAGTGACATTACAATGACATATATAGGCCATCTTACATCAGCATATACCATGCAGAACTGTGTGGGAGAGAGTGTGGTCTACAATGTGAACTATGGTCCACGCTTAGAGGCAAAGCCCCAGGATGTGTTATATCTATTGCAGGTGATGCACCACACTAATGAAAGATGTTTATGTGGGATGTTATGGGAGGTATGGGAGGTGGGGAACATGGGAATCCCTGTAATTTTTGTGTAACATTTATGTAATCTAAGCATCTTTTAAAATATATGAAAATAAAAAAAAAATTTAATTGAAAAAAATGAGGGTGACAGAAACTTAAATCTTTGATCCATCCATGTTCCAGTTGAGCCCTGAATTTCAGCAGAGTTGCAAACCCTACTCTCCAGTTCATTGGACTCACCCAAGACAACTAACAAAAAGATGGTGATGGACAATGCCTACCCCAATGAACAGAGTGTCTGCAACTGCAAGCAAGATAGTTCTACCCATCTGCCCCATGGGATCTAAGCTTCCTGTCAATTAGAAGCAGAGTGGGCATCACCATCCCCAAATCCTTAAGACTGGGGGATGAACAGTGGACTAAGTAGATTTATTATTATTATTCTACTATAAACTTATTATTATTCTAGCAATGGAAGAATTCTTATCATTGATATAAAGGCAGTGGCCACTAGAAGTTCTGAAGGATGGGAGAGGGAAGAATAGGTATAATATGGGGGCATTTTCAGGACATTAGATTGGTCCTGCATGAAATTACAGTGACTTATACAGGCCATTGTATATTTTGTCATAACCTACAAAATTGTGCCAGACAGAGTGTGAACTATAATGTAAACTGTAATCCGTAGTTAGTGGCAATGCTTCAATATGTGTTCAGCAATTGTAACAAGTGTACCACACTAATGAGGGATGTTGATGTGGGAAATTGTAGGAGGGGAGGGAGCGGGCATATGGGAATCTCTTATAATTTTTATGTAACATTTATGAAATCTAAAGCTTCTTTAAAAATAAAAAAAAATTAAAAATGAGGGTGAGATCAAATTCTTCACAAACAAACAAAAACTGATAGAATATGTTACCAAAGGACCAGAATTACAAGATATACTAATGGGAGTGCTTCTGCCTGAAAAAAAAAAAAAAATCAAGGGTGAGAGATTTGGACAAGAGTTTAGAAATGAAGATTATTAGGAAGTGTAAACTAAAGGATGAGAAGACAAACAATAGAATGATATGACAACAGAAAGCCAAAGGATAAAATGGATGAAGTAATGCCTTTACATTTACAATATTGAATGTTAATGGATTGAACTCCCCAGTCAAAAGACATAGACTGAGATAATGGAGAAAAAAATATGAACCATCTATATATTGTCTACAAGAGACCCACCTCAGACATAAGACATAACCAAGTTAAAAATGAAAGGTTGGAAAAAGATATTCTATGCAAACAGTAACCAAAAAAGAGCTAGAGTAGTGATACTAAGATAAGACAAAATAGATTTCAAATGCACAACTTTTATAAGGGATGAAGAAGGTCATTATATATTAATAAAAGGGACAATTCACCAAGAAGAATTAACTATACTAAGTATTTATGCACCTAACCTGAATGCCTCAAGACACACGAGGCACACACTGGCAAAACTGAAGAGAGAAATAGATGTCTCTACAATAATAGCTGGAGACTTCAATACAGCACTCTCAGTGTTGGATAGAATATCTGGACAGAGGATAAACAAAGAAACAGATAATTGAATAATATGATAAACGAACTAGACCTAACAGACATCTATAGAGCATTGCACCCTAAAACAGCAAGATATACTTTCTTTTTAGGTGATCATGGATCCTTCTCCAAGATAGACCATATGTTGGTTCACAAGACAAGTCTCAATAAATTTTAAAAGATTGAATTTATACAAATAATTTCTCTGATCATACTGGAATGAAACTGGAAATCAATAATGGATGGAAAATGGGAAAATTTATAAATATGTGGAGATTAAACAACTCACTCTTAAATAATCAGTGGGTCAAAAAGAAATTGAAACAGAAATCAGCAAATATCTTGAGACAAATGAAAGTGAGAACACAACATATCAAACCTATGGGAAACTGCAAAGGCAGTGCTGAGAGGGAAATTTATAGCCTTCGATGCTTACATTAATAAAGAAGAAAGAGCTAAAATTGGAGACCTAATTGCAAACCTGGAGGAACTAGGAAAAAAAAACAGCAAACTAATCCCAAACCAAGCTGAAGGAAAGAAATAGTAAAGATCAGAGCAGAAATAAATAAAATTGAGAACAAAAAAAGAGAGAGAGAGAGAGAATCAACAAAACCAAAAGTTAGTTCCTTGAGAAGATGAACAAAATTGAAAACCTTTAGCTAGACTGACAAAGAAAAAAAAATAGGAAAGACAAATAAATAAAATAAAAAATGAGAGGGGGACATTACCACTGACTGCAGAAATAAGAGACCTCATAAGAGGATAGTATGAACAACTCTATGCCAAAAACTAGTCATGTAGAGGAGATGGACAAATTACTAGAAACACACAAATCACCTACACTAACTCTAGAAGAAATAGATGACCTCACCAAACCAATCACAAGTGAAGAGATTGAAACAGTCATCAAAAACCTCTCAAAGATGAAAAGCCAGGGACCAGAGACTTCACTGGTGCATTTTTCAAAAAATAAATTTTATTTTATTTTATTTTTTTAAAAATACTTAGATTACATAAATGTTACACAAAAAATACAGGGATTCCCATATGCCCCACCTCCCACACCTCCCACACCTCCCACAACATCCTTCATTAGTGTGGCACATCACCTGCAACGGATAAACACATCCTGGGGCTTTGCCATTAAGCATGGACCATAGTTTACATTGTAGACCACACTCTCTTCCACACAGTTCTGCATGTTATATGATGATATAAAATGGCCTATATTTGTCATTGCAATGTCACTCAGGACAATACCCAAGTCCCGAAAAAGCTCCTGTATTACAATTGCTTTTCCCTCTCCCTGCCCCCAGAGCAGCCAGTGGCCACTGGCTCCACATTTATGTTGTAATTACTTCTATTTCTTGAATCATAATATGGCACTGGTGTATTTTACCAATCACTCAAAGACAATCTAATATCAATCTTGCTCAAGCTATTCCAAAAAATTTAACAGGAAAGAATGCTACAAACTCATTCTATGAAGCCAACATCACCCTAATACCAAAACCAAGTAAAGATGCTGCAAAAAAAGAAAATTACAAACTGATATCTCTAATGAATATAGATGCAAAAATCCTCAACAAAATACTTGCAAACAGACTCCAAAAGCACATTAAAAGAATTATACACCACAATCAAGTGGGATTTTACCAGGTATGCAAAGGAGGTTCTACACAAGAAAATCAATTAGTGAAATAAACCACACTGATAATTTGAAAAAGGAAAATCAAATGATCCTTACATTTGATGCAGAAAAGGTGTTTGACAAAATACGACACCTTTCCTTGATTTAAAAAAACACTCCAAAAGATAAGAATAGAAGGAAGCATTCTCTATATGGTAAAGTGTATATATGAAAAACCTTCAGCTAGCATAATTCAATGGTGAAAGCCTGAAAGCTTTCCCACTGAGATCAGGAACCATTGTTATTCAAAATTGTGCTAGGAGTTCTAGCTAGAGCAGTTAGGCTAGATAAAGAAATAAAAGGCACCCAAATAGGAAAGGAAGAAGTAAAACTTTCACTATTCACTGATGATATGGTCCTATATCTAGAATCTCATGAAAAATCAACAACAAAGCTACTAGACCCAAGAGACAAGTTCAGGAAAGTGGCAGGATACAAAATTAATATGCAAAAATTAATAGCATTTCTATACTCGACTGACCTGCAATCTGAGGAAGAAATCAGGAAAAAACGCTCCATTTACAGTAGTCTCTAAAACACTCGAGTATTTAGGAATAAACTTAACCAAGGCATAAAGGACCTGTATTCAGAAAACTATAAAACATTGCTAAAAGAAACTGAAGAAGACTTAAATAAATGGAAGGACATTCTGTGTTCATGGCTTGGAAGACTGAATATCATAAGGATGTCAATTCTACCCAAACTATTTACAGATTTAACACAGTCCCAATAAAAATCCCAACAGCCTTTTTTGCATTAGTGGAAAAAAACAATTATCAAATTTATTTGGAAGGGTGAGGGATCCCAAACAGCCAAAAAGATCTTATAAAAGAGGAACAAAGTTGGAGGACTCTCACATCTAGACTTTAAAATATATTCCCTAGCTACAGTGGTAAAAACAGCATAAAGACAGACACATTTATCAATGGAGTTGAGAACTCAGAAATAGACCCTCACATCTACAGTCAAGTGATTCTTGACAAGGCATTCACACCCTCCCAGCTGGGCCACAACAGTCTATTCAACAAATGATGCTGGGAGAACTGGATATCCATATCTTAAAGAAAGAAAGAAGACCCCTATCTCATACCTTATACAAAAATTAACTTAAAATGGATCAAGGACCTAAATATAAAAATGACAACCGTAAAACTCCTAGAAGAAAATGTAGGAAAGCATCTTCAAGATCTTTTGGTAGGCAGTACTTTCTTAAACCTTACACCCAAACCACAAGCAACAAAAGAAAAAATAGATAAATGGGACCTCCTCAAAATTAAACACCTTTGCACCTCAAGGGACTTATCAAAAGGGTGAAGAGGCAGTCAACTCAATGGGACAAAATATTTGGCAATCACATATCTGATAAGGGTTTAATGTCTATGATATACAAAAAGATCATAAAACTCAACAATAAAAAAACAAACTACCCAATGAAAAAAATGGGCAAAAAACTTGAAAAGACAATATTATAAAGAAGAAATACAAATGGCGAAGAACATGAAAAAATGCTCAACATCACTGGCAATTAGGGAAATGCAAATCAAAACTACAATGAGATATCATTTCACACCTATTAAACTGGATGCTATTTAAAAAGTCAGAAAACTCTAAACGTTGGAGAGGATTTGGAGAGATAAGAACTCCTATTCACTGTTGGTGGGAATGTAGAATGGTACAGCTTCTGTGAAGGACTGTTTGGCAGTTCCTAAGGAAGTTGAACATAGACTTGCCATGTGACGCAGCAATACCATTACTAGGTATATACCCAGAAGAACTGAGAACAGAGACACAAATAGACATCTTCACACCAATGTTCATTACTGCATTATTCATAATTGCAGAACGTTGGAAACAACCTAGTTGTCCATCAACTGGTGAATGGATTATCAAATTGTGGTGTATACACACAATGGAATATTATGCAATGGTAAGAAGAAATGAAGTCATGGAGCATATGACGACATGGATGAAACTGGAGTACATTATGTTGAGTGAAGCAAGCAAGACAAAAAAGGACAAATACTGTATGATTGTGATATTATGAACTAAATATACTATGTAAACTCATGGAGTCAATAATTAGAATATAGGTCAGCAGAAAATAGGAGGGTAGAGAATGGAAAGCTGAGGGCTAATCTGTGAGAGTTGTTAAAAAAGTTGTTTTGTAAATTTTAGAAATGAATAGAAATGGTTAAAGTATATCATGGTGTTTGTAACTAGCAGTGTTATTGTATGGGTATGACAGCGGTTGAATAGGAAAGTCTAAGGTCATGTATATTACTAGAAGGAAAGCTAAAAACTGTAACATGGGACTGCAGAAGATAGTAAACCCCATGTAAAATATGAATATGGATGATATTGAATATATAATACTGCTTTTACAAAATATAAATACTAATTATAATACAGACAAGGAAAAAGAATAGCGGCTATGTATGGTAGGAGAGGCATAGAGAGATTGAGAGGTGATGAGTTTTGTTTTTTTGTTTTTTGTTTATTATTTTATTTGAATAATGAAGTGCTCTGGGAGTGATTGGGGGGATGAATGCACAAACATGTTATTAAACGGAATACCATTGATTTTACTCTTTTGGTGGATTTATGCTCTATTAATATGTATCAATAAAATTGAAAAAATCAATAAAAAAAGGAAATGAAAAAAAATTTAATGTGACCCATGGACATGATTTGTGTCCATTCTCCCCAACTGTCAATCCTTTGAGTCTAGTGCTGTCATGAGAAACTCTTCTTTTGATGCCATGAAAGTTAAAAACAAAGCTTAAAAAAGAAAAGTGGGGCTAATCACCCTGACGTTAAGGAACTGTATGATAATCAGCAGGAAGCTGATTTCCAAAGGAGAGGTATTTGAAATTCAGGGAAGACTTTGAATTTGGAGAAGTCTTGAGAAAGTCCAGTGAATCCCTGGGAGGTATCTGAGAATGATTTGCTTCAATATAGCTAGGTTGCTTAGAAAATATGCAGACTCAAAAACCAAGGTCAACTTTCATTCTTGGGCTAAACCTAAAAGGTTGTTTGATTAATAAGGAAAGTCAAGAGGTTATAATCTTCACATTTTTTTTGAGGAGCACAAACAGTACACAAGCATTGGAGACAAATGCTTTTTGCCATTTAGACACAGGAAATGTAATAAGATAATAAAAGAAGAAAATATCAAAGGTATACAGTCCCTCCATCCTTTACCCCTTATAGTAGTTTGGCATTATTTATGAATCCCAAAAATAGATTCTGGATTATGTTTGTAAACTGGTCTGTACCTGGGCATGATTAAATCATGATTAGGGTTTTGATTGGGCCACATCAGTAGGACATTGAAAAACCACATGGCAGAGCAGAGAGTGGAGTTTTTGAGTTTTGATATGGAGTTTTGATCCTGGAGCCTGGAAATAAACTTACAGATAAAGCAGATATGTGAGGAAAGAGAGAAGGTTCTGTTAGACACAGCAGAGGCCCTAGGAAGTGAGACTAGCTGTTCACCTGAGAGTTTACACCTGACCTTGTGGAGAGAGGAGAGCAGCTGAGCCCAGAGAGAATCGAGTCCCAGGGAGAGAGACAAAGCCTAGAGAGCCTGATAGTCTACAGCTGGCCTTGTGGAGAAAACAGAGCATCTGAGCCTGGAGAGAATCGAGCCCCAGGAGAGAAACGAGACTTATCCCAGCCTACAGCTGATATTGGAAGAACCTGGGACCATGGAGCCTTAAGAGGAAGAGGAAGGCTGCACATTGGCAGCCATCTTGCTCCAACACGTGGCAACAGACTTTGGTGAGGGAAGTAACTTATGCTTTATGGCCTTGTGAATGTAAGCTCCTATCCCAAATAAATACCTTTATAAAGCCAACAGATTCCTGGTATTTTGCATCAGCACCCCTTTGGCTGACTAATACACCCCTGTTGCCTGACAAAAAACCTAGGTAATCAGCCTGATGCACTCATAGACTCATTTTGAGACAACAGGATTTCAAAGAAAGAATTTTAATTGCATTGTGCAAGGCAGGAGAATAGAAGATAAAGATCTCAAATCTATTTTCCCTGAATTGTATAAACTTGGGGTTTTTATGAAATTCAAAAAAAGGAAGGTGGAGATAGTGGCTTTGGGATGTTAGGAGATATTGATTGGTTTGTTTAATTGGCAGTGTATAAGCTGAGGTCCCAGAGGCTGGCTGGGGTAAACATCAGGTTACAGGTTACAAACTGGGTCATAAATTGCTTAATTTATGTCCATTAGGATCTGACAAAGTCCTGTTAAGCAATACATGAAGTTGTAAATAGTTCAATCCACATAGGATAAAGTAGACAAATTGTAAATCACCAAACATGACTAACTTAAGCAAAGTGGACTGTCAGGGGGCAGTTAAGGATTCACAAAATCCATGCATGGTAAGATAAGGAAATACAAATAGGGCCTAGCTAAGAGTTAAAGTTTGGCACTTATAAAACAGTACTAAAATCAAAGAAAAAAGTTTCAGACATTTTTCTCTAGCTACTTTAAAGTTAAATACATCAAGGCCATGATTACAGTGAGTAGTCATTCTACATTATACTAAAAGTAAGAAAGAATCTCTATAATAATTCAGTGACTATAGTTATTTGTAAACTCATGACTATAGTTATTTGTTGATTCTCATTACTCAGTTTCACCCCTAGGACAACTTTGATTATAAAAGCCAAGTTCAATTTTTTGGTTTCTTACAGATTTTTTTTTTTTAACAATCATGGATAATGAAGACATGAACATCCCCTATGTATGTATCTTTGAGGTTTTTTTAGTATATGCTTAAGAACAATGGCTCTAATCTTCTAAAAATTTTTAAAATTTAAAGTGAATATTTTCTGAAATTAACAGTTCCTTGGCTATCACTAGTACACTTTCAATTGAAATCTGCCCTCATCAACTGGAACTGGGACTTGCCCCCCACATCCTAATTTTGAGAGCCACACATAGACTATAACTTCTCTGCTGTCCATTCCGTATGCACTATTATGTGATTGTTCTAATTGAAGGAATTAGTGATGCACAGTTGGCATCATTAGAAGTTACTTTTACCTCGGTCATTTTCAAGTCAAGTAAGGATTGGTCAATGCCATGGGCAATTCTAATAATATTCTTTGATAGCCCAGGTTTGCTCTGAATCTCTCCTGTTTCAAGCTCGGGCAGATTTGGGCTCTGCTTGTCACTTATCACTGCTTCCCAGGTGTGATTTACCTCTGCATGTATGAAATTGCAGGCTGCTCAAAACTCCCTCCATCCTGTCACACCTGCACAATGCCTACCAAAAATGCTTAAATATTTGCTTGCTTATTTATCTTTCTATTCTTGTATTTCTTGAGTCAAAAGATTTTGCTCTGGAGAGTTTTCCTTCCATTTCTATAAAATGCTTATAAACTTATACATGGCAATTTTCATGCAGATTGGTTATTTCTTCAAAATTCACATCTATATCACTGATGGTCTCATCACAGTGGAATGAATGCTTTGAAATCATCTGAAAATTAAAATTAATCATGGTACTGGTGACCTCAACTTCAGTGCTGAGGAAAACCATACCATGTTGTCATTCCCTTGACTAATAATCATCAGTTCAGGGGTAAGTTGAACATGATGTATTTGGTACATGGTCTTCCTCTTTGGGATTGCAGAAAGTGAACCCCCTAAATTGTGGAGGTCAATCCTTTGACTAAGAAATACCATTCTTTAAAAGCTCTGAAGAACAGCTCTCTTCAAATGCTTATCTGCCATTTGAAAACAATACAAATTTAATGACAAGGCTATTTAACATAATGTCAGCATATGCATTCTTTAACAAAGCAAGATGAGGTTTTACAATTGTGAGAACTTTTCTGAGTCATGTAGCAGCCCAAAACTCTGTGAACAGGCCTGTGTTTAAGGCTTCAGAGAATGGAGTGGCCCATGGGCTAGTCAACCCAAATCCATATATCCATATGAGACTCTAATTTGTAAGCATGACCCCCAGGGAAAACTAATTATAATTCAACCCCTTCATTTTACAAAAGGCAAAACTGAGGTTAAGAGGTCAGAGATTGCAATGCACTTGTTGGTGATAAGAGTAAGTACTCTGGTCTTCTGACTCTCTCCCTTGGACACTTAATGAGAGAATAGAGGACATATATGTGCCTCTGCTGGACAATTCATTCCAAGTGTTTCTTTTGAAACTTTAAAAATCTCATGCCAAAAATAAAGGAATTCAAATAATCTCTAAAGTTGTACTCTGTGTGCAGTTCAGAGAATGAGGAAACCTCTATGCCAAAGATATGGTACTGAAAACATCCTTCTGAAAAGTGCGAATATGTTTTGTCTTTATAATGATGTAAGAAATTACTTGTTCATTGCCAGAAATGTACATTACAGATGAGGCGTGAAGAAAATATTGATATTAAACTGTGAAAAGTTTAAAAAGTATTTCGTTGTGACAAATTACTGCTAAAGAACATATACTCTTCTACCTAAGTGACGCCTGATGAATTCATTAGACAGTTAATACAGAAATGGGATCACATAATTTTGGAAACTATTTGAAAAACTGACATTTAAGAGTATCTGCTAACTAAATGGACCTAAGTTTATAAAAAGAAGGAAGAAAAATACGACAATACTAAAGCTATGTATATTTATACAAACGCATATATGAGACAGATGATATGGGACATAGATTAGATTAAATAAGAATTATGTTTCTTTATTTTTATTTATTTGTTGGTGGGGTAGTGAGGTAAGGTGGTTAGAAAGAACAAATTTTAAGCAAAACAAAAGAGAAATGCAAGAATACTGAGTTGCTAAGAAATTATTCCATTAGAGAAACAGAGAGTGAACTGTTGATGCATAAACTAATGAAACAGTGCAAACCCAGCATATTTTGCCCAAAAGTTTTATTTTTTTTATTTTTTTTTATCATTAACCTAAGTCTAAGAGTCTAAATGCTCCAATTAGTTATGCAGTGAAAAATAAATCTATCACATTTAATAAACTA
Source organism: Tolypeutes matacus (assembly GCA_026826555.1). NCBI lineage: Eukaryota > Metazoa > Chordata > Mammalia > Cingulata > Chlamyphoridae > Tolypeutes > Tolypeutes matacus. The sequence continues at coordinate 2,829,132 of JAKSZT010053846.1, forward strand.
CTGAATTAGTAGAGACTGTGATTATCAACTTTCGGAAGAAAAATCAAGCAACCTTGCTTTCAAAAAAAAAAAACTGGAAGAAAAATCAAGCACCATACTGTTGCAGTTGGGCAGTTTGATGTAATTACGAATTCCAAAAATATAATTGGATCATGCTTGTAAACTGATCTGTTAATCTGGGCATGATTAAGTTATGATTAAGGCGTTGACTGGGCCACATCAGTATGGCATTGAGCCCCACCCCTTTGGTGGGTGGGGAATTGAGTATAAAAGGCAAGGCAAGAACAGAGTTGAAGCAGTCTTTTGAGAAGCAGTTTTGATGTTGGAAAGAAGGCCCCAGAAGCAGAAAAGCAAGCCGTGGCGAATGTCTCCAGCTGACCTTGTGGAGGAAACAGGAGCTAAGCCCAGAGAGAAATGCAGCCCCAGGAAGAGAGGAACCCCAGAAGCCTGAACCCTGGCAAAAGTCAGCAGCTGTTTTGCTCTAACACGTGGCAATGGACTGTGGTGAGAGAAGAAACTCTAACGCTTTATGGCCTGGTATCTGTGGACTTCTACCCCAAATAAATACCCTTTGTAAAGACCAACCCATTTTTGGTATTCACATTAGCACCCCTTTGGCTGACTAATACACATACTTTCAGAAAAAAACTGGTAATACATAGTAATGTGGATGCAAGTGACATTTACACTCTATGGGAGTAGAAATAACTTGGGTTCCTGGAAAAGATTGTCTTGTGAACGCTGGACCCAGAATAGTCAACACTTTGTTTTTCACATTATCTGTATTCCTTCTTCAAATTGCTAGCAAGATTAACAAAATTCAGCTATTTCTGTTAATTTAAGATACAATGGATTT
>JAKSZT010053846.1:2830387-3017176 GCA_026826555.1 Tolypeutes matacus
AAAAAAAAAGAAAGGCAATTAAATCAAACAGGAGGATTCAATATGTTAGCTAGCAAAAAAGTTATAAATAATTAACAAGAAACACTTAGGATTTATATAAAGTCTATTTTAAACTCTCTTAAAGTAAATAAATTAATATTTGAATAAATGGTATGAAAGACCTAATTTGGAGCTAGATGATATTTATATTGTAAAAATAGCAATGAACACTAAATTAATTGATAACTTTCATCTTAAACTATTAAAGCTGATTATAAATTAAATGTGAAATCTGGAAAAAGTGAGAATATCAAGAGCAAGACACATAAACTAATCAAACAGGTATTAACATGTATGTGGAATTATACTAGTTAAAAGAGTTTATTGGGAGGCGGAAGTGGCTCAAGCGATTGAGCTCCCACCTACCACACGGGAGGGCCGAGGTTTGGTTCCCGGTCCCTCTTAAAGAAGACAGCGAGCTGGCACAACGGGCAGGCACGGCAAGCTGACACAACAAGCTGACACAACAAGAGACACAAGAAGAAGAAAAAAAAACTTAATGAGAAACACAACAAAGGAATGGAGGTGGCTCAAGCAATTAGCCACCTCCCTCCCATATGGGAGGACCTGGGTTCAGTTCCTGATGCCTCCTAAAGAAACAAATGACTAACAGACACAGCAAGTGCAAACAATGAGGAGGTGGGGAGAAATAAATAAATCAAATAGATCTTTTTTTAAAAGGATATTGTTAATATTTCAGGAATAGACATATACTCCTTAAAACAGAAAAGAGAGTACATATATAGCCTCAAATTAAGGTGGAGATCAAATATAAAATAAGATTTGCAATTCAAGTTAGTGAAAAAAAAGAAATGAATGAATGAATTAGAAAATGGAGAATAATTAAAGTCAGACTTACCTCACTTCTTGCTCCAGAATAATATCTTATAAACAAAGCAGTCACATATTCAAAGGAATGTGTGAGAACTAAGAAGACATAAAAAAGTGAGAAATTTTTAAAGATGACTACCTAAATTTTTAAAAGATATAAGACAATAAACCTACAGTCAAAAGAGACAGATGATAAACTGAGAAAATAGTAGTTTTCAATACATATGCCTTACAAAAGGTTAATTCTAGTTTCATATTTCTATTCATATATGATCATATCCCTTCACATTAATAAAGAAAGAAAGTCCCATCCAGGAGAAAAATGGGCAAAATATATGAAAGGTCATTTTACAGAAAGTGAGGAAAAAAAGAATCCTTATAATTTTTAAAACATTATTTTAATGCATTCATAAAGAAATGCATATTAAAATTATGAGATGCTACTTTTCACAAACTAGATTGGTAAAATATAAAATGTTGATTATACAAGTGCTCGTAAGCATATGGAAAACTAACCCTTTCATCCAGGTTTTGGAAAGAGTGTAAATTTTGCTTGCAAATCTGGCAGGGTTTATCAAATTCTAAAATTTACAACCCTTTCACCCAAAATTTCACTTCTAGGAATTTTTCTTAGAATACAAGTCCTACGTGAGAGGCTGTATGTTATTTCGGAAAAGGGACTCTGATGATTTGAACCACTCCAATGTAATTTTATCTTTTAGTACAGTAATATTTAGTGCAATAATAATCTAGGACTTGTCTCTTAAGCAAAACAAGGTTGCTCTACAAAGTTATTGTACATATTCCTTGAAGAGTGTTGAGCTGTGAGGAACAAAAGTTCTTTGCCTTTTTCTTTCTCTCAATGGCTTCAGCAAACTCACTCAGCTCTAAAAGCTATTCTCTATTAGGACTCAGGGATTGTCCTAGATATTATATTGCTTCTAATCCTTCCATTCATTCATCAAGGTAGATATCCTTATCTACATATTAAAGATAAAGGAACTTGTTTTTCATGAGTGAAAGAGAAATTTTGCATCCCAAAGTGGAAGAGAGATGATCAGATAACAACACAGTGGCATATTTTGTATAAGAAGGAAGTGGAAAGGATTTGCATTCCTGTTATAATTAATATCTATTTCTGAGCTTGGAGAGAAAAACTCAGTATCACCTTATGTTAATGTCTAGGTCAATGCAATTACTGTCACCCTGATAAAAATTACTTTCTTTAAATTTATATAACTTAACACCAGAAACTAGAAGTCAGCAGAAGTTAAATTTAAATTAGTAAAAGTATGCTCTTAATCATCTTGCAGTATAAGAAAGATAAACTTAGAGGCTTTTTACACTAAAGCTAGAGAGAAGAAAACCTTCCAGACCACAATATTTGCTCAATGCAATGGAATATTTATGTGAAGGAGACTGGATAATCCCTATTTATGAAAGTCTGAATACCAATTAGGATACTTACAGATGAAAGTGTCTGAAAACCAAATAGATACTGGCTTAAAGAAATAGGATTTCGATAGCCTCATGAAACAACAAAAAAATGGGGAGACAGAATAGTTCCGGGACTGGTCATACATTGGTTCGATGATACCAGAGCTCCCGGTAAGCTTCTCGGAGACTTTCTCTGCAAGATGGTTGCTCAAAAGGAAGGAACAATCTTAGGTGTGTATTTCTTCCTAAAATTGAAGACAACTTCCCAGAAACCCTCATCACACTTCCTTTTAGTCCTTGGCCAAGGTTGTGTTTCACACCCACATCGATCGCTGGCCAAGGTATAGACTGGAATTCCCTCGGGTAGCTCACTTTAAAGGATATTCAATGTGTGGGATTGAAGAGAAGTCCATGAAGCACATAAGTCAAAATTTGAGCAACCAATTAGTGTCTGCAAAACTAATACTGAAGCACAATAGATTTTTCAATGCACAAGAGCAAGGGATGACTCCTCAAAGTTTATTAAGTTTCACAGTTCCTATTCAATTTCTCATACAAGTTCCTGTTCAAAATGATCAAAATCGATATATTTCTGTCCTTATTCTGGCTCATTAGCCCTTATAAATACACATTTTATAAATATTTTTGAAACTATTTAACCAGTTTTTCCCATCCTGATTTCTTTGCCAATGAGATTGAGAGTCTAGCACATGCCCTAAGTTAATCATAGGTAAATACAACAGTAAATCTCATAACTAAGGTGACCTCACATCCTAGTCTATAAATCTCTCATTTAAAGCAATAATAAAATATTATTAATCAGTCTTTCCATTTACTGCTTTTTCATATTTAGTTTTCAATTCAAGTGCTTTAATAATCTCCGTTAATTTCAAAACTTCAAACCTGAAAAAACAACAACAACAACAACAACAACAAGTAATTTGGGGAAAAAAAAGAGTCTATGGATTTACTTTATTTCTCCTGATTGAAATATATTGGTTTTTGGAGGAAATGTCTTTTGGTTCCAAATTATGTATATTGTGCAGCCTTTGTCTGTATTTTCCAAGTGATTTAAATGAATTTGAATCAGCTCATTAGGTTTCAGACTGGTGCTGAGCATAGTGACTCATTCCTAAATTAATATTGTCTATCCTGAAATACTCCTGTCTAAATCACTTTAATCACTGGAAAGATTCACACTTTTCAAAAGGAAGACTGCATTCAAATGAATTCTGCAACAGTTCATTAGGTAATGATGTCATTTATGTTCCCTGGGTCAGCAAATGTGTTCCTTCTCGGCTTTAAAAATGGACTGACTATGAGCTGATAAACAGGTACTTTGTATGCATTTGACATTCATACGTGCACTGAAGGGAGACATTATGTTGGAATGAAATGTTTCAATTTGGGACATTGCTATTTCTTAGATTCAGCCTCATCTTTTTTTTTTCTTTTTCTTTTCATAGCTTAGCAGCTTTATTGGACACATGTTCCTGTCTTTCAGAAGCAGTCGAAGTGTCAAATGCTTTGTCACATCTCCTTGACACCAGGCCGTTAAAAAGGAGATTCTAACTAGAGTTTAGCTTGAGCACACTAAAAGGCACACATTTAGAAAGAGCATCTTGTTTGATGATAAAATTTGGTGTCACTGAAATGGAGGCTACTGCAGGAAGACCTTGAAAGAGATAAACATGATCACAGAAAAGCAGATAAATAACCTAAGATTTCTCCCTTTCACTGTCCCTTGAAATTGTCACGCCCAGAAATATTACAAACTAAGGGTTGAATGTGGGTAGCATCTCAGAATATAAATGAGTGACCATTGAAAATCAGTCTGTTCAGTGGTTCCTAAATATTCATCCAGGAATAAACGGCAGACTGGTTGCACATGAATCAACAGGGGAAGAGTCTCCTGCCCTCTTCTGGGAGATTCTTCTTTAAGAAAGATACGCAAAGTCTAGCAACTTATCTTAGCTCATAGTGACAGAAGGAAAACAAGAACTTGAACTATGTTTCAAATGGTGAATTCTCTCATTTACTAATTTATTCATTCATTTAAAAAGTATTTACTTAGGTAAAATAGCTACCTTTATTGGGTACTTTCTGTGTGTTAGACATGCTATTAGAATTTTAAAAATATTATATCTAATTTAATTTTTATAACAATTATATGAAGTGAGTATGTTGACCCTACTTGTAGATATGGGAGTTTAGAAATGTCAAGCAATCTTACCCCATACAACGAGTATTGCATAGAAACAAGATTCAAATCCAGATCTGTCTGACAACAAACTCATTTTTATTCCTCTATTTTCCGCTGGCTCCCTTTTTGCTAATACCAGGGAAAGTAGAATGGAAAGTACAGGAAAAGGGACCACTACTTTTATTCAAGGGGCTCACCCAATGTCCCATTGTTTGCTGCTGTGTAATAAATGACTTCAGAATATAGGGTCATAAAATAGCCTTATTATGTTCATGGAATCTGTGGTTCAAAAGCGTGGACAGAACACAACAAAAAAGAGAAGCGTCTGCTCCATGATCTGTGGGTGCCTCAATGGCTGGGGACTGAGAAACATTTGGAAGTGTCTTCATTATATGTTTGAGGATTGATGCTGGCAATGAGCAGGGATCTCAACTAGAGTAATGGACTGAGATAATTATATGTTGCCTCTCTGTGTGGCCTGGAATTCCTTGCAGCATTTAAAGATTGAGTGTCCCAGGAGAACCAGGAAGAAGCTGAATCACCTTTTTATGACTTAGCCTTGAGGTATAATAGTTTCACGTCTTCTCGGGTCACAGCCTGTCTAGATTCAAGAGGATAAAACACAGACATACTTCTCAATAGGAGGACAGTCAAAGTCAGATTGAAAAATTGAGGGTTGGGAGATATGATTACAACCATCTTGACTAAATGAAATGTGCCACACTAGATGATAGAGCATAAGCAGGCTACCCAAGTCAATGGATATCTCCATAGGCCTAATGATGCAATGCCCCAAGTAAAAGTTCCTGGATGGCATCTAAGCAACATGTTTGCACTGCTGGACTGCTGACCTGGTGGCTATTTTTCATGTGAGTCTTTTCTCTTGATCAAGTAATTTTTCTTTATTCTGTACACCCTATGCACAGAGAAAAATATTTCAAGTAATTCTGGGTCTCTTTATGCAGAAAAACTGTCAGTTTTCTTTACATTAAAGGAAAGAAATTGGTTAGAGGAAAGACCCACAAGTAAGATTGCAAAGGAAATTCCCATAGGAACGTGTGAAATGCAAGAGCCATATTTGGGAACTGATGGCATTAAAAGCCTCAAGAAATCTATTCTGCTAAGAACTTGCTTCATGGAAATTATTATCAATTTTTCACAAAGTTTACAATTAGATTAAAATCTGAAGCACCAAGATATCTCTGTAGTGTGGCTATAATTATGACTAATGCATTTTCTCATACTTTAGGGGGAATTAAAAATGGAGAACTTTCTTTCCAACCTGCCATACCTTCAAAGTTATGCAGGCAACTCTGCCACCTAGGACAAGAGTGGTGAAACACAAATATTTACAGTGGCCAGGGAAGTGATCTCCATAAGTAAAATGCCAAATAACAGGCAACAGCATTCTTTAGAAAAAGAGTGTGCTGAGAAGGGATGAAGGTAGACTTGATGTGTGTATGTGTGTGTGTGTTTGTGTGCGTATAAGTGTAGGTGACAGAGAGACAGAGGCAGAGAAATCACTCGGAAATGGTGAGAGTTCTGCCATCATGGAGTGCACATTCTTGTTCATTCATTTTCAGACAGTTGCTGTCTCATAGGAATATGACTCTAATATTCCCTGATGTCTTAAAAGTTTTAAATAAGCTGGAAATATAGATTTTAAGTAAAAGATAATACTAACTATAAAATATTGTTGACAATTTCACTTTCTGTAAAATACTTAGTGGATCAAAAAATAATAATAAATTGATCCCAAAAGACAACAGAAAACCTCAGATGATGTTCAGTTTCAATCCTTGGGCCACTAGGCTTTATTACATTGTCTTCATGATAAGACTAGTAATCATTATTTTGACTACTGAGAAAAGATATTAATTTTTGTTTTGTTTTGTTTTCATACCAGTAAAGGATTCTGATTTCATTTTTCCATTATTTCTTAAATATATTTAAAATTTGGCTTCCTGCCTATATCTTCAGTTTTAAGTTCATTTCCACCTTCATAGATTAAGAATGAGAGTTTCAGTGTTCATCAATCTCTAAGGATTATCAGCTGTGAGACCTTAGGCAGAGTGCTTAACTTCTCCCCTGCCTTTGTTCCCTAATCTAAATATGATAATAATCATAATACTTAGGTCTTTGAATTGTTGAGCAGATTCAAAATAGTAACACATATAAAGCAAATAGAACTGTGCCTGGCAAATATTAAGTAGTCAATAAATATGATATGTGAGAAATCATAATATATATTAATTAATAATCTTTTTTTCCTTCTTTTTCCATTTAAAAATTTATTGAGGTATATCTCTCATACATAAACATACATAAACAATAAGTAAAAGTTGTGAACTTACAAAGCAACATGCATAACATCATACAGGGGTTCCATACATCAACCCACCACCAACATCTTGCATTATTGTGAGGCATTTGTTATAAATTACAAAAGAATATCGACAAAATCTTCCTACTGACTATAGTCCATATCTTACCTTTGGTATATTTTTCCCTAACCCACCCAATTACTATTTTTTAAAATATATTTTTATTACATAAGCTATGAACTTACAAAACCATCATGCACATGTGCAGAATTCCCATATAACACCCCTCCATCAATACACCACACCATGGTGTCACATTTGTTACAGATTATGAGATAATATCATCAGACTATTATCACCAACCATGGTCAATAGCATACATTTGGCACACTTTTTTCAAATTATCCTTTTATCAACACAGTACATCTTTGGCATAGATGCATGAATATTACAGTATTGCTGTTAATCACAGTCCTAGATCATTCCAGTTGTATTTTTCCCGTACTTCACCTTCCTACCACCCTACAAAATGACATACATAAGCTCTAGCTCACAAAGAACACTCTTGCATGTGTACCATCAACCACAGTTCTCATCCACTTCTGGGTTTACTTTGTTTTTCAGTCGGCAGATTCTACACCCTTTCTATCCACATTCCCATTTATAAACCAGCTGTTACTCACTATAATGTGTTACCACAAACTCTATACATTTCCACACTTTTACAGTAAAGTTAATTAAAACTTCTATATACATTAAACATCAGTATTCCATCTCAGTCCTCCTCTTATCTCCATTCAGGATCTACCACCTACCACCAGGTCTAGAAAATATTTTCCTACATTTTCTTCTAGAAGATTTATGGTTCTTGCTTTTATATTTAGGTCTTTGATCCATTTTGAATTAAATTTTATATAAGGTATGAGATAGGGGTCCTCTTTCTTTCTTCTATGGATATCCAGTTCTCCCAGCACCATTTGTTGAATGGATTGTTCTGCCCAAGCTGGGAGGCTAGTCAAAAATCACTTAACCATAGATGGAAGGGTCTGTTTCTGACCCATCAATTCAGTTCCATTGGTCTATGTATCTGTCTTTATGCCAGCACCATGCTGTTTTAACCATTGTAGCTAGGTAATATGATTTAAAGTCCAGAAGTGAAAGTACTCCAACTTTGCTTTTCCTTTTTAAGATGTTCCTGGCTATTTGGGACCACTTACCCTTCCAAATAAGTTTGATAATTGTGTTTTCATTTACTTAAAAATGCTGGTGGAAGTTTTATTGGTATTGCATTAAATCTGTATATCAATTTCAGTGGAATTGACATCTTAACAATATTTAGTCTTCCAATCCATGAGCATGGAAAATTCTTCCAATTATTCAGGTCTTTTTTATTTCTTTTAATAATGCATTCTAGATTTCTATATACAATTGCTTTATATCCTTGGTTAAGTTTATTCCTAAATATTTAGTTCTTTAAGTTGCTATTGTAAATGGAATTTTTTTCCTGACTTCCTCCTCAGATTACGCGTTACTAATGTCTTTTAAAGTCTATTTCATCTGATGTAAGTATAGCCACTATGTCTTTTTTTTTTTTCTTTTGTTACTGCACTTTCAATCTATTGATATCCTTGGGTCTAAGTTGAGTCTGTTGCAGACAGCATATAGATTGCTCATATTTTCTTATCCATTCTGCCAGTCTGTGTCTTTTTGGTTGGGAAGTTTATTCCATTAACATTCAATCTTATTACCATAAAGGCAGTTCTTATTTCACCCTTTTCCAGCCTTTCACTTTCAATCTATTGATATCCTTGGGTCTAAGTTGAGTCTCTTGCAGACAGCATATAGATGGCTCATATTTTCTTATCCATTCTGCCAGTCTGTGTCTTTTGGTTGGGAAGTTTATTCCGTTAACATTCAATGTTATTACCATACAGGCAGTTCTTATTTCACCCATTTTGACCTTTGGGTTTTATCTGTCATATTTTATACTTGTCACTCTTTTGAGACTTTTAGTTACTTTTACTGATATAATCTTCATTTCTAGACTCTCTTCCAAGCCTCTCTCTCCTGTCTTTTCTTTTCATACTGTAGCACTTTAGTATTTCCTTCAAGGCCAGTTCCATTGTAATAAACTCTCTCAGTTTCAGGTTTTCTGTGAATATTCTAAACTCACCCTCATTTTTGAAAGACCATCTTGCTGGATATAAGAATCTTGGCTGGAAGTTTTTCTCTTACAGTATTTTAAAAATCATACCACTGTCTTCTTGCCTCCATGGTTTCTGATGAGAATCAGCACTTAATCTTATTGGATATCCCTTATATGTTATGCATTGCTTTTCTCTTGCTGCTCAAATAATTCTCTTTGTCTTTGTCATTTGACATTTTGATTAGTATGTATCTTGGAGTTGGTCTATTAAGATTTATTCAGATGGGAGTATGTTGTGTATTGGACACGGGTATCTATGTCCTTCAAAAAGGTTAGGAAATTTTCCACCATTATTTCTTCAAATATTCCTTCAGCTCCTTTTCCCTTCTCTTCTCCTTCTGGGACACCCATGACACATATGTTTACATGTCTCTGGCTGCCGCTTGGTTTCCTGAGACCTTTTTCAATTTTTTTCATTCTTTGCTTCATCTGCTCTTTTGTATGTTCTCTTTCAGAGACCATGTCTTCAAACTCACCATTTCTTTCTTCTACCTCCTCAAATCTGCTATTATATGACTTCAGTGTACTTTTAATTTCATTTATTGCACCTTTCATTCCCATAAGATATGCTATTTTTCTATGTATGCTTTCAAATTCTTCTTCATGCTCATCAAATGTCTCCTTAATATCTTTAAATCTCTTTAGCCATCACATTGAATTTATTATGGAGATTTGTTTGAACATCTATGATTAGTTTCTCAACCCCTTTCTGCCATCTGGAGGCTTATCTTGTTCCTTTCACTGGGCCATATCTTCCTGCTTCTTGGTCTGGATTGTAGTTTTTTGTTGGTGTCTTGGCATCTGGCTTACTAGAGTATTTATTCTTGGTGCAATGTCTATCTTTAGTTTAGGGCTCCCTATCCTTTCTCCCTTGCTGGTTGTGTAGTAGGAGCTGAAGATGTAGTTGGTGCTGTAAGCTATGGAGGCTCAAGCTGTCCACGTTGCCCAAGAGACCAAGGAATCTTCTCCCACCTTTCTCCTTTGTCAGGGATAAGAGCAGAGCCACAGCCATGTGTAATCCAAGTCATGCAGGCCTAGACTGTAGTTGCACAGAGAAACTGATGAAGTTACCCCCTTCCTCCCCTGCCTGGGGGAGGGGGTTGGAGCTGCAGGTGTGGGCAGCAGTCTATGCTGTGCAATTCCAAAATGACTGCAGTTGCCCCAGTAGATTTCTGACTATTCAGCCTGTGCCAGCCAAATGTACCCACAGTTACCCAGAGAGGCTGGAGGTCCCTCCAGCTTCTTCCCTGCCAGAGGTGGGGTTGAAACCTAGGCTAGGGCTGCAGTACGATCTGGGTGGACAGAAGCCCGTTTCTACTGTTCACTGTGATTTTCAATCAGCCGGCTTCCCCTCATACCTGGGGTGGAGCCAAAATGGCAGCTACTGGCCTCTTTCCTATTTGGAGAGATTCAAAGTTTAGCCCTTCTTAGTGTTATACTTTATCCAGGCTAATTTACTAACCAGTAGCTGAAGTCAGTATCAAACCATCTCTTCCTCCCCTGTTTTGGGGGAAATGGAACTTCTAACTCCAGCCACAAATAGCTCTTTAGGTGGCTTGCTCCACCAAAGTAGGATGATCACAGGCCTCTGTGGCATGGCCCATAGTTTCTGGGAGAGGTGGCTGCAGGTCCCCCAGCTTCCTCCCTGCTGGAGGTTGGGCTGGGGCTTAGGCTAGAGCTGTAATCTGTTCTGAATGGAAAGAAGCTGGTCCCTGACAGCACTGTGATCTTCAGTCTGCCCCATTTTCCTTCATGCTGGGGGGCAGAGTTAAAATGGTGGCTACCAGTGCCTTTCTGACATGGACAGTTTCAAACGTTAGCTATTCTTAGAATTATACGTTAGCCAGCTGAATTGACTAGTCAGTAGCTGACTTTAGTACCCAACTTTCTTTTCCTCCCTCATTTTGGGGAAATGGAGCTTCAATTCCAGTCATAGAATAGCTCCTGAGGCTGCTTGTGCGGCCATTGAAGGATGGGCACCAGCCTTCACAGCTTGGAGTGCTCTACTCATGAATCTTCTCTGCAGATGAGCAGTCTCTCCTTCTATTCTTTCAAGGATGTTGCAGGACGCTCTTCTGATCTCCTAGATCCCCCAAACAGGTGCTTTAGATAGCTCTGGGTGATTACTAACTTTCCTGTAGCACGAGCTGACTCTAGGAGCGCCTTACTCTGCCGCCATCTTGCTGTTTGTCTAATTAATAATCTTTTGACCCATGGATTTGTCTTGCTAATATTTTATTTATTATTTTTGTATCCATGTTTTTAATTGAGCCTGGCTAATAGTTGATTTCTCTACTGAGTATTGTGAATTCTGTTAGTCACATGAAAACAACTGGGTAGGAAACCATGTTTTTTCCACTGGTCATAAGGTAGGCAGAGAGCATGGTAGAAAACAGGCTCATGACTGATTTCTGATGGTGACTTAGTTGGCCCCAGACATTTTTTATTCCAATGTCTATTGCACGCAAACCTTCACAACTGGATAGAGAGTGTGCATAGTGCCAATCTAAACTTTCTAGTCAATACTAGTGATAAAGTTTCACGTGTCTGAGAGAAGGAAGCAAGCAAAACAAAACTATAATAACTGCCCTTCACCCTTTAAAATCAGAAAATTTCTTCTGAATGAGTAGTTCATATCTTATTTACTATATAAAGGACTCTTACATAGACTCCATTGCCAGTGTCCCACAAATTTGATTGATATCATTTGTCATTCAAATGCTTTGGAAGAAAATGAATAAGAATGTGCAGCATTATTTGGCCACAGTAAAGATCCCAGAGATCTGAAATTTCAAACAACTTCCTAGATACTTTCTTATTTTGATGAACTCTCTTACTCTGAAAATTAAAATATCTCTTAACAAGATGATTGATCTATTTCTACATCAGATTAGGACAAGGAGACATGAGAGATGACATTGACAAAATATTCAAGCAAGACAAAAGTAAACCCATTAAGTAGAGCCATTTAAAAAGGGAGAAGTATATAATAAATGTGAATCAACTAATAATTCTTGTTTAATGGCATTCATGAGAAAGAATGAAGGAAAACTAAAAGAAAAAGAGAAGTAAAAAATAAAGAGATAATCATGTGAAAATATTAATGAAAGAAAGGAAAAATGGAAATGAGGAGGATGAAGAGGGACCAGAAAATGAGGACAGATGAGATGACACAGAATTCCAATGCATTTTACCTTTTAAAACTTCTCTCCAATCCTTCATAACAAAGGGAAGCCTTTTTTCATTTTGTTTTGTTTTTCTCTTTTACTCAATTATAGTACCTCTTGAGGTCTCCATTCTTTCTGATTAATGCTATATTTCAAATTTTATTTTAAAGGGAAAAGATCTGAAAGTGAATAAAATAGGAAAATAATGCTTTCTAGTTTATTTTCTAAGTTTATGTCTGACTTTTTACATCTCAAAACAAAAGTTTGATGTGGAATCGGCATACCACTGTTGTTCTGTTGTTTAAAAATAAAAAGTAAAAATAAAAATTTTCTCTCCTTCCTTTTCCATGAACTTCAGAGTACCAGACCTTTATATTAGGATATATAACCACATTTTGGCTCTTTATATAAAAATCTCAGAATTTATATTGTCTTTGACTGAATATGGGCAGTTAGCATTCCCTAGCATGATTTTAAAAAGTAAACAAAAACTTGGATTAAAATATTTGAGTGTGTTGAGTTTGCACGTTAGTAAACTGGACTCTCTCTAACAATGTTTAATTGTGATATTTATCAGACAACTTTGTAGTTTATATATAAAAAACAAAGGCATAATGCATATACTCGATAGATATTCAATAAATAGTTATGATGAAATTATCTCCCAACATTTATAATTACCAGTCTCATTAAAATTTAAATGGGATTTAAATTTTTTCTTTTCAGTTTCTTGAGAAGAAGTAAAAAGATATTCTATTTCAAACTTTTTAAATGTTCAAGTCATTTCGTTTTCTCAAAATTTTTTTCAATCTTGGAGCATTTCATTTCCAAACAAGTTATAACACATTGCGGAAGGTTCAGTTAGCTGCCAAAGGAACTACAAAAGCGGAATATATTATAATAATCACATTTTAAAGGCATCAGAGAGCTGTAAGCAAAAATAAAGACTAATGGAATGAAATTCCAGAGAGGGGAGACCCATTCAGAGGAGAGGCGAGAATGCCCTGAAAGTATTTGCAAATTTTGAGTACAGGTTAAACACTGAACATTCTGACTTGTATCAGGAAGAAGGATCTTCCTAGGGAAAAAGAAACCAGCAGACCTTTCACCAGTTACTTAGAGCTAGAGTGAAAAAGAGAAAGAATGGGAAAATTCCCTAAACTACTCCTCTCCATAACCCCACCACCACAAATTTTATTTGCATAATCCTGTGATCACACAAGAGGCTAAAGAAATAGGCCGAAAACCTCTGATTATTTTTCAGCAATATCTTGGGTTTTATGATGGTGGTAGGAAAGGGGGGTGGGGTGGGCAGTGCAGATAGAAACTGTAGAGGGTGAAACTCAGGCTTGTCTCTCGGAAAATCAGATGACCCCAAAAGAGGGGAAAAAAGAGAGGAATGGTTTTTCATACTTTTCCATATGTAAAGTATGAGCTTTACCAATTTGCAACTTAGTTTAGATTTAGATGATCAGCCCCACATTCTCTTTGCTTAACAGAGGAAAGCATTAACTTTGTCTAGTTAAATATTACATCATCTGGAATCTCTCAATTTTTCTTACACAACATCCATCATACAATAAAAAATGATGCTTACAAAATGTAAAGACTAGATGACTTGTAATCAATAAAAAATACTAAATCAAACAAGACCCATGGGTACTGGAATTAGCAGAAGGAGAGTTTAGAATAATTATGAAAGATATGTTCATGAAATAGAGAAAATATGAGGGAAAGAGATGAAAAGATGAAAAATTTCTACCAAATATTGGAACCTATGAAAAAAAAAAACAATCAAATGGACATTTATTTTAGAATTAAAATTATGTGGCCTTAAGAATGTCAACAGATGGATCTGGCAGCATATTGGACACACAGGTTTCAAAATTTTAAAAATGAAAAATACAAAGCATGCATATAGAGAAAAAAGGCAGGGGAAAATGTACTAGAAAGATACAGCACACACAAAAAATAAAAAAGATGTATAAATGGAGTCTCAGAGAGAGAAGGAAGAGAATGTGGCAGTAGAAATAGGTTGAAGAGATATTGGCTAGGAGTTTTCCAAAATTGATTAAATACATCAGTCCAGGCTCAAAAAGAGCAATGAACCTCAAGCAGGATATACTCAGGTTACACTGCAGAAAAGCAAAGATGAAGAGAAAATCTTAGTAGCAGTCAGTTAGGAAAGACACATTACTTTCAAAGAAGGAAAAATAAGAATGAAACTGACCTTAAAAATAATGGTAATCAGAAAATGAAGGGCTTCTATAGAGCTAAAAGAATATGGCGGCCAATCTAGAATTCTACATCCAGTGATTAACAACTTTGCTAAATATAGGTGAAATAAATACGTTTTCAGAGAAAGAAAAACTGTGTTAATGCATCCTTTTAATGACTCTATTAGAAAAGAAGGCTGAAGAACCTATGATTATGCATTCATCTCAAGAACTGAGACAAAAACAACAATTCTAATCTCAAACATAGGTAGACAATATATGAAAATATTGATACAATTAATCAATGCCTACAAACACTGATCAAAGGAGAGACAAAAAATTACCAACATTTGGAACAAAACAAGGAGTCATCACTAAGAGCCCTCAGACATCAAAATGAGTTGCTATTATGAATAACTTAATGCCAAAAAAATTCAATGACCTAGGGTGACAAAAGAAAATGAAAATTATAATAATCTCATATCTATTTTAAAAACTTGTATATGCTAATAGAAACATTCCCAGAATGAACACCCTGGACCCATATGGTCTCACTGGTGAGTTCTTCCAACTCTTGAAGAAAGAAATAATATTAATATTAAGCAAACTCTTCCAGAGACTAGAAAAAAGGTGGAACAATTCACAACTCTTTTATAAGATCCAGGTACACCCAGCACCAAAACTTTCAAGGACATTCAAGAAAAGGAAAATTACAACTAATTTCTTTCAGTCACATAATTGCAACAATCCTAAATCTAATTCTAGAAAATCAAATCCAGCAACATATAAAAAGGATAATATATCACGAAAAGTGTGATTTATTCCAGGAATATAAGGTCGGTTTAACATTTGGAAAAACACATACATATGTTCACCAAAAGACGAGCACATGAATATTCATAGAAGTCGCATTCATAAAGCCAACCTGGAATCTACCCAAAGACCTATCAAGAGTTGAATAGATAAATAAACTGCGCTTTGTTCGCACAATGCATCACTATAGAGTAGTGAGAATGGACAAAATAGAGCTTGAGCTCGTCACAAACAATGTATTGAGGGAAACAAGCCAGACAGAGAAAGTACCTATTTAAGAGGCCATTTGCATAAAGTGTAAAATCCTTGGTGTTAAAAGTTGTGATAATGGTTTCTTTGGGTAGGAGAGAGGTCATGATTAGGAGACATAATGGGGGCTTCTTTTCACTGGTACATGGGTGTGTCCCATTTGTCAAGATGTATCAAGCTGTACACTTTTGCTATGTGCACTTTTCTGCATGTGTATTCAATACCAAATTCAGGAACAAACATTTTCTAAGTTGGAAAGATGCCTCGTGAGATAATGCCTCATTTCAGAATTTTATGTCTTAAAAAACTAGAATTTATTTCCCTCTGCCACCCCCACCGCCCAAGATGTTTGTTATTTTAGTGACAATACTCAAGAAAACAGGGTGCTGTGATGAGGTTGTGGTATTTGAAGTATTGAACACTCTGTTCATGAATCATTTACTTAATCGAGACCTGCCGTTGTCTTTCACAAATGATTATAGGCTTACATTTTCTGCAGGTAGAATTCCTCACTACAGGTTTAAGCAGAAGATATCCATTGATCAAAAGGAGGAAAATAAAAGATATGGTTGGGGGAAAAAATCCTCTCTAACAAATCCAGTACAGAAGTAGTTTAACTTTGAACACCATCATTTGCAGAATCAATCTTATAATTTTCTCTTTTGGCATATTTTCAAAGTTTTCAAAATATAGCTGGTTCTATAATTTAAGTCCCACAGCTGTGGTGCTGAGCTAATTTTCTAATTTCTTAGTAGGAGAGTCAATCTGCATAATCAGTTTCTGAAACAATGGTGTAAATTTCCCTTGTTAAATATCTTCTCAAAGGGGAGTTTTTGTTGATCTGTGACTTACGAGGGAGAAAGATAATGAAGTTAGAGTCAGTGAAAATCAAAAATATTTAGGATCTTCTAAAGTGTGCCGAGACCAAGCGCTAGAGATCTGGTAGTTAATATTTTAGCATTGGCTATCAATTTGTAAACAAATCAATGATATCCCAGAATGATACTTGAAACCAATTATGTAAGTACAGAATATGGAGGCAGAGAAGAGACAAAGCTTTAAGCACTGGTGGTTTAGGGTGGGGAGGTGGAGTCAGTCAGGAAATGTATTGAATAGACATTTCTCAGACAGATAAAAGTAAGAAAATCTTGTAAAAGAAACAGCATTTTGCAAAGTACTGTGTTTCATGGAAATGTAAAAACATAGTATTGACCAGTAAAATTGGCGGTTGTGAGCAGAATTGTCAGAATATGTCAGCCTTTGTGTGTCATCTATAGGCAAAGGGTCCTCAGGCAAGAGTTCCAAGGGCAGAATTATGCCTAGATTTGCCTTTTATTGAAAATTAGATCTGAGATGGTGAGGAGCCTGAGTGGTAGTGGATTAATAGAGAACACCTAAATTGTACTATAGGGTTAAGTATCAAGCACAGTTTGGATACTGGGTTCTTAGCCATATTCATTTGTATGTGCATGTGCTTGTTGTTTCAATTTTCTTTAATGATCCTACAAATCAAGGAGTCTAAGTTTCAGATCTGGAAGTAAAAATATCTGGAAATCCTACCAGGATACTTTTGTTACTCCTCAAAAGCAAAACCTTTTCATTCACTTGTGCTTATGCTGGGTAAATGTTCACGTGAGACTTCTGCATCAGATGTAGACAATATAAGTTTGCATTTCTAAGTACCCCATCGTATCGACTCCTGGCTTTTTTTCTTAAAAAAACAGCAACCAAGAAACCACACAAAACCTGAAACCCATACCTAGGCCTTGAAAGTAACTAACCATTGCTCTCTTAGCTCATAGCTCTTCTCCATTGGAAGGATGACGTAGTTTTTCACAATAATATGTACAGTTACTGTTTTGACTTTCCTTTCTAGCAGTTTTAATGCACTGATATAACCCCAGTAAACTGGAAATAATGGAAACTTGCTGCATTGAAAGAAATAAGAGATGAAAATATTGGGTGGGCTTCTATCTATTAGCCCAGTATCCCAAGCACTCAGCAGAGGGCTGGTTACATGGTAGGAATTTGATACCCATTTATTGAACTTAATTGATTGGCAGAGGGAATCTGTTTTAAATTATAGGAATACCTCTTTGTCCATACTAACTAGAAGCACTCTAGTAGTGTCAGCTTTTCACACATGATGGGCAAAGGCTAGTCTTACTCTCATGTTTGTGTCATTGTTTTCTCTCTGGGCTTGAGTTATTATGCCTGGTCACTGATTTACTAAACCTCACAGGGAGCAGTTTTGCCACCATGATGTAGAATATCTTGCTGTGATATGAATATCAGAATTTCATGCCTGAGTACATCCAAGCCTTGGGTTAGGCCGCTGGCTTTTCTGATCTTTAGGTTTGCCATTTAAAATAATTCATATGCCATTCTAACTTCTGAACTCTTCATTACATTGGGATTTCTGTGAAGGGTAATATGGTTGTCAGAAAGTTCCTTTGAGATTCTTTAATGAAAAGACCTGACATGTGAAGCCCTATTGTTTTCTTAAATCAGAGAGTAAAGGGACTTTCCATCAGATAATACCCAGAAAGATTCAAAGAGCAAACTTCTAGAGAATGAGATGAATAAGGCACACTTTTACCCTTGTTTTTCATACTTCCCCTTGCGTAGGCAGCAGTAAGTACAAATTCTAGCAATTAAAAAACTCCCTTAGAAATTATTATTTTGTCAAACGAGAGTGCTGTGTCTAGTAAAGTAAGAATGCCATCAGAGAGTTGGATTTTAGTAATGGTAAACATTAAAGACTGAATCAAATTTTTTTGGTCCATTTTGCATTTTTCCCTCCAAATACAGCAAAAATGTTTCATTTTTCTAATTCCTGTTGACGTCTTCTTTACAAAGATACTCTCCTTTCAAATCATTCTTGTGATATTACTTTAATTGCCTCAAATAACTGAACTGGTTTGTATATACAAATAGCATTTTAATATTTGGCTGTGGCGTGGTTTTCATCATTTGTTGAAAGAAAAAAATATCCATTATAAACTAATGACAACAGAGATTAGATAAATTAGTGCTAGTTCCAAATGTTAAAATCAAGGCTCTATTAATACTTCTGAATAAACTATTGGTAAGCTTATTAAATATTCATTACTTTTAGATGCCTACTATATCTAGAAATCCTTTGCTTTGTTTCTCTTTACTCTCCTGCCTTGCCTGTGTTCACTGCTATATTTATTATCACTGACAATGGAGTGTTGGTAGGTTGCCTACTCCTTATGCAGGATTGGCTGTTGCGTTTCTCTTTTAAAATGCAAGGAAATTGAAAACACAGGAAAAGAGAAAGCCAAAAATTTGCCCTAGCCCAGTCACATACTATGCACTTGGGTTATATTCTAGATTCATTTGGTCCTCACATTTTTTTGAGCTGCAACTTGCCAAGGAGATAAGCCACTGGCTATGTTGCTGATTTTATTCACAGTGAGGCTTTTTGCCTTATTATCTCCAATGCTTTATTGATTACATATCATCTATTGTGACTAATAAAGAGCCATGCACCATGGGCAAAAATTGAAAATATTGTAAGTGGTGACATAGTGATGATGCTGATGATGATAATGATGATCCTGGTGGTGTTGATGATGATGATGAAAGTCTGCTTGTGTCATAAAAAGAGTTCTTAGCAAGAAATAAGTACTATTACCAAGTGCTTCTAGAAAATTGGCATACACCAAAAGATTTCACATTTAGCAATGCATAATTGCCCATGAGTCTGGTGGAGAAACGGCATAAATTGCATTTTTATACAAATTTGTATAATGTAATATAATGCAAATACAAATATAAAAGTATATATTTTATATTTTGGCATCAGCTGCTAAATTTTTAAGTGCCTTCTAGATGCATTGTTTCAGAAATGGAATGTGGTGGGGTCCTTTTTGCTTAGATATCCTGTTGCAAAAACTTTCATCTGCCATCAACAAAATGGGCCTACAGATAAAAGATGATAGCAGCTGGAAAGCCCTTTGATAATATGTTTTTGGACCTTGGATAAGCTGCTTATTTTGAAAAGCTGCTGCCAAAATCTCTTCCCACTACCAAGCTGTCAGGAGCATTTTGTAGCCGTACTTCCAATAGTGCATTTACGGATAGGTCTGCCTGTGTGTTTGCATGATGAGATCACAGGCTTCTATGTAACCTGAATAAGAACTGGAAAATAGTCCTGCTTTGTTTGGTGTTAAATATATATTAATGGTTAGGGAATTAAAAAAAAAAAAAAAAAAAACTAAAAAAGGGAAAGGAAGAAAGGAAAGGATGATATTGCAAGACTGAGTATCAAACTCTCTTGGCCAGAAAAAAAAATTTGGTTATCATTCTAAAGCAGCATTACCCAATAGAAATATAATGCAAGCCACATATGCAATTAAAACTTTTCTTCTAGCTACATTTTACAAAGGTAAAGAGAAATGATTGAAATTGATTTTAATAATATATTTTAGCTAATCCAATATATCAAAAATATTATTTCAACATGTAACCAATAAAAATTATTCATGAGATATATTGCATTATTTTTTCATACTGTCTTTGAAATCCCATGCATTTGTTATAATTATAGCATCTCCAGAACTCCCTATAAAACCAGGCTGAAGCTAGTTTCCAGCTGACACCACATCATTGCTTAACTATATCCCCTGTCTTCTGCTGCTCTTTCCACTACCCTCTTCCCCAAATGATTTACACTTATGTAAAAATCTTCATTTAGAGCTTTATATCTAGGGAAACTGACCTAAATCAACATTTAATGAAAGGTAGCATTTCTTGCTTAATGTTGAATCAGAGGTTTCTTCTTGCTACCACCCCAACCTAACCATCTTTCTGTTTCCTTTATCCTCAATGTCTACTCATCTCTTTCCACATTCTACTTGTTTTGGTGAATATATGTTCTGCAAAAACTTCCAAAGTCAGCAGCGCTGTGGGGATGGGCAAGTCCAAATTCTATAGGCAGAGATACCTCAACACTTGGTTTAGAAACAAACTAGAAATACTCCAAATTCAGGTGTTGTTTTCCAATCTGGGACTAACTTCTGTGCAAGGTGTATGCAGTGCTTCTATCACAGTGCTTCTATATCTGGGGTGGGTGTCTGTCCTTAATTTCTACAAATGCAATCCCAGTGTCAGTGAGAGTGTTCATGTTTATGCGGGATAAATGCAATTAGGGGAAATGTGAAAACAGAAATAGTTTTCAAAAGACAAATGTCAAAAAATATAAAGTGATTTTGGCAATTCCTTGTAAGATGTTTTGAATATATCATTTACTTCATTCCTTTTTAACATTCCCTACTCAAGTTCCATTAAGAGAAACAACAAGCAACTGACAGCTCTCATCTTTTTTTTTTATTGAAATCATTTTTATTTTTTTCATATAATAAACTTTATTTTTCAAGAGATTTTAGATTACAAAAGAAGTTACATTGAAAGTATAAGGAGACACCTCTCATCTTTTTGCAGCAAATTAAAGACCTTTACAAGGTTTCTCCCTTTTATGTAGCCCAAGCAATGTGATGGATGAGTTGCTGTGGAAGTTTGATATAGTTATAAATTCCAAAAATAGATATTGGATTATGCTTGTAAACTGGTCTGTTCCTCTGAGTATAATTAAGTTATTATTAGGGCTTTGATTGGGTCACATCAGTAGGACATTGAGTGTTGAGGACATAAAACTACACGGTAGAGCAGGGGAGTTAGTTGGAGTTTTTTGAGCTGGAGTTCTGATGTGGAGTTTTAATTCTGGAGTCCAGGGAAGCAAGCACACAGAGGAGCTTGGTCATGGAGAAGGAAAGAAGGCCCGGGGAAGAGATAAGCCATTCACCTCATAGTCTACATGTGGCCTTATGGAGAGAGGCAAAGCCTACAGATGCTAACTATTCCTAAGATGGCAGAAAATTAGTTAACAAGGGAAAATATTATGCATCTTCAGAAAGTACTGATCTGGGATAACATTAAAACTGTCCATCTGTGAAGGAGCTCTTCATTTTTACTTTATTTTACTTTTCAGGGTTTTTTGTTTGATTTTTGTTTATTTTTTAAACTTGGGCAGAATCAAGTAATTCTGCTGATTAGCATATGTGATGGTTAAGTACATGTGTTAACTTGGTCAGGTTATGATGTCCAGCTATTTGGTCAAGCAAGCACTGGCCTGATTGTTACTGTGAAAATATTTCATGGATTGAAATCATGAGAAAGTTGATTAAATCTAGAGTTGAATACAACTGAAGAGACTGCCTTCAATAATGAGAGAAGTTTCAGCCAATCAGCTGAAGGCTTTAAAAGGAGAAGTGATGATTTCAGCATTCAAAAGAGAGAATTTATATCTGTACTTAAGCCAGCCAGCTTCTGGGAAATTCATCAAAACCTTCATTGGAGTTCCCAGCTTGCAGCCCCTACAGAATTTGGACTTGCCCATCCCCACAGTCATGTGAGACATTTTTTATAAAATTTCATATTTACATGTATCTCCTGTCAGCTCAATTTCCCTAGAGAACCCTGAATATTACAGCTTTGGTACTGGGAATAGTTTTTGAGAAACAGACTTAAGGATAAGACTTCTGAATTGGTTCTTGGGTTTTGGAATTGGTTCTCTAATCAGATTAAATTCAAAGACACTAATGACTCTATTTTCTATTTCCAACAATCAAGATGGTACTGATAGTCCATGGTGTCAGTTGGTAATAGATATATGCAAAATATCATCCTTGAATATGACTACTTCCATGCTTATAAGAGGTAAGGCTCTGGGTGAGAGGGTTTTTGACACCTCAACAGAGTTTTGTGGAGTTAAAAGACATAATAATATTGGCTGGTTGTTCTTAAATATGTTGGTTACAGTTACAAAGGAAGGGGATGAGCTCAAGGCTTAAAATTTGTGACTTACATACCACATAAAGATGTGAAAGTTTCTATATGTGCTCTGGAAGAAAATCTTATTTCATGTAATCACAGACTTGAGATCTCTGAAAACCAGACCCAGAGTCTGTTTGTGTGAGTGGCTGAATTACAACATAAACTAAATTCCCAACTTTGGGAGGATGTCTGCTATTAAAGTGAGGGCGTTGATTGGAAAGGAATGGGATCTTGAAAACTGGAACGGGGACATATGTGTTGATAATCATAGTGGTGGGGACATGGAAATGCTAGATTCTGCTGAGTCTTTCCCAGATAAACCTGTAACGGTCTACCCTGAGGAACAAACCTCCCCACTTCCAGTCAGCCCTGAGGATCCAGCCATCCAACCTCCACCTGAAGAGATTAACCCTACTGTGTCTCATAAACCTTTAACCACCTCCCCATATAAAATAGCCCTCATTCCTCTGTCTGAAGAGATTAATCCTGTTTCACCAGATGAAACTGCAATTGAGTTCTATGAGGTAGTTGGTTTGCAACACAATTCTAATTCTTCTCATGACCCATCCCTACCACCTCTTGTTTCTTCCAGATCTATAACTAAAGTCTCAAGAGGGCCCAAAAGGTGAGGCATAAATTGTGACTTATGAAGAGGTACATTACATTCCAAAATATCTGCATGAGTTTTCCAATTTATATAGACAGAAATCAGGGGAATATGTGTTGGAATGGATATTAAGGATGTGGGATAATGGTGGAAAGAATATAAAGTTGGATCAGGCTTAATTTATTGATGTAGGCCCACTAAGCAGAGATTCTGGACTCAGTGTTGTAGTTTGAGGGATTAGAAGGGACTCTAACAGTTTGTTTGGATTTTTGGCTGAAACATGGAACAAAGGGCAGCCTGTATTGCCTGAGGTTGAAATGTCAGAACCACCATATTATAATGTAGCTGAGGGGATTCAAAGGTTTAGAGAGATTGGAATGTAGAGTGGATTTCTCATATAAGATCTGCTCACTCACCCCAGGAATGTCTAGAGCACACATCTTTCACCAGGACTGTGACAAATAAATTTGTGAGAATAAATTCATCATCCATGAAGACCTGTGTGGCCTCTCATCTCAGTAGGTCAGATATTACTGTGAGAACTGCTGTCACTGAACTTGGATCCTTAAACGTAATGGAGATGATCAGATCTCAGGTTGGTGTAAGCCAAGTGGCAGCACTTAATTGCCAAAGACAAGGTGGGTATGGCTACCATAATAGACAACATACTCAAAGCAGCAATCTAAAAGGTCTGAACAGCCAAACCATAAATTTGGGTATGTGCAACAGCACTCCATAAAAAAAATGGAAGTGGTATTAATGAGATAGGGCTCAAGCAGTTCCTGAAAGCACAAATAAGTTCCATGAAGAAGTGGCCCAAATGCCTGTAGCCCCCACTCCTGCCACATTACCTTCTTTTTCTCAGCCCTCAGATATACCTCTTGGGGAGCTCCTTACAACCAGAAGAATGAGGAAGAGAAAACTCGGGTCTGGTTTATAGATGGTTCTGCATGATATGAAGGTACCACCCGAAAGAGAGAACTGCAGTACTACAGCCCCTTCCGTGACATCCCTGAAGGACAGTGGTGAAGGGAAATCTTCCCAGTAGGTGTACATTTGAGCAGTTCACCTGGTTTTTCATTTTGCTTTGAAGGAGAAATGGCCAGTGGTGCATTTGTCCACTGATTCATGGGAGGTCTCCATGGTTTGGCTGGGTGGTGAGGAACTTGGAATGAACATGATTGGAAAATTGATGACAAAGAAGTCAGAGAAGTGGATAGACTTTTCTGAGTAGGCAAAAAAAAAAAAAAAAAAGGAAGATATTTGTGTCCCACATGAATGCTCACCAGAGCATGACTTCAAGACAAGAAGATTTGAATAATCAAGTGGGTAAGATGGCCTGTTCTGTGGATACCAGTCAAACTATTTCCCCAGCTCCTGTCATTGACCAATGGGCTTATGAACAAACTGGCCATCATGGTAGGGATGGAGGCTATGCATAGGTTCAGCATAATGGGCTTTTCCTTAACAAGGCCAACCTGGTTACATCTGCTGCTGAGTCCCCAATCTGCCAGTAGCAGAGACCAACACTCAGTCCCCAATATGTTACCATCTCCCAAGGTGGTAAGCCTGCTATCTGGTGGCAGGTTGATTACATTGGGTCACTTCCATCATGGAAGGGCAGCATTTTGTTCTCACTGGAATAGACACATACTCTGGATATGGGGTTGCCTCCCATGCACACAATGCTTCTGCCAAAACTATCATCAGTGGATTTATTGAATGTCTTATCCACCAACATGTATTCCACACAGCATTGCTTCTGCTCAACGAACTCACTTCACAGGAAATGAAGTGCAGGATTGGGCACATGCCCATGAATTCACTGTCCCAAGTTCCCCATCATCCTTCAGCAGCTGGATCGACAAAATGGTGGAATGGCCTTTTGAAGACACATAAGGCACCAACTAGGTGGCACTATACTGCAGAACTCCATGAGGTAGTGCATGCTTTAAATAAGCATCCACTCTATGGTGCTGTTTCTCTCATACCAGGATCATGGATCCAGGAACCAAAGGGCTGAAATGGGAGCAGCACCACTTACTATTACCCCTAGTGATCCACTAGAAAAAAATTTGTTTACTGTCCCTGCAACCTTAAGCTCTGCTGGTCTACAGGTCTTAGTGCTAAAAGGAGGAGTGCTTCCACCAAGAGACACAGCAATGATTCTATTGAACTGGAAGTAAAGACTGCCACCTGGCCACTTTGGGCCCCTCATGCCTCTAAATCAACAAGCAATGAAGGGAATTACTTTACTGGCTCAGGTAATTGTTCCTGATTATCAAGGGGGAAATAGGATTGCACCTACACAATGGAGGCAAAGAGTTTGCCTGGAATACAGGAGATCCCCTCGGGCATCTCTTAGTACTACCATGTCCTGTGATCAAAGTCAATGGAAAATTGCAACAACCCAATCCAGGCAGGACTACCCATGGATCAGAAACTTCAGGAATGAAGGTTTGGGTTATCCAATCAGGCAGAGAGCCACGGCCAGCTGTGGTGCTTCTTGAGAATAAAGGTAATATGGAATGTGTAGTGGAAGAAGGTAGGTATAAATATGAACTATAACCACCTGACCAGTTACAAAAAAAAGGACTGAAATGCTTATGAATATTTCTTCATTGTTTTGTTAATGAGTAAGTTTATATATGTATGCCAATATCTTTGTTGCACCCTATTCAATACCCTTATCATAAGTTGTGTTAACTTCATGTCATGGTATTTAAGTTATAGGATATCAATGTTAAGGGTGAATATTATCTAAGGACTCGCACCCTATCCTGGGGAGAGTTAGTGCCTTTCTGTTTGTACACAGAACAGTTGAGTTTTGTTAGGCAAAAATATGAATGCTATTGTTTTTGTTTAGATTAAGTATGGTTTAAGAAGATGTGTATGACTGCCAATTTGAAAAGGGGTGGAATGTGATGGTTAAATTCATGTGTCAAATTGGCCAAGTTATGCTTGGACAAGCAAGCTCTAACTTGACTGTTATTATGAAGCTATTTCATGGACTAAAGTCATCACTATGTTGATAACATCTCTGTCTGATTACATCTATAATCCACTGAGGATATTGCCTTCAACAATGAGAAGCCTCAGCTATTCAGTTGAAACCTTAAAAGGAGAAGTGATGATTTCAACATTCAGAAGAGAGAATTTCTATCTGAACTTCAGCTATCAAGCTTCTCTGGGGGAACTCATCAAATGCTTTTATTGGAGCTCCCAGATTGTGGACTGCCCTATGGAATTTGGACTTGTCCATCCCTATTCTTTTATAAGAATCACATGAGACAATTCTTATAAAAATCTCATAACATTTACAGATACCTCCTGACAGTTCTGTTTCCCTAGAGAACCCTGACTAGTATAGCATATTAGTGAATATATTAACTGCATTTTAAAATCATTTCAACAAAGGTTAATGTAGAGAAAAGTAATCTTCGAACAATCTGTGAATTAAACTTCAAATAGATCTGCAGTTTGTTCCAATCCATTGTAATTCATGGTGGATCTCCAGTGCCTTTATTCTAATGATTTCTTTAGACTTGCCCACAATGTGAAGAAAGAAGGTAGGTGAAAGCAATTTTTGTTTTTGATGTTATCATTGAGGACAATTGATTAAAATAGAGGATAAAAAAAAAAACACAAAAATAGAAAAACAAAACTATTTTAAAGCAAACCAAATTATTAAGTGAGAGATAGAAGATGATTATGGATGAGTGTTGGACTTGAAGTTGGAAGATTTGAATTTCAGTCATAACGTATGAACTGGGTTAGAGCGCTAACTCTTTTAGAGCCCCAGTTTTCTTCATTAAATGGGGTGACTAGATAAAATGGTTGTTAAGCTTACCACCTGTTCTATGGTTGTATAAAGATACTTGATATTGTGCTGCTTGCTTTACGTCGATTGGAAGCATATTCCTGGGTCAGGGTGTACAGTGGAAAAAGTTTGGGGATAGATAAATTCAAGTTTAAATTCCATACCTACCACTTAATTATATGACCTTGAGTAAATTACTGGTTCGTCTGAAAAGCAGAGATAATAATAATACCTACTTCCAAGAGTTTTTGCTGATGCCCTTGCACAATATCTGGAACAAAGTAATCCTGAAACAAAAAGTCTTCTCTTTCTTTTTCAGTTACTGTTAGGCCATTTTTCTGACACATCTCCCCTGAATGTGAGAAAAATAGCCCTCCACAGGAAACTGGCTTCTTCCTTAGCCTGTGCAAAGCAGTGTGGGTAGAAGAGGGGAGACTGGGCCTCATTCCACACCTGGAAATCAGCTTCTGATGCTCCAAGGGATGCCGTCCCTTATAAAAGATCACCCCAGAAGGCCAATGAACTCAAGGGCACCAGATGGCTGTTTAGGTAAATGAGCAGAGCGCTACAAAGGAGCATTTCTTAAGACTCCATCTATAACAAAGAGACCAAGAGAAATAATGCAGAGCACTGCAGGGGAGGAGCAGGAGAGAGAAGGGAAAACCTGACCTACGGATCTGTCTGCCTCTACAGCAGGAATCCTGGCAGCTTTTTCATGTGGGATCAGGGCACAAGTGACTTTCAGCAAGGTCATCCTTTTGATCCATTCTCATAAGAAAGGATTTGGGACTTTTCCACATCCGGATTGCAAAAAGGATATCGCTTTACATTTCCATAACTGTCAAATAAAGTCACTGGCATAGCAGTCCATCTTCCACTGCACCTTTTTAGTAGATAAGAAGCACACCAGGTGGTAATGGTTATATTTTTTTGCATGATTTGTCTGGATGACTGAGATATTTCATGCGCCAAATTATCAGTATGTCTAATATTTCCTGCTTACTGTGTCCATGCACATAATTTTTGATCTGTGCAATCTGCATATGCATATTGTCTCATTAGCTTAATATAATACTCTTTGGAAAGACTGATTCTTGAATAGATGACGGGAATACAATTTACATCATCAAAAGTTTTTCTGAATGTGTTTATATTTTGGTTTGTATAAAATAATCATTAAAATAAGAACTAAGGATTTAGCTTTCTAAATGGCTCCTTAAATAGTTTTCTTTTTTCCCCATTTTTCCTATTGTGCATATCAGAGCATTCTCTATTAGCTGTATTTTATGTCTAGGTTGCTAATGAATTGTTAAAGAAGGGAAAGTAAAGCAAGGGAAGTTGGTATTTAGCAGAATTACTTCAAGGCTGAATGAATTAAATATTTTTTTTGTTTAAAGAAAATAAAAATTTTACCAAGTCTATAAATATTACATATTTCATTATTATGAGTGAAATTTATTTAATGACTCCATTTTAGATGTATGAGTCTTAGCACATTTTATGTAGATTTTATTTATATATATATATATTTATATATGTATTAGTCAGGGTTCTCTCAGGAAACAGAATCAACAGGAGATATCTGTCAATAACATGAGATTTTAAAAGAGTCTCTCACGCGATCGTGGGGATGCACAAGTCCAGGTTTCGCAGGCAGGTTGCAAGCCAGGGGCTCCAATAAAAGTCCGATGAAAGGTCCTTGATGAATTTCTGGAAGAAGTTGCCTGTCCAACAACAAGCTAGGAAATTCTCTTTGAATGTTGAAATCACTTCCCCTTTTAAGGCATTCAACCGATTGGATAAAAGCGTCACCCATTGCTGATGTAATCTCCCTGATCGATGCAGATGTAATCAGCCGTCCACGCAGTAAACTCACTGGTGATCGAAGTCCATAAATGCTCTTGTATTACAATTAGCCCAGTGCTTGCTGGAACAAACACCTGGACACAATTACCTGGCTGAGTTGACACATTAACCTAACCATCACTATATATATATAATAAACTACTGGAGGATAGTGAGTGAGGGCTAACAGAAAATAAAGTACCTGTCATGCCATATAATAATTAAAGTATTCATCCATTGAAGAAAGCACTTACTGATCACAAGCTATATGCCAGGCATAGTGCCAAAAGCCAAGAGTGTAGTAATAATGATGACACAGCACCTGCCCTCCAGGGACCTCCAGACTAGCAGGACAGACAGATAAATGAGTAATTGCCCTTGACTGCTATAAGGGTCAGAGTTGAGGAGCAAGCTCCCTGCTAACAAGCAACAGTGCCCTCAGGCTTATAATTACTATGCCTTGCTCCCTCACCAAATACCTGTAGATATTTGGATTTTAACACCCTTCTTGTGCTCTTAAGGATGTGCATATGCTGTGTTCTCATCGGAATTTACATCTTATACAACTTGCACCCTACACAATATGATTTCTAATTTATAAAAACACTAAATAAATTTGAAGGAAGGAAGGAAGGAGAGGAGTGCACAGACCCTGAGGTCTCTAATTTCTATGATTGAATTTTCTGTCATCCATTTCTGGTTGTGTGACTTTGAAGAAAGAGAATTTAACCTTTCCAAGACTCATTTCCTTCTCTGTACTATGAGGAAGAGGATAGCCATGCCATAGGGTGGCAGTAAGTATTGGAGAAGTTGTTATATGAGTGGACAATGGAAGAGTGTATGATATGGGTGGAAAAATATTAGACAATATATTATTTATGGGACTTTGAGCAGTTTAGGATTCATGAATCGGGCAGCATCCAAACCACCTGTGAAAAGGGGCTCTCCAAGGGAGCAGAAAGAGGGAATTTTTATAGGGCAAACATGGAAGTGAGGGAGGAAATGTTCTGATTGCATGATGATAAGTGTCCATTTTACATGGGAGGTCTTACGAAGTGGGAAGGAGATATGCATTGATTAGTATGGTAGACTTGTCCTTTCTGATCATTTACCACTTCTGTACCAAAACTGGTTTAGCACCAGATGCTGCTTCTCTACAATACTGTAGGGTGAGTTCCATTGTTCCATTTTCTGGGAAAGCCCCTGTGGGTCAATTTTCCTTCTAGAAAAGTCTTTCTTGGAAAAGGGGCCCTTCCCAGCAACACATATTGTAGGCAACCATTTTATTTTATTTAACGTTGGGAAACAGGGGATGTGGTAGTCCTTCATGGAAAAGGTACAATTCATTACCACTTGGCTGCTTACCCATAGAACTGAGCCAGGATCCCAGTCTCCCTCCCCTTGAAAAGCCTGCTAGGACTTCTCCATCCATCTATCCAAATCATAGTAAACTTTCAAGACACAGCTTTGGTTCTATTCCCTCATGTAAGACGTCCTTTTGTACCCCAGCCCTCCTTGTGTTACTCTTCTCCAAACACCACAGTCAGGAAAACCTCATTTGTAAGATAAGTAAATTCATGCCCAAGTTGTTTAGGTGATGAGCTTAACAGAGGAAATGGGATCTGGACCCCTGTGCCTCACTTACAAATAGAGTAATGTTGTTAGGATCTTTGAACCCTAGAGGTTTCATCTGAAAAACAAAGGTAGAAAACCCTGTATTTGATGAACACTCGAACGTCTAGCATAGATTACGGTTCATAGCATGAACTCAGCAAATTCTGGTTTCTATTTCTTTCTACTTTTGTGTCTTCCCACAGCATCACACAGAATGCTGAGCTTATAGTGGACATCCAAAAGGTAGTGCTTAGCTGATAATGAGCTTGAGCTTTTCTTAAAAAATCCTTTGTTCTATAGTCAAGGACTCTCTTAACCCTTAAATACACTGTCTGAAAAATTCACTCTATTGTTCATAAGCAAGAATAAACTCTTAACATAGCAAGACTGAAAGCACATTTAAAAACCCATATCCTAGTAATGATTAGTGATGACCAAGAAATAGCATGAATGTAAAAGGCACCAACTTTCTGCTTAAAGGTTACACCAAGGCCAGAGTTTGCCTTGCACTGTGAACACATATCTAAAAGTTAGACTTGTTTCCACATACAAGCACAAGTAATTTAAAGAATGAATTATATTTCTTTTTCTTTACATTCCAATACTTACATTTTCAGTGATATGGTGTGCTTCCCTTCACCATGGTTTTGTCAGTGTCCTTTCCAAAGGTGAAAGTTGTGAACTCAAGAGGACTGAGTTCATCCTAATTTTTCTCTGTCAAAGATAATGGGTCCATCTCACCTTTTATTTTAGCATTATAGCTTCTCTTGTAAGGATGTAGGAACCTTTGAATGAATAACTGATTTGGGGAATTGCAAAGATACACTTTGGCAAGTTGACATTTGCAGAAGCCCTTTGGGGTTTAGTAGTCCTTTTTACACATCCTCTAAATGGCCAACTCTATTTCCTAACATTTTCATGGAAAATTCTAATGGCAAAGTTTAAAATAAAATAATATGCACAAACAATAGACAGCATATTGTGATTGAAAGTTTATCATTGAACAATGGATTCAGCCTGAAAACTTATTCTAGCAAAAGGTCCATGAGTATTAACAAGTAGGAGGTATAGAACCAGCTTTGGGAATTGCTAAGAGTTCATGGTTTTACTCTGGGATAAAAATCAATAGTCCTTGGTATGCCATGCAGCACCTTTCTAATCCATTTGTAATCTGCCATTTGCCTGCCTATCTCCACCTACCACATGACTCTCCCATAATCATTCCTCCTCAAGGACTAATCAAGGAATATACCAAGTTCTGTGAGTTCTGTTCCTTTGCACATACTGACTTTTCTAACTGATATGTCCTCTCTTCCTTTGGATTATGTATTATGTGTAGCAAAAGATGTATGTGTCTACAGGAAAAAAAGTAATATTTCTCTTCTTACTGTAGATACACAACATTAAGTAAATTATAGTTCTTGGTTCTTAACAACAGCAAAATATGAATCTCTATTATATCACAAATGAGAAGAAGCAGGATAGGTAGTTTCAGATTTGGAAAGAAAGGGTTCTATTTTGGCTCTTCTGCCATTCTCTTATATTGGCTTGATCCTCGGTGTATAGAAGTTCTACAAGGTATATTTGGGTAAGTCTAGTAGAAGAAAATAGGTCACTTTTGTACTGAGTATTCCTTTTATGAGAGAAAGCAAAACTTTCCCAGAACACAAATATTCTTTGCCTTATGTTCACATTCAGTAACCAAATACCAAAATTGACAGGATTCACATAAGTCTAATTATTTGCTGTTTGTTATGGGTTGAATTGTGTCTCCTCAAAAGATATACTCAAGTCCTAACCCACTGTTCTGTGGAAGTGGCCTTATATGGAAATAGGTTTTGTGTTTTTTTTTTATTTTAAAGACAATTTATTGAAATGTATCATTCATACATGAACATACATAAACAATAAGTATATAGTAAAAATTTTGAACATACAAAAAATATGCATAACATCATACAGGTCTCCCATACATCACTCCACCATAAATACCTTACATTGTCATGAAACATTTGTAACAAATTATGAAAGAGCATTGTCAAAGTATCACTACTAACTATAGTCCATATCTTGCATTGGGTATATTTTTCCCCCAAACCACCCTATTATTTTTTTTGTTCATAAACCATATAATTTATCTAATGTGTATAATCAGTGGTATTTGGTATCATCACTGAG
Source organism: Tolypeutes matacus (assembly GCA_026826555.1). Classification (NCBI taxonomy): domain Eukaryota; kingdom Metazoa; phylum Chordata; class Mammalia; order Cingulata; family Chlamyphoridae; genus Tolypeutes; species Tolypeutes matacus. Next base: position 2,862,798 of record JAKSZT010053846.1, read on the forward strand.
TTTTGTATTCATCACCTCAATCATTATTAGAGCATTTTTATTGCTCAAAAAAAAAAAAAAAAAAAGCCCAACAAAAATAAAACCACTATCATATCCATATGTTTTTATTTTTTTTCCTTTTTGTCTTTTTATTTATTTGTTTTCATTTGTCATACCCATATGTTAACGTGACTAAGTACAAATCTTATGATGTACTTTCACCATTTCTATTCATTTCTAAACAATTAAAAACAACATTTTACCAATTCTGAACAGATTAAACCTCAGCTTTCCAGTCTCTAACCACATTCTTTTCTCTGGTGACTTATGTTCTAGCTATTAACTCCATGATTTGGATAATTATATTTAATTCATAACAGTGAAGTCATACAATATTTTCCTTTTGTGCCTGGCTTGCTTCACTCAACATAATGTCCTCCAGGTTCATCCACATTGTCATATACTTCATAACTTCATTTCTTCTTACAGTTGAATAATATTCCATTGTGTGTATATATCATAGTTTGTTTATCCATTCGTCAGTTGATGGACTCTTAGGTTGTTTCCATCTTCTGGCAATTGTGAATAATGTTGCTATGAACATCAGCGTACAGATGTCTGTTTGTGTCACTGCTCTCAGTCATTCTGGGCATATACCTAATAGCGGTATTGTTAGGTCACATGATAGATCTATAGCTAACTTCTTTAGGAACCACCAAACAGACTTCCACAATGGCTGTACCATTCTACATTCACACCAGCAGTGAATAAGCATTCCTATCTCTCCATATCCTCTCTAAAACTTGTACTTTTCTCTTTTATTAATAGCGGCCATTCTAGTAGGTGTGAAATGATATCTCATTGTAGCTTTGATTTGCATTTCTCTAATAGCCACTGATGCTGATAGCTTTTTTGTGTTTTTTTTTTTTTTTTTCCCTGTCATTTCTATTTCTTCTTTAGAAAAATGTCTGTTCAGGACTTTTGCTCATTTTTTAATCAGGTCATTTGTCTTTTTATTGTTGAGTGTAGAATCTTTTTATATGTCATAGATATTAGACCCTTGTCAGATGTGTGATTTCCAAATGTTTTCTCCTATTGCATAGGTTGCCTTTTTACCCTCTTCACAAAGTTGTTTGAGGTGAAGAAGTGTTTACTTTTGAGGAAGTCCCATTTATCTATATTTTCTTTTGTTGTTCATGCTTTAGGTGTAAAGTTTAAGAGGCCTCCACCTACTACAAGTTCTTGTTAATTTTTCCCTATGTTATCTTCTAGGAGTTTTATGGTCCTGGCTTTTATGTTTAGGTCTTTGATCCATTTTGAAGTGATTCACATAATAGGGAATGAGATAGTGGTCCTTTTGCATTCTTTTCTCTCCTCCCTTCCTCCCTTCCTCCCTTCCTCTCTTCTTCCCTTCCTCCCTTCCTCCCTTCCTCCCTTCCTCCCTTCCTCCCTTCTTCCCTTCCTTCCTTCCTTCTGGCTTTTATGAAGGGTATTTATTTGGGGGTAAAAGCTTAAGGTTCCAAGGCCATGAAAAGTCCAAACCACGGCACCATCAAAGATATTTTCTCACCAAAGTCTGTTACTGTTGATTCTGGCATGTTACTAAGTGGTGAAACAAGATGTCCACCTATCTCTGCCAAGGTTTCATCCTTCCCCTCCCTGCTCACTGACTCTTCTTGAGATGCCCAGTGGGCCCAGCCTCGTGGGGCTTCGTGCTCAAGCAATCTCCTAGCATAGGGTTTGTGTCTTAGAGCTTCTTTTCTTCCAGCTCAGCTGTGCACAAAACTGGAGTCTTTTCCATCACATGTCAGAATCAAACATGGCAGTTCCTTTCTTCCCTGTGTCTGTCCATGTGAGTGTATTTTATCAGATCCAGTAAGGGGGTGAGATCTCAACTTGAGTTATGCCTCAATGACATAGTCCAATCAAAAGCCTTAAAGCAATCTTATCAATTAATCTAATCAAAGACCTTTCAAATGAATTTGATGCAATCAATGGGCATCACACCTAGAGGAATAGTTTACAAACATAATCTTTTCCTTTTTGAGAAAATAATTTTCAAAAAGAAAATTAAAATTATTTTAAAAATAAAATAATGAAATTAAAATAATATTCAAAAAGAAAATTGAAATTATTTTGAGAAAATATTTTTGAGGAAAATATTTTAAAAATTTCAAACTGCTACAGTCCTGTTACAGGAGTCTTTATAGAGAAGCCCACACAGAAAAAGCCACAGGAAAGAAAAAGTCAGAGCATGGAAGAGAAAAGAGAGAACATTGCTATGTGACAAGGAAAAGCCAAGGAACCCCAAGAATTGCTGGCTAGCCAGTAAGATGTACCCCAGGAGGATGCAAGCCTTCTAGAATTTGAAACCATGAGACAATAAATCCCTGTGTTAAGACAACCCATTATATGGTATCTGTCTTAGCAGTAGGGAAACTAAGACAATATCATATCAAACTTTTGGACTTTATAATTGGAAAAAAAATGTATCACAGTGTAGGGTTTTTTTTTGCACTTTCCTAATAATAAGAAAGGTTGTGTTTATTTCATAATCTTAGAAGCAAAGTAATTAATATTTCCTTTTTTTGTGAACTATTTCTTTTTCCCTATTTGGTTTTGGTAGTTTATTGTTGATTCTTAGAAGCTTTATATATAAGGATATTTACCCCATGGGTTCTGAGCAATAACAAAAATAGGAACAAGGCTTATGGAGGAAAAAAGTTCTTGACTCACTCTTGTCATGGATTTTCTGGAGGACTCTTTCATTCTTTTGGTTATGGATATCCAATTCTCCCAGCACCATTTACTGAAGAGATTGTTCTGTCCCAGAAAAGTGGACTTGGTAGGCTTATAGAAAATCAGTTGACCATAGAGGTGAGGGTCTATTTCTGAGCACTTAGTTCAAATCCATTGATCAATGTGTATATCTTTATGTCAATGCTATGTTGTTTTGACCACTGTGGCTTTATAATACACTTCAAGGCCAGGAAGCATAAGTCCTCTGACTTTGCTCTTCTTTTTTGAGATGTTTTTGTCTATTTGGGACCTCTTCCTCTTCTAAGTAAATTTGGTAATTGACTTTTCTAATTCTGTAAAGTAGGCTGTTGGAATTTTGATTGATATTGCATTGAATCTATAAATCAGTTTAGGTAGTATTGACATCTTTACAATGCTTAGTCTTCCAATCCATGAACATGGAATGTCTTTCTACTTGTTTAGGTCTTCTTTGATTTCTTTTAGCAGTGTTTTGTAGTTTTCTTAGTATAGATCATTTACCTTCTTGGTTAAATTAATTCCTAGATATTTGAGTCTTTTTGTTGTTACTGTAAATGGAATTTTTTTTTCCTGATTTCCTCCTCTGCTTGTTCCTTACTAGTGTATAGAAATACTACTGATTTTTTGTGTGTTGATCTTGTATACTGCCACTTTGTTGAACTCATTTATTAGCTAAAGTAGTTTTGTTGTGGATGTCTCAAGATTTTCTAAATATAGGATCATGTCATCTGCGAATAGTGAGAGTTTTACTTTCTCTGTTCCAATTTGGAAGCCTTTTATTTCTTTTTCTTTGCTAATTGCTCTAGCTATAACTTCTAGCACAGTGTTGAATAACAGTGGTGATAGTGGACAATCCTTGTCTTCTTCCAGATCTCAGAGGGAAAGCTTTCACTCTCTCCCCATTGTGTACATGTTGTTTGTGGGGTTTTCATACACGCCCTTTATTGTGTTGAAGAGCTTTCCTTCCATACCTATTTTTGAAGCGTTTTTATCAAGAAAAGATGCTGGAATTTGTCAAATGACTGTTCTGCCTCAATCAAGATGATCATGTGTTTTTTTTCCCTTTGGTTTGTTAATGTGATGTATTATATTAATTTTTTTTCTTGTGTTGAACCACCCTGCATACTTGGAATAAAATCCACTGGATCATGATGTATAATTGTTTTTATGTGCTATTGAATTCAATTTGCAAGTATTCTATTTGGAATTTTTGCACCTGTGTTCATTAGGGATATTGTTCTGTAATTTTCTTTTCTTGTAGTATCTTTTTCTGGCTTTAGAATTAGGGTGATGTTGGCTTCATAGAATGTGTTCGGTAATTTCCCTCCTTTTCCTTTTTTTGGAAGACTTTGGTATTAATTCTTCTTGAAATATTTGGTAGAATTCACCTGTGAAGCCATCTGGTCCTGAAATTTTCTTTGTTGGAAGATTTTGATGACTGGTTCAATATTTTTGCTTGTGATTGGTTTGTTGAGTTCCTGTATTTCTTGTAGAGTCATTGTAGGTTGTTTGTGCATTTCTAGAAATTTGTCCTTTTCATCTGGGTTGTCTAATTTATTGGCATACAATTTTTTATAATATACTCTTAAGATCCTTTTTATTTCAGTGGGGTCAGTCATAATGTCTCCACTTTCATAAATTTTATTTATTTGCATCTTCTCTCTTTTTTTTCTTTGTTAGTCTTGATGAGGGTTTGTTGATTTTATTGTTTTTCTCAATGAACCACCTTTTGGTTTGGTTGGTTTTCTTTTTGTTGTTGTTGTTGCTTTTGTTGTTGTTCTCAACTTCATTTATTTCTGCTCTAATCTTTATTTCTCTCTACTTGCTTTGGTATTGATTTGCTGTTCTTTTTCTAGCTTCTCCAGTTGTTCAGTTAGTTTTTTGATACTAGTTCTTTCTTCCTTTGTAATGTAGGCATTTGGGGTTCTAAATTTCCCTCTCAGCACTGCCTTTGCTGTATCCCATAAATTTTGATAAGCTGTGTTCTCATTTTCATTCATCTGGAGATATCTACTAATTTCTCTTGAAATTTCCTCTTTGACCCACTGATTGTTTAAGAGTGTATTGTTTATCCTCCACATATTTGCAGATTTTCCTATTTCCCACCTATTATTGATTTCCATCATAACTCCATTATGATGTGCTTTGTGTAATTTCAATCTTCTTGAATTTATTGAGAGTTGTGTTGTGGCCAAACGTGGTCTACTCTGGAGAAAGATCCATAAGCACTTGAGAAGAATGTATGGCCTCCTAATTTGGGGGGCAATGTTCTGTATATGTCTGTCAGTTCCAGCTCATTTATCATATTGTTCAAGTTCTCTGTTTTCTTGTTGATATTCTGTCTAGTTCTATCTATTGATGTGAGTGACATGTTGAAGTATCCAACTATTATTGTAAAGAAGTCTCTTTCCCCTTTCAGTTTTGCCAAAGTTTGTCTCATATATTTTGTGGCACCTTGGCTAGGCACATAGATATTTATGACTGTTACTCCTTCTGGTAGATTGTCCCTTTTATTATTATATAATGGCCTTCTGTGTCTCTTATCACTTTTTCACATTTAAAGTCTGTTTTGTCTAAAACACATGGCTGTGTGATGAATCTTTTTCCAGCATTTCACTTTTAGTTTATTTACATCCTTGGATCGAAGGTGAGTCTCCTTCAGACAGTATATGTATGGCTCATTTTTTTTTTTTTTTTTTTGTATCCATTCTGTCAGTCTATGTTTTTTGATTGTGGAGTTTAATCCATTAACATTCAATGTTATTACTGTGAAGGCATTACTTACTTCGGTCATTTTATCCTTTGGTTTTCATATGTCACATCTTATTTTGGCCATCATTTTGCCTTTTCGGTTACTCTATCTGATAGCCTTCACTTCCACACTCTTTTCCAAGCCTCTCTCTCTCTTGTCTTTTCTTTTCTGGCTTCAGAACTCCCTTTAATATTTCCTACAGAGCTGGATTATTATTTACAAACTCTCTTAATTTCTGTTTATCTGTGACTATTTTAAGCTCATCATCATATTTGAAGGACCGTTTTGCCAGATAAAGAATTCTTGTCTGGCAGTTTTCTCTTTCAGTAACTTAATTATATCATACCACTGCCTGCTCACTTCCATGGTTTCTGAAGATAAATCTGCACTAAGTCTTATTAGACATTCCTTGTATGTGATTTTTCCCTGGTATGTGAAGTCCTAACTCACTGTTCTGTGAAAGTGACCTTATATGGAAATAGGGTCTTTTGAAGATGTTATTAGTTAAGGTGAGTCCAAACTGGATCAGCATATTCCCTAATCCAATATGACTAGTTTCCTTATAAGAAGGGGAGAATTGGACACACATAGACACATAAAGGAAGATGGCCATGTGATAAAAGCAGAGATTACATTATGCTGCCAAAAGCCAAGGAACACAAGGTTTTCTGGCTGCCATTGGAAGCCAGGAGAGATGCATGGAGCAGATAATTCCCTACAGAATTTAGAGGAAGCATGGCTCTATGAATACCTTGGTTTCAGACTTCTAAACTCTGGACCTGTAATACAATACATTTCAGTTGTTTTGATCCATCCAAATTGTGATATTTTGTTAGGGCAGCTCTAGCAAACTGAGACAGGGGTGAATAGATTTTGAGGTTCTACCACATTACCACTTTTGGACCCTGACAATATTTATTTTCATTTGCAAATAAGGCCAGAAGGTACTCAAATAAATATGAGTTATAACCTTTAAAATGAAAAATCTATATCCAAGGATATTATTTGATCTTGTGGTTCAAGCTCTTAATTGTGAGAAAGAGAGCAAAGGCTTCATTTGAATATTCCCCTTACTAATTGTGTGATATTAGTCAATTAATTGTTTTTCTAGAAATCTATGTCTTTGTTTCCAAAATAAAGTGCTTGGGTAAGAAATTATGTTTTCTAAGGGTTTTTGTTTCTTCATTTTTTGTGGCCCATGAGTTTACATCTATATATATATGTTAAATTAGAAACTCCAGTGCAGATACACTGCTATGAAAATGTACATCAGGATACATATGAAAGAGATAAAAAAATATGTCTAGGATGGGACTATTGAGGTGATTTAGAAGTTCATATTATCTACCTTTCATTTCAGTTTTCATTTGGTTTCCATTCACTATCCTTTATATGGTCTTATAAAGTCCTCTACTGGTTGGCCCTTGTTCAACTGCAAAACCTTCCCAAAGAACTTTCTGCAGTGATGTAAATGTTTTAAATCTACACTACCCAATATGGTAGCCACCAACCAAATATGGCTATGGAGCACTTGAATCATGGCTCCTCTGGCCATGCAACTGAAATTTTCATTTTAATTTAAATTATTTCAATTTCAAATAACCATTTGGATCAAGTGATCATCACATTAGGCAGCCCAGATATATAGTCTCCATTCTCACCTTGCCTCTCTTTATACTCACTTCACACTATAACCAACTATAATCGGCTCCCACTGTTGTCAACAATTTCATGTCTAAGGTGTCTGTCATACTCTTCCCCCTGCTTGCAAAACCCTTTCCTTCTTATCTACCTGATAAATTTACTGTTCTTTGGAACATATCTGTCACCTTCCTAGTATTCTCTTAGCCATAATTACTCCCTATTTTGAAGCTACATGGTAGTGTCCCCTACTATTATTCTTCTTATAATAATTTTAAGTAAAATTACTGTGCCACTGTCCATTGTTACTCATCTCAATGCGTTTGCAAATAAATTTAGATCTTTAGCAGTGAGTTTTTTACAGTAGTATAATTTTCATAGGATTTATTGATATTGTGACAAAGAAATGTCAGATTTGGATTATGGAGTTTGGAACCAAATCATATGGAAATCTATGAGGACTTTGGAAGTAGTTCTGCTGATTTATAACAAAACTTCATCAAAGTTAGATTATTAATGCATAACAAAAACAGAGGGAAATTGAATGTTGATTTTGCAACAAAATAAAAGATAACATTCTGGAGAAGAGGCATCAAACATAGACCATTAACAAGAAATATTGTTCAAAAATATTCAATGATTATTACCCCCATTAATACTAGGCTGTTTTTACCGAGTGGACAGCTAGTTGATATCCCAGTTGATGCTGGGATAGCTTGGAAAGATCACTGAACCCTCAATATCAGTTTCAATATTGTTTGATAAGGTAATTGATATACTGCAAAACAGGAAAATTTGGTTCTCATCTCACCCCTAAGATTTACAAGGCTCTGTGACCTTGGAAAATTACTTAACTATTTTAAAGTTCTCTCCGTTATAAAGTTACTGGGCTCACAGAGAATCACATAAGATAACACAGGTGAAATGTGGTTTGTAAATTCTAAATTAAAAATGTTTCTATTATTATTATTATTATTATTATTATTATTATTATTATTATTATTTTCTGGTTGATTTCTTCAATAAAGAGTTTCTTAAAAAGTGTCTTTTTTTTCTGTCTTGTGTTAAATACAACAGATATCAGCCCTTCCAACAAGTTCAATGTAATAAACACATGAACAAAGATTTACATTAATGGAAAAGTTCTACCAAATTTCCAAATACTCATGTTTAAAAATAATCTAAGATTATGAGTGTCTAGCAACCTGATGGACAAATTACTTTCATATAGAAGTTAAATACAGACTCTTATATTACTGCTTAATAAACATACTGAAACTGATGCCCACAATCTCTCTTTCTACCTAAATAAAATCTCTAAATCATCCTTGACCGTATGAATTTCTTCCTTTCCAAAATATATTGACTCTATTCCTTCTTCTCCATCATCACTATAACTCATCTCACACCCAAATAACAAGTTTCTTCATGAATTTTCTTTCTCCCAGACTTTTTCCTTCTGATCTACCTTTCCTGCTTCTTCCTGGTAGAATGGACTTTCTAAAATTCAAATATTTCATCATTTCCCTACATACAACTTCCATCACTCTATAAGGACCACAGATAAAACCCAAGAGTCTTAAATGACTTAGATGGTCCTTCATCTCACTTCTAACTCTACTCTCTGACTCTTCAACCATTCAGTCTAACCTGTCCAAATATTGCAGTTTCCCCACAGAGTTCTCTTAAGTCTTTGAGTGTTTATATATTCTTCTACCACTTCAAGCTCATCACTCACCCTTTTGACTGATGGATTTTCATCTTCAAGATTTAAATAATAGTCTCAGTTATACTAAGCCTCTGTAAAAAAGGACTAATCCACCACTCTTGTTTCTCTTTAATGTGCTCTCACTTATAACTTTGAGTACCTCCTATGAGTCTGTGTATCTACAAATGACTTCAAAAGATCCCCTTTAATTCTCAACATGCAAAAAAGTTTAGCTATAGTAACAAGAAATAGAATAATTGTATTTGGGAGCAGAAAATTCTGATGGGCACCCTCAAATTATCCCTCTACTGTCTAATCATAATTCAAGCCTTTAGCAGGACTATTGAAATGTTTCATGAATTCTTTACCAATGTTTCACAGGGACAACTGGAGAATTGGTTGTCAGGATGATGATTCAGCTATTTTCGCTCATGCAAATTATAGTATAAAGCAGTGGATAGCATCATCCCAGTGATAGAGTGTTCAGGAATTCCAATTAAAAAAGTAATATACTAAATTTCACCCAAAAGTTTTATTTACTACTTCTCAAGTGGGATCAATAAAGTAAGTACAGGTCTGGAGTTTTATATCAAACTGTATTGGAGTTAAGACTTTCCAAAATAAAAAGAAGAATTGAATATTTTTTTACAAAGCATGGAAAACCTACACTTCATTTCAAAGGCTTATAACTTAAAAACTACTTCTATATTTTAGTCAAAGCTTTCTAAAAGGAATTTTTCTTTCAGCTACAGATTTTACAAGAAAATGTTTAAATGAAAAAAAGAGAAGGAAAAAGCTTTTAACAGGAAGTTAATAATGTGGCCTAAATGGAACCTGAAATGGAAGCATTCACCCACTTAATGTGACATTCTATGGAACTTCAAAAGGAAGACAGCACCACAGGCCTTCACTGAGTGCAAGAATGAGGGTGGTTTGCAGTTGTCATTAGCTGGGGATTGTGACTTCACCTCGGAAATGCATTTTATCTACAGCTAAAGCAGCTGCACATGGTATTTAGACTATTTAAGCACCCGAATAGTCATTGGCTGGAATATTAATATGCATTTCTGTGGGTCTTGTCCTCAGTGTTGGTGTGAGAACAATCTTGAGTTTTCATTTTTCCTCTTAAAGAAAATGTGTTCATAGGACTTAACATATTAGAGACACACAAAAGAAACTGATGGTGTGACATTTCCATTCTTTTTCCAATCTTTGTCATGAAGCTGAGAGCTCCAAATGTGACTACTGATTATCTAAATGCCAGTCATGTTCTTTTACATTTATAAAAAATGGATGTTGATGGATTATCCACTAGTTGTGTGAAGAATCACTTTGAATATTATTACCACCTGATATATAATTCTTCTGTCTTGCCCAAAGCCTGAGACATAAAATACTAATAAGTATTTACATTATTTAGTATACCTGTTCTGGGTTTTTAACTTAGCTTTAGCACCATTCATAGTTGAGTAGTTTTGAATGGGAATGCAAAACACAAAATTTAAAAACCTAATTCATTTTCCAATCACAATGATGTTTATCAGCATTTCATTCATATACAAATGTGTAATAAGGAATATGTCTAAGCTATTATTGCTGTAACCTGTTGTCATCTCATTTCCTTCTAAGTAAAAGAGCATGAAAGAGACAAAAGTCAAGTTGGTATCCCAGGACCAGGGCATAGTCACTTCCACTGATCAAGAAGTGCAAGGGATAGTGGCTCAGTGAGAGACATCTTAGGATAAAGAAAAGCTAATTCCCTCTTTCTGTCCAAAGAAAGAACAAGCACAGGGCCAAGACAGAAGGACACAAAATCAAGTGGATCTAGGAATTCAGAAAGGTATAAAATTCAGAGGGTGATCAGAACAAAAGAAGGTAGGCCCTTTATTTTTATTGATGTCAGTGGAATGGTACAGGGTACAGGGTATATGATATATGGTACTAAATGAAAATTCACCAGGATGGGTCATACCTGGACTCACTCATTTAAACAATTGCATAGAGAAGGATCAGCAATACCTGAGTTTCTTGAATGAGCACAGAGAGGTTGAAATATATACAAGATACCCTGTATTAATAATTCCAGTGTCCAAGCCATAAAAAGCAACTTTCCTAGGGTAGTCTTTGAAAGTGAGCTTAACACATTGCAGAGTTTGAATTTCATCTGTACTATTTACTATCTATGTGACCTTGGGCAAGTTTTTTTGTTTGTTTCTTTTTAACATCACTTTGCCTTAGTTTTGTCACTTACTAAATGGGAATAATACCAATACCTACCTCATAGTGTGGTTGCATATATTAAATGAGTTAATATATGTAAGCACTATAGAACTGTGCTAATGGATCATATTTCCCAGGACTTTGCTAGAGTAAGGAAAAAGCAGCCAAGTTGTAATGGTCATGTGGATGACAAGAAAGGTTGGAATCTTCCCAAATACAGATCTAGTTCTCCCCAGCTGTCTATTCTGTCTTGCTGCACGGTACTGTAGGAAAGCCATGTGGTGCTTATGTCCCCAAAACATTCAATATGAAGAGCCCTTAAATAAAAGCAAAACAGATCACACAATGAAGATTTTAAGATTTAGATGTGAATTGAAACTAATGAAGGCTACAAACAGCTTGAACCTTGCTCAACACTTGAAGGGATCAAAGTGAACAATCCTTCTCCTTCACTTCCTAACAGTCAAATGAGCATGTCCCCTTTAGGGAAAAAATAATAGCAATTGCAGTACCTATTATTTTTCTCTAAATCCAATGTCTGGAATATAACAAAAAAGCATGAGACTCTTAAAAAGGTTGGGAAATATAACACATAGTCAAATTATAAAATATATAATAGATACTGACCACAGATACAATGTATCAAAAATAAATATTACAACTTTAATTTTAAAAAATTATAGGGCAAAGGGGAAAATGAATTTCAGCAAAGAAAAAAGCAAACACTGAAAAAACAAATACATAGAACTTTCATAGCTGGAAATTAGAATATCTAATATTAAGAATTTATTGGGTATGCAGAATAGAGAGAGGCAAACAAAAATCAGTTAATTCAAAAAGAGGTCACTAAAAACTATCTAAACTGAAGACAGATGGGGAAATGAATAAAGAAGAAAAAATATGAGAGAACTATTTTAATAGTCAAATACATGCTAATAGGATTCCCAGGAGAGAATGACAATGAAGCAGTAGAAATTTTTAAAGAGAAAAAAGCTGAAAGTTTCAAACATTGGTTAAGGACAGATATTGACCCACATATATGAGAAACTTAGTGAACCCCAACCAGAATAAAGTCAAAGAAAATCACTTTTAAGAATATCATAATAAAAGTGATGTAAACCAAAGATAATAAGGAAATTCTGAAAAGTAACCAGATTTAAAAAGAAGTAATTTGGCAGGGGTATACCAATAAGGAAGTCAACTGACTTCCCATCAGGAACAATAGAAATTAGTGAATGAATTTGTTAGCCCCATTTAGCAAAATAATCCCCCAAGACCCCAGTCAGCACTGGCAGGTCTCCCCTGCCCAGATAACAGATGACCCCAAACCTCCACTCCTGTCCCTAATCCAACAAGATTTAGTAATCTAATATAGATCACTCAGAGGACTCGAGACAACAGCTATGGAAATCAATCCTGGTTATCCTCATTTCTTTCTTACTTCTCCTCACCCCTAAAAGCAATCCTTTTGTCTATTATAACATCACTACTGTAATTATTGCTGCTACTTCTTTTTGGTCCTTGTCTCTTACAACTTCTCATTGGGTTCATACAGCGAATCATACAGTCAACAACTCAGGAATACGTGAACGGTGTCTTTTTGCTGCTTGAACAATACTAACCCTTGCAGTACCAGAAGCCAAAACCCACTAGGCAAGATGGCAGAGAACAGCAGGAAGTAGCCAGACTGAGTCGACGCCCCAAATCCCCTTACCCTTACTCTCATCCAGCCCAACACCTTATACTCCCAGGTCCCCAGGTCCCTCATCATATATATATATATTAAAGACTTAGGAATGTTAGAGGTTCCCTATTACAAGGCCCACAATGTATGACTAACAGACTGGGACATAAAGAAAAGCAGACAACGTGTGAGAATGCAACCAACTATCTCCTCACAAGAACAAAGGAACCACATGGCAATGAAGCAGAATGAGATAAGGACCTCCACTTCCTCCTGACCAGGGTTTCCTCAGCCCCTCTTGCATTCCAAGAATACCCTACCTCCTAGCCCACTACCCCCTAGCCATACAAGTGAAGAAATTTGCTATTACAGCCCTTTATTGACCTCTTAGGCTCTACTCGGATCCTAACCCCCTTCCCTATGAACTAATGTTTCCCCGGCCATTGATGTACTGTATAAATTCACATCTGTCCCTTCCGGGGATGGGCTGAAGTCTCTCTTCAGATCCCCTGCCATGCTGGTGGGGGATGGGGAGCTGAAGTCTATTCTTCAGACCCCCTCCATTGGGAGAGCTTCTCAATAAACTTCCTGCCTACAATCATCAGTCTCCGTGTCCCAGCGAGTGCCCCTTTTTCTCCAACAGAATTGATATTTTAAAAATATTGAAAGAGAATAGCATTGCCAAACTGGAGTTCCAAACCCAGCAAAATTATATTTAAAAAAGTCAACAGTATCAGGAATAAAAAGGTACATCTCTACTGTTCCTATGGACATTAAATGAATAAGATGAGCATATTTGGAAAAATTTTATGCCAACAAATTTTACAATTTAGGTGAAATAGATAAATTCCTTGAGAGACTCCAGTTACCAAAATGGCAAAAGAAGAGAAAATCTGAATAAATCTTTATCTATTAAAGAAATGGAATTGGTAGTTAAAAGCATTCCCACAAGAAACATAAGTAAAGATGACTCAGCAAGTGAATTAAATCAAAGATGTGTAGAAAAAAATAATACCAATCCCACCCAAACTCTTTTAGAAATTACAGAAAGAAGGAATATTTTTCAACTCATTTTCTAAAATTAGCATTAACCTGATACCAAATCCCCCAAAAATACATTACAGAAGAAGGAAACTACAGATCAAAATCTCCTTTGAGCATAACTGTAACAATGCTTAATACAAACAAGACAAATAAATTTTAGAAATATATAAATAGGACAATACATTCTGGCCATGTAAAGTTTATCTTTAGAAATGCAAGGCCGGTTTAAATTCAGAAATTCATCAATGCAATTCATTATACATACAGAATAAAGTGGGAAAATGTAGGATTATCTCAACAGGTAATGAAAAATCATCACAAAATTCAAAATCCATTCATGCCAAAAACCCATTATGAATGTTAATTAACACCACTGAATTGTATAGTTGAAAGTGGTTAAAATGGGAAATTTTGTGTTCATATATGTTATCAGAATAAAAATTTAAGGAATAAAGTAATAAAATCAATTAACATTAAAAAGAAACTCAGGTATAATTAGGCACAGAAGGGGCCTTTCTTGAGATGACAGAAGTCACCCGTGGAAAAGGCAAAGCTAAGATGATACTTACTGGTGAAAGATCTCACAGGACTGTTGAGAGAATAAAAAAGTAATAAATGTAAAGTAGTTAGAACAATGGCTGGTGCAAAGTAAACTCTTTGGAAGTAGTTAGTATTAGCAAAACCATGGGAATATCAAATACTTGTCAAAAGGGGAATTGATAAATAAACTAAACCCATTCCGATATTGTCATATTGAGAAAATAAAAGGCAATCATAAAAGTGAACTAAATCTATGGGAAGCCATATACAAAGGTAAAGTCCAAATTAGTTCAAAAATTACAGGCTGTTGTGTGCTGCAGCCAGCCCATACTGGTTGGCAAGAGTTGATTATGCACACTTCATTCCGTATCCTGTTTTGTTGACTTCATATTAGTAGCTATAATAATCCATGTGAGCTACTTTTCGAGCAATGGAAATCAGCAAATGCTACAAATAATAATTCTCTCCCTGGAGAGCTGGTTGTTAAACACTTGTCAACATACCACCAATTAAACAGTTTTGTTAAAGAAGGAGAAAACTCCAAATTGAAGACCCAGTGGAGAAAACAACACTCGCAAAATTTCCTTAATTAAGAAAGGATCAAAGTAAATTCTACTTAGGCCAGTGATGTAACTCCAAGTTTGATTAAATAGAAACAACAGGTATTTACTTTAAAGAGAGATATTTATATTTTAAACCTTTCTGTATATTATATCTCTTTGCTTATGTGTCTAAGAACTTTTGTGAGGCATAGTCATTTTTTCTTATATTGGCTGACCCAATCTTATTAACCCAGATCTATTAAGCAAGAGTTAATGTAGAACTCTGGAATTTGGTCTATTTTATTTGCGTTGAATTTCCATATCTGTATCTCATCTCATGACACACTATGAAATATAAGGAATTAAAGCTAAAATGAAAAGAAAACCAAGTTGTAGACAGTCTCTTCATCTTTCCTTGTTTCCCATTTTCCTGAAAATGAAAATTGAAAGTTCAATCCATGGTTCTTTGTATTGTTCAGCAAAAGAGATACAATACAATAAACTTCCTTTGGTTGCTTATTCCTTAGCTGTCTCCCATAGCTTTATTTCTCAGAACTCCTCCATTCACAAATATTTCTCTTTATCTCTTGGTTTTTGTCATTTTTAGAGTATTTTTAGGCATATTTATTAACCAAAAGAAAATTAGTAACACATGACTCACTAGACATGCAAGATTTAGCTTCAAACATGAGGAAACAATACAACTCACTAATCCTATTCCTAAGGAGTGCATCCTGCTGAGCAAGATATTCCCCACTCATCGCAGTCCTCCAGAGGGTTCTTGTTCCAAACTCCAATTTTATTGATAAAAAAGCCTAGGCAACTAGATCATGAAAAAAGCAAATAAAATTATGAGGATGATTTTTCTGCATTAGTGATCTTTTGCCTGCTTAAAGAAGTAGCATAGTATATTCAAAGACAATGTCTCTGGGTTTGGAAAAACACTGCCACTTGCTAGATGCAAGTCCCTTAACATCTCTGTACATTGGTTTTCTCTCCTATAAAATGCCCTTGATACATAGAAAATGCTCAGTGAACCCCAATCTGTATTGCTACCATTATTGTTACAAGTTATTGCTACAGAAAAAAAAAATCAAAAAACAAGGTTGTCATTGTTAAGATTCACATATTTTCAGCAAAGCTAGGCTTCAGTCATGGACAAAGTACATGTTACAGATATTGTTTTGGATTTGGGAGGGGCTGATTGGTGACTTACATTTTAAAGCTTCGGTGGTTTAACAATCTCTTGAGATACTTGTTAATAATTCAAGTTCCCCTTATTCCAAACACAGGGCTTTTGATTTACTAGGTCTTAGATGGGACCTGAGCACTGCCTTTTTAAAGAAGTAATCTTGTGAATCTCAAGCAAGGAAACCAGGAAAATATTTTGGGAAATACTGATTTGTTTTCATAATGAACCATGTGTTTTACCTTATTTATCTCATGTAGTCTTCTCAGTAAACTTAGGGGGCACAGATTGGAAAAACCAAGTGAAAGATTGTAGACCATTTAAATATATCCATAGTAGAATGTGTGTTTACAATCATTACTTAACTGGCTCACAGGAAGCCTGGAAGGAGCGGTGTGAGAATTGGCATTCTCTCATGAAATTGTTTGCTCTATTTGGGGCCCTTCTGAGGCCTTTTATGCCCCAGGCTATCAGGGATTGATCACCTTGGGGATAATGAAACACAAGGTCGGTCTCCTGGGCAAACAATCTGTGCAGTCGCACACGGTCTTCTGCATAGAAGGTCCTTGGGCTTGGTTTAATACTCTTCTGTTGGAACTTTGAAATTGTAAATAATTTTTGAATGTGGGGTCCTACATTTTCATTTAGCACTGGTCACACAAATTTTATAGCTGGTCCTGTTTCTATTTTGGCCTTATCAAGAAATTAAATCATTCTCATGTTGCAAATAAGGCAACAGAGATTCAGATATTAGATCATTTGCCCATAATCACACTGGTCAAAATGTATAGAGCTAGGATTTGAACTCAGGTTGGTGATTTGCTAAAGCCCCCATTCACACTTCGTGAGACCCTTATTTGGCAAGAAATAGCAGAAGTCATAGGGAAAAGGTCTACATCCAGAAGAGAGAGACCTTCAGGCAGCTGTGGAACTAAAAAGCCTCAACTAAGTGAGCAGGGAAGAGGATTCTTTAAATCATAGTAGCTTGCCTGGGTGAACTGCAACTAGCAAACCCAGGTCCTCCTTCCTGACTTAATCCAACTCAAATCCTTCCTGCTGCAGGTTGAGGCCCATTTCCCTCTGCTGCTGCTTTAGCAGAAATAAAAAATATCAGACCAGATCCCTCCTTGGCAACCTTTTATAAATTAAAAATATTAATTGTTTTTCATTTTCCTCAGATGTTGATAATAAAGCAGAAACATTTCTATTACTCCTTTTGATATGTTCCATTTTCCTCCTGAGCTGCAAATCTTACCTTCGTCTTCAGTGAAGAAATGAATTCCCTAGGGTATTTTTAAAGTGCAGTTGAAAAAGGAAGACAGAGGAAATTTGAAAGAAGGGGAAAGAAATGCAAAGGAATTCATAACTGTTTTAGCTTTTGTTTATAATCTGTATCTGGAACAAAAACACTTGGCTTTGTTTAATCTATAAATAGAACTAAACAAACTCAGTAATGCCTTTAACTTCCAAACACTGAGTATCTGTCACTACAACCCAACAAAGCGGGACAGATCTCACAGGCAAAACAATTGGATAACACATATGAGGCAGTGTAACGAGCGAAGCTTCACAGGAAATTTTCAGTCAGGTAAACCTGGATTCAGTTTCCATATTAAGCATTTGAGAATTTGTGCCACCTTGCAAAAAAATTTTGAGCTTCTGTCAGTCTCAGTTCCTTAACTCCTGCTATGGTGGTTCTATTAGGTATACCAGAGGATGGATTCTAATTTTAAATAAAAGTTCACTGGGGACAGACATACAGTGTTAAGTTCCCGTTCTGTGAAATCTCTCTCAGATATCCTTCCTCTCAGACATCCTTCGGATTCAAGTCTTGCTTGCATTATAAAGGCAGGTGGAAGGACTGAGGGCAAAATAAAGGCAGCTGCAAAATTGAGAACAAACCGTTAGGTGGGAAATCAGGGAGAGGGATTCATGCTAGTCACCAAAAGAGGATGAGGCCATAAAGAGAGGTGAAAATCTGGATGCACAGAGCCTGGGAGAGTCTAACAGTCCCTATCTCTCACCTGTGAGGACATCAAACGCCCAGGATAGGATAGGTCCAGGTTTACTTGTCTACCCGGTTATTCCCAGGTCCTTATACCTTAGAAATTTCTGCCAGTCATTCCTAGTCTTATACCAGTTTTGTTTAATTACCAAAGATATATACTTGGACGAAATGGAGACATCTAAAGGAAGAGCAGGGAGAGCTATGAAATTTGGTCCCATTCTTCCTACAGATGTTCTCCACAGCAGTGTTTCTCAAAGTGTAGCAGGAATCGTAATCCCATGAAAGGAGGATCTTGTTAAAACTGATGGTGGGGACCCACCTCCAGAGGCTGGTGTGGGACCCGAGGATGAACATTTCTCACCAGTGTCCAGGTGACCCTGATGCTTGTGGCCAAGGGACGGCACTTTGAGAACCACTAATGGAAGAGATGGGTTTAACTGCAATTGCAATCAATTGTTAGGGCAGCATGATTTTATAGTAATGATTCTTTCTCCTCTGCAGCTTTCTTGTTTTCAGTGTCTAGCTACGGTGCCATCAAAAGGCCATCAGAATCGACTGAACAAGGCTGGTCTCCTAAACTAGGTATTAATCTTCCAAATTTGAAATCTATTTCTTTATGCTGTAGGCATTTGATTTGTCTCCACTTCAAAGGCCTATTTTGTTTTGATTTCAGCAACTGTTGCTCAGAGCAAAGGGGGTAAAACCTTTACATGGGAATATAATCTTTTAAACACCATTACCAAACACAGTTGAGCCTCTGAAAGGTGTCTTAAGAAGACATCTGTGGAGGAGTCATTTTGGGGAAATCTCCAAGCCTGCAATTTGAAGGTCCTTTTAACCACCTCCTGTGTCTCAAAGACTCCAAGCTTTCTTTCTTATAGATAAAAGGATGTTTCCTGGCTTTTCCTTTTGGTTGCCTACGGCTCTGACATACCAACACATGAACCCCTGCTTTATTCTTATTTCCTACTCCATGAAGCTATGTTTACAGTTAGCTCCAGAAAGTCTGCTGAATTTTTTGAGGTTGGTCAGATGAACCTGTTCATCATCCCCCAAATTCAGCATTCATGCGACATTGAGGATAAAGTCAAAGGGTCAGTCCTGAAACAAGAAAGTAATATTCTGGGTAAGATTTTGAATCCTGGACAGTATTTGCATCTCCATCCAGTGGGTAAAGATGACAGGGTTATGTGAGCATGGCTTGCATAATGTTTGGGACAGAAGAGGCAGTAGTCTGTGTCAGAATAGTTAAATAGAGGAAAAGTAACCAGTCCATTTTTGTGGTTCTGTTGGATGGAAATTAGGCTCAGCAATAGGTAAGAGAAAGATATATTTTGGTCTCAGGTGCTTATCATATGCCTTGCTTCCCATCAAATGGATGGGCACATCCTTCTTCTTGGATTCCTCAATAGATTCCTGCAGAAAATAGGCAGAGAACTAAGATGTCAACAAATAACTATCAATTATCAAAAGCAAGTGCTTCCACAGTGTTATTTCCTAATCATCTCTTACTATCAGATTGCCTTCTCCTTACCTTGGAAACATCACAGGTAAGTATGACATTCACACTATTTAATGATATTGTATAGGCAGGAACCAATCAAACTTTACAATAGTGTGGATATCCTGGTGCATATTAGCTGAATGCCACCCAGAATTCTACAGACTTTGGAGAGAAGGTGTGGCCTACTCATAACGTGATTTGTGGACTTAAGGCCTCCAAAGAATGAGTAAATAAATTCCTGTTGTTTAAGCCAGCCAATTTATGGCATTTTGTTATAGCAATTCCTGACAAACTAAGACACATATCAATGAAATTCTCATACTCCATTGATCTGTCTAGCATGTGAAATGGATTTTTTTCATACATGATATTATAACATACAAACATAATTACATACATAAATAATTACATACATGTATACACGCACAAAGTTATGTCAAGGAAATGTGAAATAGAAAAAGTGAATAAATAACATTAGACAAAATAGATTTGAGGCAAAGAGGGTAAAGGATACAAAGGGAAATATTTCCTCTTCAATATTCAGGTTTCTAGCAGCTTATCTTTTATATTGGCAAAGCAAAAACTCTGATAATAATAGGGCAGTTCCATATTCCTCTCTCAGAAGTCAGCAGATCAGAAAAAAATTACCATGCAAAGATAGAGAAAATTTGAAAAATATCTAAAAAAAACTTATAATGTTGATTCTAACTAATATGCATATGAAATTAAATTTATGGCACATATGATTGATATTAAGCTGTAGAGAAAAACTTCACAAGTTTAAAAAAGCAGAAATCATAGAGATTGGTTTACTGACCATAAGGCAAAAAATGTAAAAAACAGATAAAAAGTGTAGAACTCCAAAGTATCTGTCATTAAGAGTTTAAAGCACCGTCAGTAATATAAAATCTTGCTCGAGGCAATCAGAGAAAAATTAACAGACAACCTGGATTAGTTTTAATATAAGCTATCCTTATTTAATAAGTTAGAAAGTGGTCCTTTTGTTTCTATCCCCTTGAAAATGGGATTTATCTGTTTATCATTACAATAATGATTAAAAAGTATTTAAAAATTGATCACAAGACACTATGTGTATGTCTCTTTCTGTGGCAAATGACAGTAGCTTAATGGAAAATAATGGGGACATTTTGATACATTATACTGAATCCATGAAAGCAATTTAGCTTACACATGAATTAATCCAAGTTCTCCAAAAGATGTCCTCACACTTTGTCTATTTATTTTTTGGATTTGAGTTACATGTTTGTTTGTTTTCTCAAACACTGTCTTCATGTGTGTTGGCAAAATGGCAACTAGCATTTCCATATCTTCATCTTATGTCCTTAGCAGCTCCAGCTGAAAGAGAATTTCCCTCTCCTAATATTTCTAGCAAAAATTCTGAATAAGAATCTCATCCCTCATGCTGTACTTTACTTCAGTAGCAGAGTAGAGGGCATGGGAGTATAATCACCTCTGTTGGTGATGAGAATGCAATTGGTGATTTTAAAAAGAAATTCTTATGTAAAAAGAAAACTGGCTTTTACTCAGGTAATAAGAGAAAAACTCCACAGCTTGATTAAGGCCACGAAGAACTTTATTGAAGGCTATAAAAAAAGATTCAAATGAAATGTGATATACATATTAGGGGCTGGTAAAAGCAAAATTAAAAAGATGTTAATTCCTGCCAAATTAATCATGATTTAAATCCCAAAAGGATTTTTAAAGCATCTTGGCAAAGTCATTATAAAACTTAACTGCCAAAAATAAGTGAAGGAACATCAAGAAAATGTTGAGGAAAGTACAAGGAAGTATTTGTAGCTCTAAAATAAAAGAATTACTCTAAAACTATAAGAATTATTCCACTGGAATACTGGCATAAGAATAGATGTGTAAATGTAAGAAGCCCAACAAAGATTCACTAATAAATAGAAATAATCATATAGATTATGATAAAATTGACACTGTAAATCACTGAGGTCAGAGCAGACGGTTTAATCAAATATGATGGGATCATTGACTAACCTCTTGGGAAAACAATACTAGATCTCAACAGGCACACTAGACTTCTCTTATATCTTTTATTTTCCTGTTTTTATTCTTTTTTATACAACTACATATTATTTTATCATCATAAAAATGTTTAATGAGCAAAGAAAAAAGGTCAGAAAAAAGAGAAATAGGGAGGGAATGAAGGAAGAAGAGAACAGGAAGGGAGGGAAAAAGGAAAGAGCTGTCTGGCCTAGGATGGAAATTAGACTGGATGGAGAGATTACAAGCTAGAAAAAGAGATAGAGTGATGTGGCAGTTTGAGATTATTTTATGAATTCTAAAAAGAGAAAGATTATGTTTGTAAACTAATCTCTTCCCCTGGGTATAATACCCTTTGATTGCATTAAGTTCATTTGAGGAGCCTTTGATTAGATAACCTCTTAAGATTCCTGTAGGGCTTTTTATTGGACTACATCAGTGAGGCATGACTCAGATTGAGCCCCCTCCCCTTGCTGGGTCTGATATAAACAGACTCACATAGACAGAAGAGGAAAAATGGAATGGCCATGTTTGAACCTGCCCTGTAAGAGATAGGATTGCTTAAGCATGAAGGCCCAAGAGACTGGGCCCACAGAACAGCTCAAGAGGAGACCAGCCCTGCTATATGACTGATAGCTCACAGCTGAACTTGGGAAGAGAGCAGAACAGAAGAGACTGATATAGGCAGCCCTAGGAGACAAGCACTATGCCAGCTTGCAGCTAAATCAAGCAGAAAGCAGAGCAGCTGAGCCTGAGAGAGGAAGCCCAGAGAGGAAGGAGAGACCAGGTAGAGATCGCGCACCATTCGCTTCAATACACATTAGCTGACTTTGGTGAGAAAATACCTCTTATGGTGCTTTGAGTTGGACATCTCACAACCTTAAAACTGTAACCTTTTACCCCAAATAAGTACCCTTTATAAAAGCCAATACATTTCTGGTACTTTGCATTGGCAGTCCTTTGGCAAACTAAAACAAGTGATTACCCTTTTCTAGCTACATGCCATGTACTAAAAAACTGACTATGGAATTAGGAAAGAGGAGAAAGAGTGAAGTAGAACTTGGTAGCTATTTTTTTTTTAATATCTTATTCTTTTTTTATTTTTTTTTTATTTTAAAAGATGCTTAGATTACATAAATGTTACACAAAAATTACAGGGATTCCCATGTTCCCCACCTGCAATGGATATACACATCCTGGAGCTTTGCCACTAAGCATGGACCATAGTTCACATTGTAGACCACACTCTCCCACACAGTTCTGCATGTTAAATGCTGATGTAAAATGGCCTATATCTGTCATTGTAATGTCACTCAGGATAATTCCCAAGTCCTGAAAAAGCCCCTGTATTACAACTGCTTTTCCCACTCCCTGCCCTGAAAGCATACTGTGACCACTGGCTCCACCTCAATGTTGTAATTTCTTCCATTGCTTGAATCACAATATGTCTACAACAGAATACCAGTAAGTCCACTCTAGTCCATAGCTCTTCCCCCAATCCTGAGGAGTTTTGGATGGTGAGTTCCATTCCACCTCCAAGTGAGAGGGGGCTTATATCCCATGGATAAGATGGATGGGATTATCCTGCCTGCAGTTGCAGACTCTCCATTCCCTGGGATGGCCATTGTCCAGCATCATCTCCTCGCCAGGTGACTTAGGTGAGTCCATTGAGCTTTAGAGTAGGAGTTGCAGCTCCATCAAGATTCCAGGCACAGCTGGCACATGGGCAGGCCAAAGGCTCCAGTGTCTGGAAGTATACCTACAAACTACAGCATCACATATAGGTTTGAATAAAAGGGACTGATGGGCCATGTGCAGGGAGGACTTCTTTGAGTCCAACTCTGTCACTCTCAGGAGCACAGATTCCAAAGTATAGCCTACTGATAAAGCATCAATCTCTGGACCTATCTCCCCTTATATAGGACCTGGGTGTCTCCAGAGCTCTCAGGAGCCCTTCTGTGTGGGGTGATATCCACTTTGGTGTTCTATGAGATCCTACTGAGGTATGCATAAGCGTTACCTCTGGGATGACCTCCCAACTCTCTATGAAGTCTCTTAGCCATATGAACTCATTTGTCTTTACCTTTTCCCCCTTTTATTCAAGGTCTTTTTCCAGTTGTATTGCCAGTTGGCACTTGGTATTAATCCCTTGTTGCCAGGGAGGCTCATCCCTGGGAGTCATGTCCCACGCTGGGGGGAAGGTAATGCATTAATATGCTGAGTTTGGCTTAGAGAGAGGCCACATTTGAGCAACAAGGAGGCTCTCAGGTGGCCACCCGTAGGCACCCCATAACAATAGGCTAAGTTTCAATTACAGGAGCAAAGACTCGTAAGGCTTGTCGTCAATAACAAGAACCCATTAGTGGACCATCCTCCTTTGCCAGACACTACCCCTGCCTTCGGGGGACTGTTGCTGCTCCCTTGAAGAATGTGGCAGAGCTTTCCAGGCTGGGAATTCAGTATTCCCTCATTTATTGCGTGATTGTCCGCCCACTGTGACCATGCCCCACCCCTTGATCATTTGAACAATTTTATATATCTTCCATGTATATTCAGGTGAACTTCCTCCCATGAAACCCCCATCCCAGACACCCCCCCCACCAATGATCCTCTGCTGCCCCCGTTGTAACCCTTCTGTGATCTAAACTTTCCTTGAAGATAAAGCCCATATAATAGCCAAATGCAATTAATAGGAAAATGAAATAATAATGATAAGCTTAAATGTAAGAGATAAAATATATGGAAACTGAAAAAAAAAAAACACTAAAAATAAAATAAAACTAAAGTATTGGGTCATTGAAAAAATGGGAAAAAAATTAAAAACAATTTTTTAAAAATTTTCCTTGTATCACTACATTATCAGGTGTCCAGTCTGTAACGTGGCACCTTCCCCCTCTCACTCCCCAATGTCTCCCAAATTTTCATTTAATTTTCAAAGATGATTTAGGTCACAGCAAAGTCACACACAGAATACTAGAGACTCTCATATACCCAACCTCCTCCCTCTTTCCTCACCCCATATTAAAACCTTTTTATATGTGGATGGTAGCATTTCACAGATAGTGAAACATAGCTACTAAACATTTGCAATGGTTTACAGTAGAGTTACAATTTAGACGGTACAGTTTAATAATTTTTTATGATATTTACCATGTCCTGTGTCCATCACTGTAAGGTAATGAAAAACATTTCCCCAAACCCCCAGGGCACGTGACACCCCCCCCGTCTTGACTCATTGGATGACAAGATTCATAGTCACACACAAGAGGTATTGACATGCTGATTATCCTCCCCTATTAGGATCCACCCTTGCTCAGAAGAAACACCCACCTGTCTGTTTCTAGGTGAATCAGTCCATCCAAAGATGGGGGTCCATCTTCTTCCCACTGACTGTGTAGGTCTCCACTCCCAGACACAACATATTATGACAGGATGAACACTCACACACTCTCCAGAAGCCTACTCCAGATGCACCCCGGCCTGAATGCCCCCCAACCTACACCCTAAACCAGTGACACTACCTTGTCATATTGCCATAAGAGCATTCCCACTCCTACACTTTCAACATCATACCCACAAATCCTGTGTTCACCTGGTGCGTCTCCCATCTCTCCCCCCAGTATCCTGGGTATTCTAACCCACCCTTCCTAACATATTGAATCCTCCTGTTTGATTTAATTGCCTTTCTTTTTTTTTCTTTTCTTTTTTTATTTTTTTTAAATTTATTTATTTTTTATTGTTGGCAAAAATCAAAATTTTCACAATACATACCAATATTTGTAAAATGATATATAAATATATATGCATATATGTGTATTTGCTTACAAAAATGTTATTTATATATATATAAATATATTTTAAGAGGTGCTTAGATTACCCAAAATATTACATGGACCCCACCGGGATTCCCATGTTGCCCACCTCCCACACTTCCCACCACATCCCACACAAACATTTCCCACAAGTGTGGCCCAGCACCCTCAATGGACTTACACAACCTGGGGCCTTGCCACCAACCATAGACCACAGTTCACTTCATAGACCACACTCTCTCCCACACAGTTCTGAGTGGTGTGTGCTGATTTAAAATGGCCTACATCCATTGCCACAACGGTACTCAGGACAACCTCCAAATCCCAAAGAAGCCCCTTTATTTCAACTGCTCATCCCCTCCCTGCCCCAAAAGTGTCAAGTGGCCACTGGCTCCAACTCATTGTTATAATTTCTTCCATTGCTAGAATCACCATATGTATACAACAGAACACCATCAAGTCCACTCTAGTCCATAGATCTTCCCCCAATCCTGAGGGGACTTGGATGGTGATGTCCACTCCACCTCCAAGTGAGAGAGGGCTTGTATCCCATGAATATGGTGGGTGGGATGATTCTGCCTGCAGATGCAGGCCCTCTCCATTCCCTGGGATGGCCATTGCCCATCGTTGTCTCCTCGCCAGGTGACTTGGATGAGTCAATTGAACTGTAGGGTAGGAGTTGCAGCTCCACCAAGATTCCATGCACACCTGGCACATAGGTAGGCCAGAGGCTCCAGTCTTTGGAAGTATACCTAAAAACCCCAGCATCACATATAGGTTTGAATAGAAGGGACTGATGAACTCTGTGCAGGGAGGACTTACTTGAGTCCAATTCTGTCACTCTCAGGAGAACAGATTCCAAAATAGAGCCCACTGATAAGGCATCAGTCTCTGGGGCTATCCCCCCCTTATATAGGACCTGGGTGTCTCCAGAACCCTGAGGAGCCCCTCTGTGTGGGGTGATAGGCATTTCGATGTTCTATGAGCTCCTACTGAGGTTTGCAAAAGAGTTACCTCTGGGAGGACCTCCCGACTCTCTTTGAAGTCTCTTATCCACTTGAACTCATTTGTCTTTACCTTTCCCCCCTTTTATTCAAGGTCTTTTTCCAGTTGTGTTGCCAGTTGGCACTTGGTATTAATCCCTCGTTGCCAGGGATGCTCATCCCCGGGAGTCATGTCCCACGTTGGGGGGAAGGTAATGCATTCATTTGCTGAGTTTGACTTAGAGAGAGGCCACATTTGAGCAACAAGGAGGCTTTCAGGGGGCAACCCTTAGGCACCCCACAACAGCAAGCTAAGTCTCAGTTACAAGAGCAAAGACTCACAACGGTAGTCATCAATAAAAAGAACTCATCAGTGGGCCATCCTCTTTTGACAGACACTGTCCCTGCACTCAGAGGACTATTGCTGCTCCCTTGGAGACTGTGGCAGAGCTCTCCAGGCTAGGAATTCAGATTTCCTCATTTATTGTGTGATTGTCCACCCATCGTGACCATGCCCCATCTTTGATCTTTTGAACAATTTTGTATATCTTTCTTGTACATTCGGATGAACTAACTCCCATGAATCCCCCCTCCCAGACACCCCCCACCAATAATCTCCTGCAGTACCCATTGTAACCTTGTAACCCTTCTGTGATCCAAATCCTCCAAGAACATGTAGTCCATAAAATAATCAAATACACTTAATAGGAAAAAGAAACAACAATGATAAGCTTACATGCAAGGGACAAACATAAGGAGACTCAGGGGAAAAAAAATAATCAAACAAAAAACAAAACAAAACAAAATATAATTAGTGGATTGGGACATTCAAAAAAATGGGGAAAAAAGCAAAAGAAATGCCTTTTATATATATATATTCTTTTTTTTTTCCTTTTATCATTGTGTTATAGGATGTCCAGTGTGCCATGACACTTTCCCCCTCTCAATCCCCATTGTCTCTCAAATTTTCATTTAATTTTTAAAGAAGTTTTAGGTCACAGCAAAGTCACACACGGAATACCGTAGACTCCCAGATACCAAACCACCCCGCCCTTCCCCACTCCAAATTAACCCCCCCCTTTTCTTTTTTGGATGTTAGCATTGTTATAACTGTTATACAGATAGCAAAATATAGCAACTAAGCATCGTCAATGATTTACAGTATAGTTTACAATTTAGATGATACAGTTTAATAATTTTGATGATATTTACCATGTCCTGTGTCCATTACTGTCAGGTAATGAAAAACCTTTCCCATGACCACCAAACACCCCATTAGATCTTGACTGTTCCCTTTTCCCCAGCCCCCCAGGGCCCATGATACCACCCTATCCCGACCCATGGAATGTCAAAATTCACAGTTACATCCCCTGGGAATTTGAACCTGCCCTTCCTAATCCACCCACCCACCAGTGCTGCACCAACAAACCCAGGAACACCACCACTCATCTGCCTCATCCCCCAACATGCAGCCACACTCTATCCCTTTACCATAGATTATGTCCATATGGGTGATGGCTCAAAGCCTGCTCTTCTCTCACTCTCCTTTGTTAACCTATCTTTCAGACAGTGGTTCTCAGAGACTGCTCACTTTCCTCAGTTCAGATCAGCAGTTTTGAGCACTGTAGCTTTGTAGTATGTTTTAAAGTCAGGTAATGTGATACCTCCAACTTCGTTTTTCTTTTTCAATATGTCTTTGGCGATTCAGGGCCTCAACTTTCCAAATATATTTTGTAATTAGTTTTTCCAGTTCCTTAAAAATCCAGTGTTGATTTTTATTAGGATGCATTAAATCTGTAGATTAGTTGGGGTAGGATAGACATCTTGATGTTGTTTAGTCTTCCTATCAATGAACAGGGAATATTCTTCCATTTATTTAAGTCTTCTTTGATTTCCTTTAACAGTGTTATGTAGTTTTCTGTATATAAGTCCTTTACATCTTTAGTTAAATTGATTCCTAAGTATTTGATTCTTTTAGTTACTATTGTAAATGGTATTTTTTTCTTGATTTCCTCCTCAGATTGCTCGTTATTGGTGTACAGAAATGCTACTGATTTTTGAGCATTGATCTTATAGCTTGCGACATTACTGAACTCCTTTATAAGTTCTAGAAACTTTGTTGTAGATTTCTCAGGGCTTTCTATGTATAGGATCATGTCATCTGCAAATAATGAAATTTTTAATTCTTCTTTTCCAATTTGGATGCCTTTTATATCTTTTTCTTGTCTCAGTGCTCGTGCAAGTACTTCTAAGACAATGTTAAATAGGAGTGGTGGTAGTGGGCATCTTTGTCTTGTTCCCAATCTCAGAGGAAAGGCTTTTAGGATTTCACCATTGAAGATGATGTTAGCTTTGGGTTTTTCATATATACCCTTTATTATATTCAGAAAGTTTCCTTCTATTCCTATCTTTTGCAGAGTTTTTATGAGCAAAGAGTGCTATATTTTGTCAAATGCTTTTTCTGCATCTATAGAGATGATCATGTGATTTTTTTTTCCTTCAATCTGTTTATGTGATGTATTACATTGATTAATTTTCTTATATTGAACCATCCTTGCATACCCTGGATGAAACCCACTTGGTCATGGTGTATAATCATTTTGATATGTTGTTGAATGCGATTAGCAAGTATTTTGTTGAGGATTTTAGCATCTAAGTTCACTAGAGAAATTGGTCTGTAATTTTCCTTTCTTGTGGTATCTTTGGCTTTGGAATTAGGGTAATGTTGGCATCATAGAATAAGTTAGGCAATATTCCTTCTACTTCTATTTTTTGGAAAAGCTTAAGCAGAATTGGTGTTAGCTCTTTCTGGAATGTTTGGTAGAATTCAGCTGTAAAGCCATCTGGTCCTGGGACCTTCTTAGTTGGGAGGTTTATGATGACTGGGTCTATCTCTTGTAATTGGACTGTTGATTTTATCAATTTCTTCTTTTGTCAATGTCGGCTCTTTGTGAGTTTTAGAAATTTGTCCATTTCCTGTAAATTATCATTCTTGTTGGCATATAATTTTTCAAAGTATCCTCTTATGATAGCCTATTTCTGTGGGGTCAGTAGTGATATCCCCTTGCTCATTACTTATTTTGTGTATTTGCATCTGTTTTTTCTTTTCCTTGTTAGTCTGGCTAAGGGTTTGTCAATTTGATTGATCTTCTCAAAGAACCACCTTTTGCTTTTGTTTATTTTTTTCTAGTGCTATCTTATCCTCTATTTTATTTGGTTCTGTTCTAATGTTTGTTATTTCCTTCTTTCTATTTCCTTTAGGTTTGGTTTGTTGTTGTTTTTCCAATTCCTCCAGATGTGCATTTAGGTCTTCAATTTTAACTCTTTCTTCTTTTTTAATATATATATTTATGGCTATGAACTTTCCTCTCAGGACAGCTTTTGCTGCATCCCATAGGTTTTGATATGTTGTGTTGTCATTTTCATTAGTTTCAAGGTAGTCACTGATTTCTTTTGAGATTTCCTCCTTGACCCACAGTTTGCCTAAGAGTGTGTTTTTTAACTTCCATATCTTTGTGCCTAATCTGTTTCTCTGGCCCTTAGTGATTTCCAATTTCATTCCATTGTGGTCAGAGAAATTACTTTGTATAATCTCAATCTTTCTGAATTTATTGAGAGTTGTTCTGTGGCCTAGCATGGGGTCTATCTTGGAGTATGTTCCATGTGCACTTGAGAAGAATGTAAATCCTGCTGTATTTGGATGTAATGTTCTGTATATGTCTATAAAGTTCAGGTCCTCTAATGTATTGTTCAGAGTCTTTGTTTCTTTATTGATTCTCTGTCTAGATGTTCTGTCTAATGGTGATAATGGTGTATTAAAGTCCCCCACTATAATTGTAGAGGCATTTATTTCCCCAGTTAGTTTTTCCAGAGATTGCCTCATGTATTTTGAGGCCCCCAGATTAGTTGCATAAATGTTTACAATTGTTGTCTCTTCTTGAGAGATTACCCTTTTTACTAATATATAGTGTCCATCTTTGTCTCTTACAATAGTTTTTCATTTAAAGTCTATTTTGTCTGGTATTAAGATAGCTACTCCTGCCCTTTTTTTTTTTTTTTTTTTTGGCTATTGTTTGCTCGTAAAATTGTTGTCCAGCCATTCACTTTCAGCCTTCTTGAGTCCCTGAGTCAAAAGTAGGTTTCTTGTAGACAGCATATAGATAGATCTTATTTCTTTATCCATTCTGCCAATCTGTGTCTCTTGAGTGATGAATTTAATCCATTAACATTCAGTGTTATTACTTGCAACGAATTTCTTACTTCAGCCATATTTTCTCTGGGTTAATGTATGTCATATGTTGTTTTTGTTTCTCTTTTTGTCTTTTTAGTTGTTTTTAAACTCTCCTCCAACTCTCTCTCCCTTGTTTTTTTCTTTCAACTTATAGAACTTCCTTTAGTTATTTCTTGAAGTGCAGATTTCTTATTGGCATACCCTTTAATTTCTTTTATCTGTGAATATTTTGAACTCTCCTTCATTTTTGAATGCCAGTTTTTCTGGATAGAGAATTTGTGGCTGGAAGTTTTTTCTTTTAGTATTTTGACTATGTCATACCCCTCTGTTCTTGCCTCCATGGTTTCAGATGAGAAATCAGCACTTAGTCTTATTGTGCTTACCTTGTATGTGATGTTTCTCTTTTCTCTTGCTGTCTTGAGTATTTTCTCTTTGTCTTGAGCATTGGACATTTTGACAAGTATATGTCTTGGAGTTGGCCTGTTGGGATTTATACTGTTTTGGGTGCGCTGTGCTTCCTGGACTTGTACATCCATCTCTCTCAATAAGGTTGGGAAGTTTTCAGCCATTATTTCCTTCAACACTCCTTCTGTTCCCCTTCCCTTCTCTTCTCCTTCTGGGATGCCCATAATGCATATGTTTGTGTGTTTTGTGTTGTCAGTTAAATCCCTGAGTCCCTGCTGGATTTTTTAAATCTTTTTATCTATCTGTCTACTATCTGTTTGATTTCAGATATATTGTCTTCTACATCACTAATTCTTTCTTCTGCCTGTTAAAATCTGCTGTTGTATGAATCCAGCGTCTTTTTGATTTCTTGGATTGTTCCATTGTTCATATCATATCCGTTATCTTTTTATGTATGTTTACAATTTCTTCAGTATGTTCTCCTGGTGTCTTCTTAATATCCTTAATCTCTTCCTTCACTTCATTAAGTTGGTCCATGATATTTGTTTGGAAAGCTTTGATTAGTTGTTCGATGTTCTGTATCTCTTCCAGGTTTTTAGTTTGTTCATTGGACTGGTCCATGTCTTCCTGTTTCTCAGTGTGGTTTGTAATTTTTTGTTGCCCTCTAGTCATCACTTTATCTTGATGGGTTTATTCAGTTGATTATATTCTCTCTCTGCTCTAGAGTTTTATTTAGCTGGTGGTTCTGTGTGTGTGTTAAGTTTTCTCTTTGAGACTTTGTTCTTTTTATTTTATTTCCTTGCTTCTTTCTATGTTCCCTTGAAGGCAAAAGATTAGGGCCAGAGGAATTGAAAGATGTGAGAAAGGAAGAAGGATAATAGTAGTATTGATAAAAGTTAGAAAAGGTGCCTTATAAGACTTAGTAAAACAAATATTCAACTCATGTAGGCAGTGTAGAGTAATAAGGAAAAAAGTGGAGTACCTATAAAGGACTGGGAAACCAAATGGAGGAAAATATATATAATGATTTAGAAGGTAGAATGATGAGGAGAGAAAGAGTAAAGAAAAGGCTGAAAGGAAAAAGTTAATAATAATAATAAAAAGAAGAAAACAGCATAGATAGAATAGAAATTGACACCCTTAAGTTGTGGGCTAATGAAAAAAGGTGGTATATAAGAACCATAACAGAAAGCAGAAGTCAGAAAAATGAAGGAAGGAAAACAGATAGCATTGGGAGACAAAATCAATATAGACAGAGGATGGGAAACCACTGAAGAAGAAGCACAGCAAAGAAGCAACAAGCTAGCAGCACCTAATTTTAAAAAAAAGAAAAGAATGAAAGAAAAAAGAAGGGGGGAGGAACGAGGAAAGAAAAGCAAGAGAAAACAAATAAAGAAAAACCAAACAACCACACAAACAAGCAGTCAAACAAAGCTAAGGAAGAACAGTGTTCCTTCTTGGGAACTTGTGGAACCTCTCAGCCTGTTTGTGTTCATCGATCAATTGCCCTGCAAGGTTCTACTTGCAGGTTTTGGGGCAGTTTTTAGCTATTAAACTAAGTTAAAAAAATTATTTTTTTATTTTTTAAAATGACTTTTTTTTTTTTTTTGCAAAATAACATACCCCAAAGAAGTCCTCTTCTAGACCACCCCCTTCACCAAGGGGACCCTAAATAGGCTCGTGGAAACTAATCAAGCACTTCCCACTTCCTGGCCTCCCCAGAGCAGCTGAAGCTCTTATGCTTGTCAGTGCAGAATGATAAAATTGGCTGACTCCACCCCCTCTGGAGCCAAGCCTCACTGTCACTAGGCTGTTGAGTAAATCAGGCTTCCTCAGCAGATTCACCTCTCCCCTCAGCCTGGCGCTGCTTCAAGCTGGCTTATCTGCTCCCCAAAACTATGAGGAGGTCCAGGCAGCCAAATCCACAGAAAGGAAATCCCTCTCCACCTTATGTCAGAACCCTCCCACTCTCAGAGTGCTCCCTCTCACTGGGTTGCCAGTGGGAGTTGGGGTATAGCCCTGGGTGGCTAATTAAATCAACCTTCCTCATCAGATTTTCCACTCCCCTCAGCCTGGTGCTGCTTCAAGCCAGCTATTTTGTTCCCCAAAGCTGCAAGGGATTCCAGGTAGCCAAATCCACAGAAAGGAAACCCCTCTAGACCCTCCACCAGAACCCTCCCACTCTTGGAGAATGCTCCCTCTCACTGGCTTGCTGGCAGGAGTCGCGGCTCAAATCAGCCTTTTTCCCTGAGGGTGGGGCTTAGCCATCTGAGTTAACCACCACAGGCAGGGGAAAAATTCATGAATCTCTCCAGAGCAATCCGCGTAGTCCAGCTCGCTCCAGATCGATGTCCCCAAGGTTCTCGCTCTGTGTGCACCCAGCACAGATCCCCCAGGCAGGACCCTGTCCCCAATCAGCTGTCTTCAGAGAGCAAGTCAGCGAGTGCCCTCCTAAACTGACACCATCTTGCCCCCAGTCTCTTGGTAGCTATTTAGGAAGGGAGAAGTTGAGGATAACTCTGAGGTTCCTCACTTTCTTTCTCTTTTGTTTTTACTCTGATTTTAAAAGCGGAAAAGCACAGATTTTAAGTTCATACATCCAAAATAATATTTAATATTCAAGAATTTTATATCAAAAAAGTCATTGTTTCTATTAATTTAAATTAATAGAATTAATGAATTTGGGGCAGGAGTAGGAAATATTTAAATACATATACATATATCCACATATACATATAAATATACATTTAATTGCTTTTGCCATCTTATTGCCACCTATACTAGAAGAATTAATTTGAATTAGAAATTCATCTTATCTCAAGAATGAAGCATCCATAAATCCCCAGTACCCACGTCCTTGATCTCTTCCTTGACTTGGATTTTAGGCTCTCATTGACTTCTACAGTTGCCTTGACTTTTAATGTCCTGCTCTCATAGATATTATTTTCTCAGATTAGATGCCTGAAATTACAGTCATTGGTAACCATGAGGATGGGTTTCCTGGGACCAACCTCCAATTTGGTAGAGTCCTATTGAAATGCCAATCAAAGTTCCCAGCAGCAGGGGAAGAAGGCACCCCCAGGGCATTTATATTCTGAAATGTAAATTATGGTTTGCCTTGATTTCAACTGCAATCTTTAAGATGTCCTCCTCCCTTTGTTCAGAAAACATTTCAGTGCAGCTGGGAATGCTATTTCCAACTAACAGAAGAATCTACATGGAAGGAAAGTAGTACTATTAACATTCTGAGAGTTAAATTTGGAAGGTTTTCACATAGGCCACTCAGCTTTGCAGTATCTTGAAAGAATCATGGTTTGGGTGCAATATGATACATTAAGAATGGGGTAAATATTTACTATAAAATTTGCTTATTAGAGTTTAGGAATCAGGAAAAAGAAACCCATGCCAGCCTCTTTGAATTTGTCTACCATAATGATTAAAGAACATCTTATAAATTTAAATAAACAAGAATCTATTTTGCAAATCAAATTGTCACTGTTAAATACTGTATTTGCTATCCTTTAAGAAATGCTATAAATAATGGAGAAGAAATGGTCTCTTTCTGAGAAATATCAGTTACTCATGTTCATCCATGCACCATATACAGAAACACTCACTTTCTGATTTACTTGCCTTTTTTAGCTTTTCCCAACTAAAGTAGATTGAAATTTTAGCTTCAATTCTTCAGGTCTCCCTATAAATGTACCTTTTACCATGTAGTTTTGTCTTCTCTCCCACTAGTTGGAGTGTATTTTCCCAAAGCTTGACTTTGACCAATTTGAAGACTTAATCCAAGCAAAGACTTAAAATCAATGGTGTGCTTGAAAATGTTTAACAACCAGTTTTCTACTTACTAAAATACACAGTAGTGAAAATGTCCTGATTTGTCGAGTTTGCTGATTTCTGTGGTATAAACACTCCCTCGATGGTCAATTTGAAGCTACCAATGAGACATTGGTGAATGTTGGGTTCAGAATAGATGCATAGAAACACCATTTTATAGTATTTCCACCACAAATCCTATAGGTAATAGGAAAATGTTAAAAAATAATTAGAAAGTGAGGAGTTCAAATATTTATTACTTTTGTCCTTAAAATATTTAATTGTACCATTATATAATTTCATTTTATTATTAAATGACTGTATTTAACAATTGAATCACAAAATGCTGAAAATTTAGCAATCAGCTCTTGCAAGCAATTATAGATTGTTCGAGCACACTCCTGCTTGAAATACACTTTTCAGGCTTGCTCTGCTCTCCTGCACCTCTGCCATTGCTCTGAGAAAAACATACTCTGGCCAACTCACTGGTCCAAGGAGAATGAAGACACAAGGAGAAGAACCACCCAGCTAATTCACAGACCTGAAGCTTGAAACAGAACCACCCAGCTAATCTCTGCCTAGTTCAGGATATCAAAAGCTGTGACAGATCCTTGGGAATGAATGATTGCTATTTTAAGTACTGAATTTGGGAGTAATTTGTCACATAGCATTAATATAGGAATACTTGACTGATATAACAAATTATTCCCAAGAGGTGAAAAAAAATCACATTGTTTTTATTACTATAGGGCATTATTATTATCATTATTATTTTTATCTGAAATGATGATATGGATTTGTAGGATATATAGAAGGAATGCCCTTTCCAGGACCTGAAGGCAGAAGGGCTGGGAGGGGGTAGGCCATACCAGCCAGTGGCCCACACCTCCTTAGCAAGAGAGAGCTTAATGTCAATGTGGCAATCACAGTCTACTTCAAAGGAAAGTTAAGTGCTCAAACCCATGATTTACTGTTCTGGGAACCCACATGATTCCCCTATATGTGTGCACTCACTGTTAATCATATATTAGGCTACATGCTCCCTTGAGCTGCTCTATACATTAGGTAAACCCCCTTTTTGTGCTGTTGAGCCCTATATAATCTTTGTTTCCTCCCAAGTGGTGCGGTAACTACCCAACTGGCCATCATCAGACTTGTGAGTAATAAATGGCATGACTGCTGCTGGCCTTCCATGTGGTTTCTTTGGGATATCAAAGTATTTGGTCAGCCTAATACTTGACCTTTCCTGCAAAACATGGATTTGTTTTGTTAATTTTCTGTGGAATTTAATCTGTAATGATAGAAAGGATCCCTACATAATTTTATAACCAGGTATTACCATATAGGTTTAGTTCCTGCATTTTGATTGGTTATTTATGATAATTTTGACACCTAGTGAATATCCATAGTAATAAGATTTAACCTGACTGGGTTTGCAAGGCTGCCAAAAGCAATATACCAGAAATGGATTGGCTTTTATTATAGGGATTTATTAAGTTACAAGCTTACAGTTCTGAGGCCATGAAAATGTCCAAATGAAGGCATCATCAAGACAATGCCTTCTTCCTGAAGACTGGTTGCTGCTATCCTGGACTCCTCTGTTACATGGCAAGGCACATGGGAGCATCTGCTGGTCTCTCCCATGTATTCCAGGTTGCATTGCTTCCAGCTTCCTCTTTCCATGGCTTTCTCTCTTCTTCACTCTGAATTTCATTCTCTTATAAAGGAGGAGGCTTAAGCCCACCCTGAATGAGGTGTTTCGGTTTGTTAAAATCTGCGGGGAGCAATATACCAGAAATGGGTTGGCTTTTACAATAAGAATTTTCTGTAAAAACTTTCAGTTCCAAAGCTGTGAAAATGTCCAAATCAAGGCATCAGATGAAGCTCTTTCCCCAAGTCAGCTGCTGGCGATTCTGGACTCCTGCAATGTGACTCAGCACAATGGTGACTCTGCCAGTCTCTGTTTTCTCCAGGCTCATGTTCTCCCAGAGCTCAGCTGTAGGCGATCAGGCAAATGATGGTGTCTGCTAGTCTCTCCCTTCTCCTCCAGGCCTTGCTGCCTCAGCTTTAGGCTTCTGGAGACTTCTCTCTGTCGCTGTGGCTTTTCTCCTGTGTCTGTGGCTTTCTTTAATCCTTTTTATAAAGGACTCCAGTAAGAGGATTAAGAACTACCCTGGACTATGTTCTACTGGAACAATCATTGAATCAAAAGCCCTTAAATTATCTAATCTAATCAAAGATTCACAATAGATTCAATTTAAGAACATAATTTTCCGGGGTTCACATAAAAAACTCAATCCAACGCAAGGTGGGTCACATCTTAAGATCCTGCTCATCAAAAGATCCTACTTACATTGGGTCCACAGCCACAGAAATGGATTAACTTTAAGAACATACTTTTCTGGGGTCCATGCAGTGTCATACTATCATACTGACTGATATTGGGAGAGCATGTTTTAATACCAAGATGACCAAAGTCTTCACAGCCTTATGAATATACGAATTGCCAATAATAAAGATATATTTCTGTCTATAGTGATAATTCACAATTGGAAGTAAAACACATTTTAGATTTCCATAGCATGAGATTTTAGTGTTTAAGTTCTTTAATAAAAGGAGGCTTTGGTCTGACATAATGAAAATGACAATGTAACAGAGCCAGGCAGTAATTTAAATGCAGTTACCTAATAAAAACTGAATATAAGAGAATTTAATATACAATGATCTACTTGCAACATGTAGAGGTCACGGCATGCAAGAGAGTAGAGGTAGGTGGAACAAATGAAAGTTTCCAAATGGTTTTTAAAAAAAGGAACAAAGAGAAAATTTGACCCATTATATAGGACATTATTTGCATGCTAGCCTCAAAAGCACATGGGCATTAGCAAGCAATTTCATATTCACATTGCAATCAACAAATGTGTTCCACAAAAACATCTCTTCTAACATTAAATTAATATTGCTATTTTAAGCATTATCAATTTTGTAAATTTATTTTATTTAGTATAGCTGTATTTTGGACTATAGTTTTGTATAATCTATGAACATTAAGCATTTGTGCATAGAAATTTTGTTCATATTTCTTACATTACAATGAAAATTCATGTTTTCTTTTCCTTTCGGATGTCCATGCAGAAATGTTAGGCTGAGAAAACCTGGTGTAGCAGAAAGATTGTTAAAATAGATGATGACCTCATTTCCTTACTGTACTACTATATAATTGTGTGACCACTAGTATTTGCTAAAACTTTTCTGAGTCTAGGTAGCTTCAATTATTAAAACTAGGAAGTGGGTCAGAAGTTTGATTTTCAAAGTCCCTCTCATACTACGCCCCTGTTAGTGTTTTTTTTTTTTCTTCTGATAATATATTATCTTCAAGTATATTATACTTGAAGAATTTATTCAAGTATACTTATTCAAGTATAAATTCTTCACAATCCCATACCATAAATTCATATTAAGAGAAATATAATACATTTACTAAATTAATATATAATATATATTGAGAGTTACATATTAAGTTTATATTAAATCTATCTGATTGGCAACGATTAAAAAGCCCAGTAATGCTTTATTTGACTTGAGTGATGGAGAAGCAGCATTCTTTTGTACTGTTTCTAAGAATACAAACTGCTACCTTTATGGAGAGAAATTTCTCATGTACTAGAATTTTAGAGATCCATATTTTTTTATGTAGCCATGCCATTTAAATGGTTTGTGATTTTTTTGTTTGTTTGTTTTTGTTTTTGCAATGGTTCCCTCTCTTTAAATTGCAACTTACAGGAAAGTCCATTGTAAAATAAACAAAGCCTATGACATTTTTGTTTATAACAGGAAAGAGGGAATGGAAGCCCAATGTTTAGGGTGCCCCATATTTTCTTTTTCAGTCTCAGTAGTATCTTCATATAAACATAAAACTCTGCAAAGTTCTATTAGAAAATGACAGGCATACTTCATTTTATTATGCTTTGCTTTATTGTATTCCCAGATAGAGTGTTTTTTACAAATTGAAGGTTTGTGGCAACGCTGCATCAAGCAAGTCTATTGGTACCAATTTTCCAACAGCATGTGCTCACTTCACATCTCTGTCACATTTTGGTAATCCTCACGATATTTCAAACTAAGTGTTCAAGTGAAAGGAAGAGTCTTTATAAGGCTATAGTTGTCATGGTTAGTGATTCCTTGGATTCACCTGGGCAAAGTAAATTGAAAACCTTCTAGAAAGTAGTTTCCATTCTAGAAGCCAGTAAGAATACTCATAATTCTTGAGAGAAGGTCAAAATATCAACATTAACAGAAATTTGAAAGAAGTTGATTCCAACCCTTGTAGATAACTTTGAGGAGTTCAAGACTCTGGTGGAGGAAGTAACTACAGATGTGGTGGAAATAGCAAGAGAACTAGGATTAGAAGTGGAAACAGAAGATGCAACTAAATTGCTGCAATCTCATGATAAAACTTGAACTGATGAGAAGTTAGTGGTTTCCTGAGATGGAATCCACTCCTGGTGAAGATGCTGTGAATATTGTTGATATGATAACAAAAGATTTAGAATATTACCTAAAGTTAGTTGATAAAGCAACAGCAGGGTTTGAGAGGATTGACTCCAGTTTTGAAGGAAGTTCTATAATGCTATCAAACAGTATCACATGTTACAGAGAAATATTTTTTGAAAGGAAGAGCCAATCAGTCCCGCAAACTGCATTGTCTTATTTTAAGAAATTGCCACAGTCACCCACTATCCTGATCAGTCAGCAATCATCAATATTGAGGCAAAATCTTCTACCAGCCAAATGATTATGACTTGCTGAAGGCTCAGATGATGGTTAGCATTTTTTAGCAATAAAGTATTTTTAATAAAGTTTATACATTGTTTTTTTAAGACTTAATGCTATTGCACACTTAATAGACAACGGTATGTAGTGTAAACATAACTTTTACATGCACCAGGAAACCAAAAAACTTGTGTGACTTGCTTTATTGCAGTGGTCCAAAAAGAGACTGCAATCTCTCCAAGTAATGCCTCCATTGAACTGGATATCTTCAGAATTCCCTCCAGTTCTAAAGGCTTGTGTCTCAATAAAACCATTTGCATTCTGGGACCCCCTGAAAAGCCTCTGGTGTCAACCACAGTACAAGTCACTCACAGGTGAGAAAATTAGCTACATAGACTTAGAGTTTGACTCATTCTTTTATTCATTTTTTGATGGTTTACATGTTTTTCCTTATTCAGGTGTTCATTTTATTTTATAAATATTTCTTGATGGTTACTAGATAAGTAAAGCAAGAAAACAAGTGTATATCCTCAGTGACAAATAAAATATATAGGTAGAAGATAATAAACCTAGCAATTAAGATTAGGTGTTCTGTCTTCAGAGCATACAGGTTTAAAGTGTAGCTCTGTGGTCTTCAGCATTGCTTATCCCTCACAGCCCTGCTTTCCTTGTCCATATGAAGGGAGTGCTAATGTTATCTTTCAGTCACCAAGGCTGAATACTTCCAAAATTGTACTCACCCTTCACTAATCTCTTTCTCTCACAAGCCACGTCCAATCCATGAGCAAATCCTATTGTCTCTACTTCCAACATATATCTGGAATGTGTATACCACTTCTTCCACCTTCCACTCTACCACCTGTTCTAGGTCATCAGTAACTCTCACCTGCACTATTGCAACAGCCTCCTCACTGGACACCCTCTTGTTCTACCCTTGTTTCCTTCTAGGGACCCTGTTAAAATGTAACTCGGATCAGGCCACTCCTCTGCTCAGAACCTGTCAGCACCTTCCCATCTCATTCAGAGTCAAGGGACTCCAGGGCTTGCAGGATCCTCTTCACCTCCATTACCACCTTTATTCTCTCTTCTTGCCTTTCTCTCCAACTCACATCTTACTTCTCTCCATGTTCTGGAGAATGTAGGCCACACCTCAGGCACATCAACCTCCATTCTGCTTTTCACACCCCAGAACTTTTATTATTGCTTTTCCCAAACATGTCCTTGCCAATGACTCCCTTACATCCTCCAGGACTTTAACAGGCATCTTCTCCGTGATGCATTCTCTGACCTTCCCACTTAAAATTAAACACCACCCCATGGACTTTCTATCCCCTTACTCTCATTATTTCTGCCAATACACCAAAATATGACATGTATTATTCTAACATATTTTGTTTCTTGTCTGTTTCCTCTCACAAAACTATAAGCTCCATGTGGGTAATGACTGGGATTTCTTTTGTTCACTGCTGTATTCTCAGTACCTAGGACATGGCTCAATCAGCAGTTGCTGATTGAATAAGCCCTTGCTTATAAAGTTATTAGGATTAGATGATATCATCTATGTAAATGGTTTCTTATAGTGTCTTATAGCTTTCTGCAAATGTTTATGATAATAATATTCTTATTCTTATTGAATAAGAATATTGAGGAGCAAATGAAGGTGACAATGTGTAGACAAGGGAAGAGAAGCTTTAAACTTAAGACACTAAAATATTTTAAAATGTTCTGAAAGAGTTTTGAAAAATGAGTAACCTGTTAAGAAGATGAGAAGGGAAGGAAATGGACATCATTTCAAGCAGAAGGAAGAATGTGAACAACATCTCATGAGCTACAAAGCATATCACATATATATGGCATGTGAAGGGAATAGATTTTAAGCTTGAGAGTAAGGCAGTGATGAAATAGTAATCAGGACTGCAGAGCTTGGATTATGGAGAGTGTTCAAAGGGTTTTAAATAGCTTTGCTTTTTTGATAGAACACTCTGAAGGCATTAGGAAGGGGATGACACAGGAGGCAGGGAAACTGTTGAAGAGGGTGTTGCAGGTTCCACTAAGAGATGGCAAAACCTAGAGTAGAGATAATAGCAATGGAGATATGGAGGGCATGGGCTCAACAGCTACTTAAGCTATTGAACAGTTACTGAATGTGGTAACTGAGAGAAAGGCAGGAAGACCCAAGGTGATAGATAAGATAGCTGGAAGAAGAAGGTGCCAAAGTGAAAATGAGGAGATTCTCCTTAAGACACCGAAGAGGTTCCCTATGCATCCCTTCCTAAACCATCTAAAAGGTGGTTCTCAACACTGAGACTACGAAATAATGTTCTCTAACGAGCTATATTATGACATATGGTATTAATGGACCATGTATGTTAAAATCAATTATAGCAGTGTTCACCCAGTAGAATGAGCATGGTTTTGGGTACTTAAAGAAAACGCAGGTGTTAATTTTCAAAAACAAATGCATGCTCTCACAATGATTTCTGAATTGAGACTGAAAGCCATTTGTTTTGTGGTTGAGGGCATTTTGTCTCTGGAGTAATATACTAATTGTGGCTGTCAGATTCATGTTCTTTAATTGTTCTGTGAGATGAATATATGCTTTATAATGGTAATTTCATAAGTAAGCTTAAACTACAGTGGGGAATTTATCACTTCAGCTTCTAAACATGGGGACCAAGGCCTAACTAGCCATCATAATTCAATTTTTTCAGCATTTCTTTGTCTTCTTTTATGCTTACCATATGCCAGGCAGTGTTCTAGGAAGTAGGGATACAATAGTCCAAAGCATGCTCTGTCTTGGATTAAGTCACAGTTAAGCCAAAACAAATAGACTACTACAATAGAGAAAGACCTCCTAAATGTGGCTAAAGTATTCATGAGACATTGGGAGAGCCTGCTAAAGGGATGAAGTCTGATTCGGGGTGTGATGGGGGAAACATTGCAGTGTTTTAAACACAGGAGTGAAAATATTGGAGATGCATTTCAGAAGAATTGCTCTGACTGCAAAGTAGACATTGGATTGAAGAAAACCAATTTGGGAAGCATACAATATGCAGCTGTTGGACTTCACAGTCATGAAAGAATCAGTATCTTAATTAAAGCAGCAACGTACAATACAGAGAAGAGGAGACAGTGGCCAAAGGAATTTTGGAACATGAAAAGAATGACCTATTGGCCAAAGGTTGAAGACATATGATTTCCATCTAGCACCAATTGGTTAGAAGGTTGGACATCAACCAGGCATGGTAGGTAAGAACAGATTCTGCCTGAATTGAATCCTGCACCTGCCACTTATTTAGCTGGGGATCCTTGTGCAGGTCACTTTACCTCCCTAATACCAAACTCATTGGGTTATCATAAGGATTTAGTGAGGCAAAATACAAAAGTATTTAGAATAATGTTTGACACAGGAAGTACAATGTGAATGCTGGCAATTAGTGTCTTATGCCAACATCCGGACACACAGTTTCTCGTAGCATCCCGATGCAGCTCTAAGAGCTTCCAGATGATGTACATCTAGTACATCCTGAATTTGGATGAAGCTGACCTGCCAGAAGGGAGAGTGGCACCTAGGGAAGGGCTGGCTCTTCAGATGGCTCTAAACACCCCATCTTTACTCCCACTCACCAGAGCTTCTTCCTCCTTTTTAATTAAGACCTTCCTCGGCATCATTCAGAGAAGTCCCTCATGTTCAATCTGTGACTCATAGTCCAACCATTTGAACGGTACAAACATTTCCTCTGCAGGAAGGAGCAGATGCTCTGGTGGAAAACAAGTGGGGGTGGGGGGATAATACAGGGAGCCTCAATAAATGTAAAGGAAGTTTGGGGCTAAAGAACTCAAAGGTTTATATAGACAAGTCAGTTTGTACAAGCCCCTTCTTTTCATGGCACAACAACTGCCAAAGACCTTTGTCTCTAAAGAAAATAGTTGCATCCGTCACCAGTCCTGGAATGCAGATCTGCCTTTGAAAGCTACGCAAGGCAGGAAAGATTTCTCTCCAGGTAGTAATAAAAGAGTTATCAACTCACTCTGTCACTCCTCTGGGACCTTAAAATAAAAAAATTTAAAAATTAAAAAAAAAAAAAAATCTAAGTCTGGCACCTAGGTACTTTCCTGAGTGGGTTGTCATGGCAACAGGGTATAGCAACTGTTTTCAGGATTCTAGGGCCTTGGCAATTCTCATGAGCTTCTCTGCCTCAGCTTCTATGTAT
Source organism: Tolypeutes matacus (assembly GCA_026826555.1). Taxonomy (NCBI): domain Eukaryota; kingdom Metazoa; phylum Chordata; class Mammalia; order Cingulata; family Chlamyphoridae; genus Tolypeutes; species Tolypeutes matacus. The sequence continues at coordinate 2,906,655 of JAKSZT010053846.1, forward strand.
GCACAGACATATGGATAGCAGAACCAATGCCAGAATTGAGGAGAAGGGTATGAAATTCATGCCAGGATTCCTCTGGCTTACACGGGACCTCAGCCGACCTCACAGAGTTTAGCTTGCTCTGCACTACGGCTGAGAGCGTGACCCCATCTGGTTCCATCAACTGCTGGGGCTCAGCTGCGAAATAAGGGGATTGAACTCTGCAAGCACAAAGGTTCATGTCAGCTCTGGAAGGTTTTGAATATCAGAAGTTGTATGGAATTTGATTCCAGAGTTTTTCATGGGGGATCTTGATTTTTTAATTAATGCAGTTGTGAGAAAAATAACAACAACACATCATCTCAATCAGGCATATTCTTATTATAATTATTTACTCTTGATCAAGGACCATATTGCTATTCAAAGAAAGCATTTAACTTATTATATATAAAATTCACGTTTAAGAAGATAATATAATGTGCATATTTGTATGTATGTTTGTGTGTGTATGTGCACACAGAAACTTGAATGTAAGGGTATGAAGATGAATAGCTCTATTATTTAAAAAAAAAAAAAAAAGACAAGTAAAAGATAAAAACCAAATTAAAGTCTCTGAGAGAATAAAGGCACAAGTTACCCTTCCAGTATTCATATATTTTCATTTATTCATTCATTTGATGACGATATGGTACACAATGCTATATTAAATATATATACATGTGTCTGGGTATGTATGTGTCTGCAAGGCTCTGGCTTGAATCCAAGTGCTATTCCTCATAAAATTCAGAAAAGCTGTAGCTTTTATGAATTCAGTGATCACTTATGTCTTGCACACCGTTTTGTCCTTAGCACCTCAGTTAGCACTTGACAAAATGTAGATGATTAATAAATATTTGGGAAAATGAATAAAAGAATGAGAGAATGAATTAATGAATGAGCAGATGATTTAGAAGGAGCCTTCTAGAGTTATGTACATTTGTTAAAATGTATCTCTTCAGAAAGTACCCTCTAAGTGCTCAGGTTGTTATGCTATGTAACAAATAACCCTAAAATGTAGTAGCAAAACACCACAGTCATTTTAAATATTATGCTCAAAGATTCTGTAGGTCAGGGATTCAAGAAGGCCACCACGAGAGCGACTTTCTTCTGCTCTGTGATGTCTGGAGCCTCAGCTGGCTGAAAGATCTGGACTTAAGCACATGGGCTTCCAAAATCACTTCTTCACTCGTAAGTCTAATGCCCTGAGGGGATTTTTGAAAGGCTGGGCTCAGCTGAGACTATTGACCAGAATTCCCACATAGGGCTTGAGCTTTTCTCAACATGATGACTGGCTTTTGAAGGGAAGCATCTGGAAAATGGATGTTCCAAGAGACAGAAGCTGCAAGACTTCTTTTGACCTAGCCTCTGAAGACACAGTGTCACTTTTGCCATATTTTATTGGTTGTAAGCAAGTCACTACAACTAGTCCATATTTGATGGAAAGGCAATTAGGCAACATTTTTTTGAGGAAAGAAATGTTAAAGAATGTGTGGCTATTTTTTGAAACTGCCCCGCTAAAGGGAGAGTTAATTGACAGTGCACATAGTTGTGCTGAGAGAAATTACCAGAGAGGATAGCAGAATGTGAAGGACCCCCTTAAAATGTTTGATGCCACTTTGATTTCTGTTTCTTTGTACTTGGTCTTCTTTATCTCTGAAAAGTTTAGAGTTTCCTTTGTGTCTTTCTTGCATCTTTCATGTTCTCAGATCTCATTGCACTGTTTGAAACTTGCATTTTTCTTTTTTGGTCCTGCTTGGCACCCTATGAGCCACTTCAATCTTAGGTTTGTCATCTTCCTTTAATTATGGGAAATTTATCTCCATTATTTCATCAATAATGAAATCTCCATCTTTTTTTACTCTTTCTGAAACATTATTATCCAGTATTTGGCACTTCAACTTAGATTCTCCCTAGCTTTCCTTCAATATCTTTTCATTATATCCTCCATCTTCCAGGAAAATTATTTCATCTTATCTTTCACCTTACTAATCTGTGTTTCATTGATGCCCTTTCTGGTATTTGTACGATCTTTTGAATATTTTATCTACATCAAAAATATTTCTGCTTGGTTCTAATTTTAGACTTCTTTCCCTGGCTTCTTATTCCTAATATCTTCCTCTTCTTGTGTATAGTTATTATAGCTATTTTAAATAGTCATCCTTCTGACTATTCCTTTTTATAATGTGCCTGTAGCCTTTGGGTATCTAGTCATTTTGTCCTGGAGCACCAGCTCTATGATAATATATTATGTGACAGTCCAAAGGCCTGGCCTTGATCTATATCCCTTCTGAGGGCAGGGGATGAGCCTGAAACTTCACTGAATGACCTTAACCTGTTCCTCTTTATTGTCAACTCTTCCAGCCAGGAATTCATCTTTAAGTTTGTAGAAAGAAACACTATTGTCAAGAGTTATTTTCCATAACTGTTTTCCACTAGTCAGTTGTAGGATTTAGCGTGAAAGGCTAAAGGAGTGACTACCCAAGAAATGTTTCCATCAACTCTTCACCCTACCAGTTCTTTTGTGCTGCTTCCATATTACTCATTTGATAGCAACATCCTGGCTATTGAAATTTCCATGGAAAAGGGTTGGAAATAGATGCTCAAATGCCTAGCTTCTCAACTGCCTTTCGTTTCTCAAAAACCTTAAGTCCCAGCCCATTCTACAATAAACACACACCCCAGGGCATGGTAATAGCCTCACATTTCCCCAGAAGTCTCTCCCTAATTTCTCCAGGATTAATTTGGGGGAAGGGAGCCAGCAGCCCATGTTTGTTAGGAATGGAAAACTCCTACTATATTTTTTTCTGATTAAATTTATTTCCCAAAGTTATCTACATAAGGAAAGGATAACAAAATGCCACTTTTCCCAAATGCTCCCATCATGGTAGTCTCTAAAGATGTGTCCATAGGATACACATGTTGAAATGGAGCTTTTGATGGAATTTCATTCCAGATACAATAATGATGACTCTACTTATAATCATCATTATTATCATCTTATGATTGTTGCTATTATTATTGTTATGAAAGTTGTAATTTAATCAGCAATTCCTTTGTTATATTCTGTAATAATTGCTCCAAATATAAAATCATGTGAAATCTGGATAGTTTCCTTACTAGGGTCATATGCATACCTTCAGAGTTCAATAGCTTAAAAGAAAATAAAATGAAACAAAATAAAATGAAATGAAACATATAAAAATAAAATAAGGTACTAAATTATTTTATTCTACTCTCTCAAAAAACACAAATAGAGACTTCTGGTACCTCCTTGTCTCACTATATCAGCGCTTGACCTTGCAACATTCTCCACCCTCCTTTACTTCTTCTACTTTAAAAAAATTACTTTTTAAAAAAGATTTAACTTATTTGCTAAGTTCTTCCATTTTCTTAAGTCTAATATTTCTTCCCTTATTATGCATTGCAAAAGGTTCCTCTGGTAGAGTTGGACTGAATATAAGGGGTCTGAGATGGGACAGTTGGGTTAGCAAATGAAGTATCCTCCTTGTAGGTTTTGTGAAGGGACAACATCTCCGAACACTTCCTTATTGCATTTTTTTTTCTATCACATAACATATAATCTTATTTAGTTCTCTCAACTATGGGGTAGTCAATCATAACTGTATTTTTCATGTAAGGACAGCAAGTCTTAAAGAGGTCAAATTGCTCACCCAAGGTCATAGCACGTTGCCTTGAAAGTTAAGAAGCCAAGATTTATAGCCAGCTTATCCCTGATGCCCATGCTTTGACTCTTCTACTAGATTGCCATTATTCCTTCCATTAAGGCACATTTACAAAAGGAAAAAAGCCCAGACCCTCAAATGAACTCTCAACTTTATCTGAGATTTTCTACAAAAGGAAATATTGTATTTAAGATAATCTGTCTGAGCACCCTGATTTTGATGCTGCTTGTTCAAATATATCCCCATTCCCAGAAAGCTGCTCACCTGAGGTCACTACTGCAAGTTTAATCCATGTAATTTAATAATCATGGTACTGGTGAAACAGCTTTTAACAACCCATTAGCAATCATTCGGGCCAGGCTAGACCAACTCTTGTACTAAAGCTTTTATCATGGAATTTTAAGTTATTACGTTAATAAATAATAAACTAACTGCCAGAGATATTCACTCTAAAAGACTGTACTATAAATGTGCTGGCATACGTTATTAAATATATTTAAGTTATTCAACTGAAGCAGCATTTCTAAGATTCCTGCCATCTACATGAATTTATCACCAACTCAGGAAACCTAGCATCCATCATCTGAAACCAGGAATAGATTTCAAGTTTCCATTAAGTCCAGTGAGGTCTATCAAGTCATTCAAGGGACACCATTGGAGAATAATGACAGTTACTCTACTAGTAGAAATTTATTAAATTGGTGAAGTGAAGAACCAAAAGGAGAAAAAAAAAATGAGACTGCTAAGATATGATCTTTCACTTTTACCTGTAGGCCAAATTTCTAACAGCAAAGGGAGGCAAAAAAATTTAGACAATTGCCTACAGGATATTTTAGCTGCCTTCATATCCAATTCCAGACAGTGTTCACCAGAAGTAGACTAGTTACATTTTAAAAAATGAAATACAAGAAGAATTACTTTGGTTGGTCATTGCCTTCAATTCAAGTGTTCAGATTCTGCAAAGCTGTGAAAACTTCATGCCCAAATGGTAGGTTCTTTTCTTTTTCCGCAATATTCCAGTTAAAAAATTGTTGAATGACTGATATTTAACAAACAACTAATGTATGAATTAAAGAATGAATTACTTTTGAATTTTTGTAGTGTTTTTCCAGTTTACAAAGGGTAGTTACTTACATTGTTGCACTGAGAAGGAATGGTAAGAATCAGAGCTCTTCCTACTTTACCAATAAAGAAGCCAAGACATGATGGTATCTAGTTGTTTGGTCAAGCAAGCACTGGCCCAATTGTTATTGTGGGCATATTTTGGGTATTTAAGTCATTAGTCAGTTGATTACATCTATGGCTGCTAACATCTACAATCAACCAATTGTCATTCAGCAATGACAGAAATATCATCCAATCAGTTGAAGGCCTTAAAGGGAGACCTGGTGATTTCAGCAGTCCGAAAGAATTTCTATCCCTCCTTCAGCCCTCCAGCTTCTCCTGGGGATTTCACCAAAACCTTCAATGGAGTTCCCAGCTTGCAGTCTGTCCTATGGAATTTGAACTTGCCAAACTCCACAGTCACATGAGCCAATTCCTATAATAAACCTAATAATATTAAAATAATAATAAAAAAAAAGAAGCCAAGACACATAGAAAATATGGTGGGGAGAAAAACAAGGGCGTTGGACCAAATCATACCATTGGTACATTCTAGTTTTATCCCACATTAACTTTTAGTTTGGGCACTGGACCAAATTGGAACTCCTCATAATAAAATGGTAATAAAATATCAAATTCTAGAGGCGTCATGACGTTTAAAAAATCATGTGCAAGGAAATAACAGAGACCCAACACTTCTTCTTTCCCTTCTGCCCTACCCACTCCCTTTACTTAGGGAAAGCTTGGCTGTTGACCTTACTTTAAGACAACCAGGAAAGTGTTTCTTGGTACGTTTTGTTCAGTAGCTATTTTTGCTTTGAGATGTATCTTCTTACAATTTCATAAGCTTGAAAAACATGAGCTAGTCTGATGGAGGTAGCTCATGACCTTTCCTTTTTGACATGATCTTCCCCTGTCATAGGTGCATTCCTGTTCCATTCCACAGTGCTATGCTGAGCCATATTGGAGCCTGAGGGGGAAAAAATCAGTAATATTGACCTTTTCATTATTATAACCTCGATATTTGGTTTGCCATGGATTTTTGCATTAATTTTTATTTTTAAAAAGTAAATATTGCCATAAAATATTATTTATCTGGTTTATTGTGTTTTGATATGCTCCACATTTTTGCACAGGAGGTCTAACTTTCCTCCCATTAAACCAGGCCCTCATATCCCACATTCTCTTTCCATATGTCCAATTTTGTTATTATTCACCTGGTGTAAGCTCATTCTAAATCCCACTTAATCCAGCAGACATCAGATGTATTCAAAGAAGAGCAGAAGCCCCCTGCCATTGGGCTGTACAAAGCCCTGGAAATAGAAGAGCCTCTTGCATTTCCATGACACTGAAAACATGAAGGCAGAACATGATTCTGTTAAGCCCAGAGTTTAAGCTGAGAAGGTTTGGTTTGGCTTGATTGTTCTTACGTTTGTGTTTGTTTTCAAGTTATGGGCAATCTCAAGCAGTGGTTGCAGAGAGGAGGTGAGGATTCTCCCTTCCCTCAAATCTGCTTATAAGTCTGTCTTCTCAGGGTGGTCCAGAGCTTTAGACAACCCCCTCCATTTTCCCAAGAGTAACAAGTCAAAAATGTTCAAGATAAGTAACGAGGCTCCCAGGTGGCAGCTGCAGGGGCTGAACTTTGGTGATCCCTGCCCAGCATTAGCTCGAAAAAAAAAAAAAAACTAGAATGAAAACAAGACATGTTTATGACTGGGTTTGCAGAGGGTCACTGCATTGGTTACCTTGCTGACAAAAAAAAAAAAATTCAATAATAATTTATTTGTTTATTATTTATAATAAATAATACTAAAATAAGACTGATAACAAGCCTCATTTGTTCAGAAGATTTAAAATGAGAAACCCAAATTGACTAAGCAGGGCAAAAAAGTCAACAGTGTACCAACAGGAATAATTTAGTTTAGCACTTCCCAAAATATATTTCATACAGGAAATGAACAATAATATTTATCACCTGCTTAGTTCTTGCATTAGATTTATCTGTTGCAATGACCTTATGAGGTGTGCACTATTTTTTTGACTTGCTAAAGGTCACTTCACTTGGTCGTGAGCTCCGGCAGACTCTGGAATCTGTCCTCTAACCACTATGATATATGCTTCTCAACATATTAAGGAAAACGAGCTTTAGGAAAATTCAAGCAAGTATTATTTATATAGAATCTTGGCTAATAGTTGCTATGTGTGGTATGTACATCTAAATATGTTTGGGGGTTTGGGAAACTGTTGGGGAAAGGCAGAAAGTTCCAAAGTCAAGATGTTTGGGGAGACATATGTCAAGCAAAGGAAAACAGTATTCTTAATTGTAAACCGTATTAGAGCTTTTACTAGGCTATGGTGAACAGTGGCTCTCCAAGGAGTTTTGGGTACAGGGTTTTCCAAAGGTATTTGGTCAAGCACATCCTTGTGTGTTAGACCATCTTTCTTGGTTGCATTTTATTTTGCCCTAGCACTTCAGTGGTTAACAGTAGCTGATTGCATGACACCCAGAAGTTCACTACCACCAACGGGTATGAAAGTGCTACCACAATGTAGATCTCAGCTTGGTTCTGAGCTGTCACACCAACTTCAGTTTCAGTGTAGAATGCTTAATAAAGTGTGGTCATGCATACCAGTCCCTAGAGAGACCGGGCATGATGGGGTGCGGGCGAGGCAGCAAACTGAAAGAGCAGGTGATGACTCAGGAAAGCATACGGTCTCACTGGGGTTTCTTAATGGGCACTGGACACCCTAAGGAAAGGGTAAGGGGAGATTAAGTGGTGCTTGCAGGGACTGTTGCTGTGTAAATCCCATCTCTGGGGAAATGACTGACACAATAATATCAGATGTCAGTGGTGCAGGCGTTTGGCAGATGTGGTTTCATATTTACCAGTGTGCAAGCTATGAGCAAAATTCAGGATGTGTGAGTGTGGGCGTGAGTATGGATGGGTGTGGATGCATGCATATGCCATTTTAATTCCACTGCCCACAAGGCACGAACCGTTTAAAAGATGAAATTTGACATGTGATTTGTGCGTGCTGATAGAGATAGTTTAGTTTTTATAAAGATTAGTGTCAGTCACATTTTTTAAAGCAAACACCCCACACATACACACTCTCTCACACACACTGGTAAAAGAAATCAAATTGCCCAATGCACCCAAGGGAGAGAAGTGCTATTACTCTGCTTCTAAAGCAGTTGTCAGATTTCTGGTAATATCTCAAACCAGAGCCTTGCCTTTTATGTGACAAGGACTCTTAAAAGCTTGATAGCTTGTTCTAGGGGAAAAAAAATAGAAAATGGATAGATGGAGTTTATTTGGAGTTAAGTTGAGAGCAAAACAGAAGCAGAAGATTCATAGTGATATGCATTATTTTAAACTTATTATGAATTTTTATTCAATGTTTGTCAGGTCAGTGGCTGAATAATTCCAAAAATAGGGCTGTTTTTATAGCAGGTGCCCAGAGTATTGAACTGATATGAATTAAATCTAATCTAATCTAATCTAACCAATTTAGTGACCTCCTCTGTCAAAGGCTGGGTCATTTGTAGGTGATCTGGATATAGGAAGAACAGTATGAGTCCCCAAACATGGTACATGAAGCAAGGGGGAATGAGATCCATGTCCTGGGCACAAGTGTCTGGCAATCAGGAGATATCTCAGTCTTTAAATTGAGAACAAAAGCAAGAGCAGAAGCAAAGTTTCAGAGACAGATCTGACTGAAAAAACAATTTGGAATTTAGAACCCGAAGAAAATCCCAGAATTTGATATAGCTAAACAATGATGGCATAAGTCAAAGGTGGAAGAAAATAGAGCCTTTTTCTTCTGCCTCCTCAGGGAAAACCTTGTAGAACAATTCTAAGATTCTAGTCACTTTGGTCAGGAATGGATAAAAAGGGGTCCCTGCAAGGCACAGTGTCAAGTACTAGTTGTAGTCCATTGTGGTTCCCAATATTCTCCAAACTGCAGGAGCACAAGAACTACTGAGACGGATGAAATCAGGCCAAGAGGTGATTTTGGCCTCTGATCTTGAAGATACCCACCTCTATCAGTGTAGATAAAGCAGAACATCATAAAGTGGGTGGATGGCCTCCTTTGTGCAGGCATGGGTTGAAGCACATGAGTCACGAAAACCACATCTTCATACAAAATAAGATGATTTTTCCATAAATAATTGATAGATTATCTTGGTTATTACCTTTCACATTCAGAAGAGGGAATGCCTTTGTTGAGAATGGTCCAGTCCTTACCTTTTACCCCAAGAAAATCACAGAACCAAAAGTCTGGCACGCTCACCTCAGGTCTCTATTATGTGGGGTCCTGGACAATGATAAGTGTGCTAGATCCATTTAAAAACTTCCAGCTCTGCACAACCCTGGGAGAACTACTACTTAGTCTCCCAGACCCTCTGTTTTCTCACTTGTAAAAGGGTATTAAGAGCAATTGCCAATACTTGTCCAAGTACTTTACATAAAGTCACTCATTTTAATCCCACAGTCAACTGATAGATCAGATAATATAACCATCTCCATTTTAATGATGAGGAATTGAGCACACAGAAGAAAAAAGAACTCAGCCAACTCACATTACTAATACATGACAGCATCAGAATTTGAACCCAGGTCATCTAGTTTCTATGTATATTTATTTAACTAGCAAGCTATGAGTCCTCTCAAGGAAAATAATTCATATGCTATAATAATATGAATATGATACACATTGTATTAGTTAGCCAAAGGGGTGCTAATGCAAAATACCAGAAATCTGTTGGTTTTATGAAGGGTATTTTTGGGGGTAGAAGCTTACAGTCATAAGGCCGTAAAGCATAAGTTTCTTCCCTCACCAAAGTCTGTTGCCATGTGTTAGAGCAAGATGGCTGCCAATGTCTGCAAGGGTTCAGGCTTCCTCTTCCTCTTAAGACTCCATGGTCCCAGCTTCTTCCAATATCAGTGTAGGCTGGAATAATTCTCATCTCTCCCCCGGGGTTCATTTCTCTCCAGACTCAGTTGCTTTGCTCTCTCTACAAGACCAGCTATGAACTATCAGGTGAACAGCTCATCTCTCTTCCCAGGGCCTCTGCCATGTCTATGGAGCTGTCTCTATTCCTCTGTGTTCTTCTCCTGTGTGTTTATTTCCTGGGGTTCCACCATCCAAACTCCCAACTCTGTCCTTTGCCATGTCTTTTCTTTGTGAGTCCCCACCCACCAAGGGGGCAGGGACTCAATGTCCTACTGACATGGCCCAATCAAAGCCCTAATCATAATTTAATCAAGAGAGAAACTTCTGAATCCAATACAGTCTAATACACCTAGAGGAACAGACTAGTTTACAAACATAATCCATTATCTATTTTTGGAATTCACAAATAATGCCAAATAGGCATATAGTACTTGGATGTTTCCTCCTCAGGAAACCTTATCCTAGCTTATGGGCAGGGGAAGGGAAACTGTAAGTATAAGAAGGCTTTAATTCCCTAGGTGATTCTAACAGGACTCCATGATTAACAGCTGAAAACCTTTGTTTTGTGAACCCATTTCACAGTTTTGTAACACTTGGTCGCAGGTTTGTTCTTGACTTCTGAGAATTTTACATGGGAGACTATAAGGCATTTTCTTCTTGTTCTACTAGGAATTCAGTGTTACAACATTCCTAGCAGTTTGTGATTATTTCGAACATGTCAGTATGTTTTTGGTCTAAAAGTTTTTGGATCTCTGAAGGCTCTATTTTCTTCCACTTTTGACTTGTGCCACCACTGTATAGCTATATCGACTGATCTCTCCTGTTAGCAAGTGCACTCTGCTTCTTGAGTTGCCAATTACTATTTCCAAAAATTAGGCCTGAGTGTGATGAGAGTGATGTGCTGCTGCTTTATGACCCATTAACTTCTGGATGAACTGGACTCATGCATTCTCTCTGTGTTTACCTCCTCCTTGCCATCTTGGGTTTCTTTATAGGGAATTTCAGTATTAGTTGGGAACCAAGCAGTAATTCTAAAAGTATGAGCAATATCAGTGCATTCAATGTCCCCACAGTTTATTGTGGGTTTGGTGTTTGGGTGGCTTTCCTTTCATGATCAAAGATGAGGCGACTACTTAGAAGTGCCATAAGTTTTTTTAGAGCTGTTTGAACCTTCTCAAAGCAATTTAGTTCAGGAGGAAATGAGAGAAATAAGGTAGGATGTATATACCTATGGAGAACTTAAAAGATTCATGTTATATCTGAAAAACAGATGGGAAAGTCTAAATTGTATAGCATAAAGAAATGACTAGTCTCTGGCCCCCAGAGGGCTATAAGCTTATGGGATGGATGGGCTTCAGAGGATTCATGAGACCCTTCAGTGATATGCAAAATTTTGTAGATGCATTTAGTGGAAGGGTATTCATAGCTTTTTTATCCCAGTTTCTCCAAATGACCCATGGTATAAATATTTAAGGATACAGAACTATAGAAAATATATGTGAATTCAGTGTTTATGTTTGTACCTAGTGGAAATTTGGCCTACATGCATATTGTTAGAGTTACTAAAATATTTCATTAAAAAAACCTTTGCTGTATCTAAGATGTGCCAAGCACAGTGCAAGTTGCTAAGGATGGGATGGAACTCTACCCCAGCCCCTCTGCTTTCTTGTCACGTTCAGTGTGTTCTCCAACTTTCACCTGCCCCTCATCTTTCCTAGACCTCACTGATGTTGAAGAAGTAGGGGATGGTTTTCAATATGTGTCTCTAGTCTGGGAAGAAGCCAGGCCTTCTTCTAGCATAATAATATACAGGAGTAACAATAAAGCACATTAATCTTCACAATGCAAAATGTGTAGTTGCATTTTTGCTGTTCCTGTATGATTTCAGTCCTCTGTGAAGGCTTCAGTCCTTTCATTCCTCCATTCTTATATTTCAAAACTACCACCTCCACCGAGGATTAGAAATAGATATTTTCTGATTCTGATCCTACCCTATGTTGAAGAGTTTGTACCAAAAGTATTGAATTTTGAAGTTGTAGGGAAAGAAGAGATAAGATCATAGAAGAGGGCTTGAGAAGTGTGAGACTCTTCTGCTGATTGAAGGTGTTGGCCATAAGATACACCCTAATAAATTAAAATGAAGGTCCTGTGTTTATGTAGGAAGCAAAAGAATATGTACATTGAGTCATCAGAAACCACTCCAAAATTTCCACCATTCTATGGCATATGTGTTGCTTATAATATACCTGGACCTGACATAAAGGATAAATTAAACATTCTCTAGGAATGTGTATGTGCCTGATCACCTAATAGCCAGACTGTTTTGTAGAAACTGTACCATCTTTCATGATATAAAATTCAATAACCAACTCTTAAAGTTAAAATGTGGGACTCAGTCAATATATTGATGGTGGACAATTGGTTTAAATAGTACATTTGCCAAAGTTAAAGAAGCAGGGTTTGTAAATAAGCAGAATGGGGATAATGGTTCTGGAAAACCTAAGTTAACAATAGTTATAAGAGCTATCAGTTTAGCTCTGAACTTTGTGGGAGAGAGGATGAGCAAAGTAAACCATGAAGATATTTAACAGGTGACTGATCCTGATTCATGGAAGTAGATAAAGGATAAAATTCTATTCCATCCATTACTGATGAAGTTGTAAATTTAATTCTGAGTGTGAAGTTAATTCAATGGAAATTTCATATTAAAAAACACTTTTTACCAATACTTTTCTATGTTATTGGTTCAGAAATATTTAAATATGGTGCTCACTTCTGCTAAAAACTCCACAGCTCATGGAAAATATGACTGCTTCTGATCTAAAGTATAACATAGTTCCAATTTTCCTACTTCCTTACTCTGCACAAATGCTCAGCTTGAGCATTTGCAGGAGAAAATTTTATTTTGGTATGACAGCATGTGTCTCTAAAGTGAGGGGTGATGCTTTTCAAAGTACTATTTTATTCACTCACTTTTTTATCAACTGTGTTAAGGAAAGCTCGTTCCACCAAAGCTAGAATATCAGATTACACAAAGAGTGGTCCATATTGACTCAAAACTCCATAATCACAGTGGGTGGAGAATCATTCAATAAAAGAGAGAATACTGAATTCCCAGTGTGGAGAGCTCTGCCACATTCTCCAAGGGGGCAGCAACAGTCCTCCGAGGGCAGGGGCAGAGTCTGGCAAAGAAGAATGGTCCCCTAGTGGGTTCTTGTTATTGATGACTAGCCCTACGAGTCTTTGCTCTTGTAATTGAAACTTAGCCTACTGTTATGGGGTGCCTACGGGTTGCCACCTGAGAGCCTCCTTGTTGCTCAAATGTGGCCTCTCTCTAAGCCATACTCAGCATATGAATGCATTACCTTCCCCCCAGCATGGGGCATGACTCCTGGGAATGAGCCTCCCTGGCAATGAGGGATTAATACTGTATTGCCAACTGGCAATACAACTGGAAAAAGACCTTGAAAAGGGGGGGGGAGGGGAAGGTAAAGACAAATCAGTTCATGTGGCTAGGAGACTTCAAAGAGAATCGGGAGGTCATCCCAGAGGTAACGCTTACGCACACCTCGGTAGGATCTCATAGAACATCAAAGTGGATATATCATCCCAAACAGAGGGGCTCCTGAAGGCTCTGGAGACACCCAGGTCATATATAAGGGGAGATAGCTCCAGAAATTGATGTCTTATCAGTGGGCTCTACTTTGGAATCTGTGCTCCTGAGAGTGACAGAGTTAGACTCAAAGAAGTCCTCCCTGCACATGGTCAATCAGTCCCTTCTATTCAAACCTATATGTGGTGCTGGAGTTTGTAGGTGTACTTCCAGAGACTGGAACCTTTGGCCTGCCCATGTGTCATCTGTGCCTGGAAACTTGGTGGAGGTGCAACTCCTGCTCTATAGTCAATACTCACACCAAGACACCTGGCGAGGGGATGATGATGGACAACGGCCATACCAGGGAATGGAAAGAGTCTGCAGCTGCAGGCAGGATAATCCTATCCATCTTATCCACGGGATATAAGCCCCCTCACTTGGAGGTGGAGTGGACATCACCATTCAAAACTCCTCAGGATTGGGGGAAGAGCTATGGACTAGAGTGGACTTACTGGTATTCTGTTGTAGACATATTGTGATTCAGGCAATGGAAGAAATTACAACATTGAGGTGGAGCCAGTGGCTACTGGACGCTTTCAGGGCAGGGAGAGGGAAAAGCAGGTGTAATACAGGGGCTTTTTCGGGACTCGGGAATTATCCTGAGTGACATTACAATGACAGATATAGGCCATTTTACATCAGCATATAACATGCAGAACTGTGTGGGAGAGAGTGTGGTCTACAATGTGAACTATGGTCCATGCTTAGTAGCAAAGTGCCAGGATGTGTATATCCATTGCAGGTGATGTGCCACACTAATGAAAGATGTTTATGTGGGAGGTTGTGGGAGGTGTGGGAGGTGGGGAACATGGGAATCCCTATAGTTTTTGTGTAACATTTATGTAATCTAAGCATCTTTTAAAATATTAAAAAAAAAAAAAAAAAATCTTAAAAATTTTTTTGAAAAAAAAAAAAAAAAAGGAGCTGCAAAGGTCAAATCGCTGTCCTGCTCCTGATCCCTGCTCTCCTACCTCTACTCCCGGGACCTGCTGCTCTCGGCCTTCATGTCTTTTTCATCCTGCTCTTGCCATGTGCCCCCTGTGTGGATCTACACACAAGTAAACCCTGGGCATTTATAATCTATAATGGGAAATTGTAGTCTATAAATCAGCCCTCTTTTTCATCCTTCAGCCCCTTAACCTCTACTGGGGACCCATGATCTGCTATTTTCTCCTATTTCTCTTCCCTCCCCACCTTAGTAAATTACTGGCCTCACTAACTCGAAAAAAAAACAACTCCATAATCAATCATTTTGACCAAGAATATATTTGAAAATATTTCCATGCACTATATAATATTCTAGCAATGTCTGTTTGGGTTACAGGTATATAGTCTTGGAAAAATTTGTTTTATAATTGTAGGATCTCTGGGATTCCTATCACTACTTGGGCCACTGCTAGGGACAGCATGATGGACAGGCATATTTTTTTTAATCCTTAAGCCACGGAAAACTCAAATAATCTTTCTTATGAATCACTTTTTGGCAAATGGACCTTCAGTGACTCTCACCTTGCAAATATACTAGTTACAGAGGATCCAGGAAATTGCTATTGAGTCCAAGAGATTGCAAACTCACATGGGTCTGAAACCACTTACATGTTATTTACTTGGATGATCCTAAAATCCCACTGTCTTTCAGGGGACCTTACATACTTGACCCTTCTGGCCAAGAAAAAAGCTCTGAAGACCATAGGATACATATTAAACTAACTGAATATTCTAGTTTAAACTTGCTGAAGGCCATCCTAAAATTGAGCCATGTCTCACTAGACAAGGACATGCCTTTCCAAAATCCAACATTAGCTTAATCTGGCTTCCACTATGGTGTATATAGCTAGAGATATGGATATATTTTAATGTTAAAGGCAAAGTTTTGATAAGATTATAGCAGTATTTTTAGATAGAGATGCTGGAATCTCTTTACTGATTATGCCATGTACCTTTTTCTGTTCAAGATTTTCAAGAAACTAATAGATAAGACTGGGATCAGAGTTCCACTTTTTCAAATGCTGCACAGGTGCCTGAATCTACAATGCAGATCACTGAATAAACGCTGAGTTAGTGACTTAGATGTTAAGATATAAAGATGAGCTATTGCGTAAATATAGCTATATGTCTCTGTACTCTTCTTCACTCTCCACATTACTCCCACCCCCAATGGAAGGAAAAACAAGCAAACAAGCAAGCAAATGAATAAGCAAACAAAAAACTCAGAACACTGTATCTAAATTTAGAGGATAAAATTCTCAGACATGCCTTCAAAGAAAGAAATTCACTTGGACCGAAGTAGAACCTGAGTCCACACTGCCACAGAAACCTCCTAGAGTAGAACAGCAAGACAGCAGGATGACTACCTTTACCAAAGAGGGTATATTCTGCCAAGTTTCTCAGCATAAAACTCAAGAGAGAGAAAAAGCATGGGCTCCCCTCTTTAAGATATAGTAATCCCACCTAATAGGATGGGACACAGGACTAATAACGTCTCTAATAATAAAATTGGCTACTGTCCCTGCTTTGGTAAGAAAACAAAAGCAGTCTTGATTTTCAAAAAGCAAATTATCCACCAAAGATCCCCTCTTCTTTTCTTCTTTGAATCCATTTAGCTTAACTCTCAAACCTATAGTCAACCACTGAATGAAGTCAAAAGATTTTCAAGAAGTCCTGCTCCTACCATCAAGAGGTATTTCCCCAACTTATAACACCTTTGTATACTCCCCTATTGTCCTACATAGCTCAGTATAGAATGGCCTTGACCTCATAGCCCAAATGAAATAAGAAACAAGGGAAGAGCCTCAGATGTCTCCTTCACGTACACATTAAAGATAAAAAGACAATCATAACTCTCCACGTGTTTGGGCTGGACCAATCAAGGATAAAGAAAGGGAAATAAGCTCATCCATATCTGATATGTCATGAGTATCCATGAATTTGTAGGTTGAAAATACTGGTCCAAGGAGATTAGAGGAGCCTCTAGGATTATTTTCTGCCTGGTTAATGAAAGGCATGTTTTGTACATACCTAGGGCTGTTCTTTGTCTTCAAACATGCTACTTCCAGAAGTGCTCCCATCTCCAAGTAAGATTCTGCTCCACAGATTTATGTATGGGACATTAATCTGTAGTTAGCCTTTGCCCATATTTTCAAATCTGGCTCTGGATCTCACAACCAAGCACACCTAACATCAGCACATTTATTCTAACTTTTTCTCCTCTTCTTCATTTTTCTTCCCCAAATAACAACTTTTTTCCTACCACCAACCCTGAAATATTGGAGATGCTGGAAATAACACATATTTAAATATTTTTCTGTTGTTCTCTTTTCCTTCTTCCATATTTTAGACCTCCTTCTATTCTTCAATTCTTTATTTTCTCCAATTTAACATGTCTTGATGTCTGTAAATTATACTCCTTTTTTCATGTCCTAAACATATTAAGTTATATCAAAGAATGAGAGGTGAAGGGGTGGGGGAGGGCAGAGGCAGCTGACATGAAAGGAAAATGGAAGCTCTTTTCAAAAACTTATGGACATATTTCTTATTCTTCTTTTATTTTTTCCTGAATATCATGACATTTATTTACATCCCCTCTTGGACATTTATCAGTTAGGCTGTAGAGCAACTCATGCCAAAACTTAGTGTCTTAAAACAATAATGATCAGTTAAGTACATAATTCTCTGTGTTACCACGTTGCACTGGGCTCAAATGGGAAGTTTTACTCATTTGGCTAGGGTCGGTTGACCTCAACTGAGCTCATTCATTTGTCTGGAGTTAACTGCCAGAATGGCTGGGGGATATCTGATCAAAGATGTCTCAGATGGAATGGTTTGTTTCACATGGTTTCTCAGTCTTCTGCAGGCTAGCTTAGCCTCACTCAAATGGCAGTTGGAGCAGAGTATCCCAAGGTTTAAAGGAAAGGTGCAAGGTCTCTTGAGGCCCTGCCTCAAAACTTATAAAATGACCCTATGGCTGCATGCTATTGAACAATTGATGTCAAAGATTAGATGAGGCAAGGGGAGAAATAGATTCTTCTTGATGATAGGATAAACATTTGCAACTATTTTTTGCAATTGACCACTGAGAACAATGGAGGTAGTTTAATATAGCTCTTAATTTTGAGTTTGGAGCCAGAATATCTGGGTCAAATCTCATCTTCACAAATCACTAATTATGTACAGTTGCTCTACTTCTCTGTGGTCTCATTCCCACATTAAAACATTGGGATTAGACTATTGTCTAGGGCATAGAATTGTTCAAGTTTAAATGAAACAATATATGAACTTAGCACAGTGCTTGTGTGTAGTGAGATAAGAAGATATATTTTAGCTATTATCATACTCTTGCCATTATTTTTATTATTAAAGCTTTAAGCATGGCTCTTCTCTTGGATATATGATGGGCAATCTGTAATTTTTGGATCAGCTTTTGGATCAAGGCCTTGTGAATTCTATTGCATCTCCTAGCCACTTTTGTCTTGAAGAAATATTATTCTTATGTTTATTACCTATATATATATACTTGATCCTGGGATGTCAAATATGATTCCAATATCTTTCTGACTTCATGACAGATGTGGCTGATTGATTAGATTTTCTTGAACAGGCCTCCAAAAAGCTACTATCAGTTGACCAAAGGTGATAAAAGAGAATGATCATCTGTGCCTTCCCAGCTACAATTTTAAGAACCTGGTTAATGTTTCCTTCTAACTTTAGGTTCAAATTCATTGACCTTATTGATTCCAAATTAAGTAAATGTAGTACAAGCCAATGGTTTTTATTTTTTCTGGTCTCAAGACCCAATTTCACTTTTAAAAGTTATAAAGGACTCCAAAAAGCTCTTGTTTATGTGGTTTATGTTTATTGTCATTTATCATACTAGCATTTAAAGCAGAAAAAATAAAATATTTATTTGCAAATTCATTTAAAATAGCCATGATAAATATATTATATATGCATATTATGCATTACATGTACTATGTATTTATGGAATAACCTATAGTTTTCCAAACAAAATGTTAGTGAAAAGAGTGGTATTACTTTACATTTTTCTCTGCAAATATATTTAAAATCTGTCTTAATAGAAGACAACTGGATTCTCATATCTGTTTGTGCAAACAATTTGTTGCAATATGTTGTTTTGATTGTTCTTTTTTTGGCAAAGGAGATTTGGTTTTTAAATTTTTAAAGGAAAAAAATACGTTCTTACACACAAGAGATTCAGCTTATCTGCTTTGAGTAAAAACATTAAAGAAGGTGGAAAGGGAAAAAATTCAAACTTCAAGTAATGGTAAAAATAGATGAATCCTCCATAAAAATCTGGGTGAAACTATAGAATCCCTCATATCTATTCAATATTCAGAGCATGAGGTGAAATATCAAAATATTTTTTTAAAAAATCAAGATACTGCAATTGTATTGTTACCCTCTACCCACACAGGTCCCTTGGGCTCCTTTGGTAACTGGCTGTTGGAAGCTACAGTATGTCTGGTCCCTTTCCACCCTTTACCTCAAAGTCTTCAAAGCTCTTCCTTTGTCCTGCTCAGTTTTAGGCCATGTTCTTCTATAAACTTGCTCAAATGCTCCAGATCACTCTTGTTGCCTCTAGATTTAATTGGGTTATTTTTGTCTACACTGGGAGCAAAGTAGATGGTGGGGAATCCCTCCACTTTGTAGTGGTTGTTAGTCATGTCATTGGAAGTGGCAATGACCAGGTTTTTCTGGTCTTTGTACTTCTTCCCCAGGTCGGTGTACATGGTTCCATATGTTTTATACATATGAAGAAATCCAAGCTTCACAGGTTTGTGTTACAGGAAAAGAAAAGACCTCATGGAACTCTTGAAGTAATCTGTAGAATCCCTAACAGTCCTCAAATTACACTTTGAGAATAGCTTATCTAAACAGTCTACCCTCCAGGCAAGCAACTAGAGGGAGTTCTAATAGTAATAAAGAGGACAGGATAAGATAGGGAATATTTTCAGATAGGGACATGGCCTGCCTTCAGGATATAGGAGTTATTGTGAACATTTATGGGATTGCCTTTCATACTGCCCTTATCTCCTGGGAACTGCCCTCCCTCCAGCCACATGACTGCCACAGGACTTTCCCCATATTTGAAATGGCTGTTGGGTGAGAGGTGGTTATCTGAACCTAATTGAGTCAACCAAACTCTTTCTTAGAGATTATTTTAACTGGAATTGGGAGAGTCCATTTCTCCACTGGTAGAAATTATATGACACCCAAATTATGAGTAGTGTTTCCCACCATGTGGAAAATATATTGTTTTGAACAAAATGAAGCATCATATTGATGCAGAAGGAAGCTGAGTTATCAGATCTGTAGAGAGTTCTTTTATAACTCAAGACCCTAGACCCAGAAGATAAGATTTATTATTATTACTACCATGAAGAGGGAGTCAGAAGTCAAAGAAGGTTTTCGCATGAGGAAGACCAATTAGTGTATCTAAAGAGGAAAAATAAATTGCAAATACAAAGAAGACTCTCTAGGATGGATCAGGAGTCATCACGGAAAGTCAGGTTGACTAGGAGGGAGCAGCTTGGCTCATAGGCTAGAGAATGTGCAGGAAGCCTATTGTGTAAATGAGAGAGATCAGAACTCTGGCCCCCTCCACGCCACTCAGTCTCACTAAGTCTGGTTGAGGAACAGCAAATAAATAAAGATTGGCATAATTTTGAGAAGATTTAGAAACTAATTTGCAGAGGAGTAAATTTTGCCAAGCCACTTAAACTCCCTGATTACTCATTTATTAAATGGGAATAATAAAACAAACTTGATAAATGAAAACCAAGACAGGAGATGTAAAGAAACTGATTATGGAAATTGTGGGAAGCAAAGGAAGCAGGAACTCATTTCAGTTGTCTCTAAAGTATAAAATATTTAGATTAAAAAATGTTTTCATGTAACTCAATGCCATGAATGTACTAGACAAAACAGTCAGGAGTAGGTAGCTTTTTGTTGTTTTAGAAAGTACTTTGTTACAATGTGTAGCCAAAGTTCAAGGGAACTCAGAGATGGTCCTGAGTTTCTTCCCTTAGATGAGAAGGAAAACCACTTCTAAATTTCTACTTGCCATGTCTGATTTGTGATTAACCTGATGGACTTGAAAATAATAAAGGGGCACTTTCAACAAGACTACATCTAAACCACATTTATACAACAATCTTTGGTGCCCAGTGTGCTATCACATTATACTGCTCTGTATTCTTCACAGTAAACCCTGGAGGGAGATGGTGGGGTCTCCATTTTATCAATGAGCTTCAAAAAGTGAAGTACTATTCCAAGGTTATGCAACAAGTCACTGCTACAGCCAGTATTCAAAGGCAGCGTCTTTCTCATATTCTGGCCCCCATCCCCAATCTACACTGCTGAGGGGCAACATGATGTCTTTATATAGAGAGAGATGTCATTGCTTTGATTGCAAAAGTGTTAGATGGGCTACTTAGAGAAATATTTTCAATACAAACACTCGCTATGTTAAATTTTGGTAAGTATTCTCTTCGGAAAAGAACAAGATTTAATTTTGACCTTTAGTTAACTTCATATTTTCTTGTGTTGACTTATCATATTTAGCATTTATTAATTTTACACACTAAGTTAAGCTATATGTATAAAGCAGTAGCAAAATCAACAGTAAATAAGACGAAGAATATTCCCTTGTTCAGTCCTATGATGGAATTGTTGACTTTTATTGCTAAAGATTCTAGACCACTAACATTATACATTATATGATGATGGTAATAATTATTATGATTATTACCACCATCATTGAGCTTGTATATGGCACCTCAGAATTGCAAAATACCGGAGGCCAAATATTATTTTGCATAGCAATCCTGAGAGTTAAGTCAGTATGATCTGCACCTTACACTTAGTGTGCCAATGCCAAAACAAACCACAACAACCCCCCCCCCAATATGATGTTAACTCCCACCCCCTTTTAACACACACTTTAAGAAATGTAAATGCTAAAATGCCACAATAACACTAACTTGGCTCCATTTCAATTACTATATATAAACATAAAAGAGTCTGTGGGGGCTGAAAACAGCAAACATAAAACCCATAAAGATTTATTTATTCAATGAGTGAAGCTTAACGTTAAGTTCTAATGTTACAAAACATGAGTAAGAACATATGATGGAGCCCCTGTTAGAACATGCTAAGGAGCAAAAAAGAGATTGATCGAACAAACAAGCAAGTAAATAAATGTAAAATTACAACTAGGATGTTATGGGGATTTAACATCAGGAAAGTTCACCTAAGAATGCAGTGTAACTTGGGATATGAAGTTCCCTTGGTCATGAAATAACTGGAGAGAGAGGAAAGAGCCACCCAGGCAGGAGGAAGAGTACAAGTGGAATCCTGGTATTGGTGAAGAGCAGTGTATGTAACGTAGCTGGAAGAAACAAGGCTGGGGTAGTTTCAGGAAGATGGCATCGGAGTAGGTAGGCAGGGCTCAACTATCTCACATAAACAATAGAGAAAGAGCCAAAATCTGTCCAAGGGACATGCTTTGGGGGTCAGCAGTTGTGCTACACAACTCCCAGGAAGGTGAGGAACAGATAGACAAACAACCCAAGACAACAAACATGAGTTACCAACCCCCCGCAGCAGCCGGGATGGGCTCGCAACCCCTGACCCCAAGTTACTAAGCTAGGATAAAACCTCTGGCCCACTGCAGCACACTGAGGGGAGCAGATGTCTTCCTCCCTGTCAGCTGTTACAAGGGGAAAGGGAAGGGAGTCGGGGGACTTCTCTTCAGTGAATTTGGCCAGCAGAGCCTGCTTTGAATCTCGGCTCTGGCCAGATCAAAACACTGGAAAGTCAAGAGTGAAAGAAACACTTCAGTGGAAAGGTGTGTCAATGTGAGCCATCTACTGGCCAGTCTGGAAATTGCACAGAGAAAAATGCTTTTAATCTCCCTTAAGCTGAACTCCTGGGAGAAAATCTGCACCCAATTAATGAGTCCCTGACCTGGTTTTGAAAACTTAAGGTAGGCAATTTTAAAGGCTTAGAGTAAGTTGAACCAAATAGCAAAGAAGAGTTGTGAAAAAAAAAAAACAATAGTGAAGAGAAAGAAATTGGCCATCAGAGAGAATTTACCAAATTATTCAGATACCTCAACATCAGTAAAAAATTTCAAGTCATACTAGGAAACAGGAAGAGATGGCCCAGCCAAAAGAACAAACCAAATATCTTGAAGAGATATTGGATATAAGACAATTAATCAATGATAATCACACAATTCTCAGAAATCAATTCAAAGACTTGAAGGAAAATATGACCAAAGAGATAAAGGATATTAAGAAAACACTGGGTGAGCACAAAGAAAAATTTGGAAGCCTGCAAAGAAAAGTAACAGAGCTTATGGGAATAAAAGACATTATAATGAGATTAAAAATATATTGGGTTTGGTGGTGCAGGGTTGACAGGTAGGTAGATTGGGAAGGGTGGGTTAGAATACCCAGGATAGTGGGGGGAGAGATGGGAGAGGGACCAGGTGAACAGTTGGGATTTGTGGGTATGAAGTTGAAAGTACAGAGGTGGGAATGCTCTTATGGCAATATGACAAGGAAGGGTCACTGGTTTAGGGAGTTGGTTGGGGGGGGCATCGGGATAGGGTACATCTGGAGCAGGCTTCTAGGCAGTGTGTGAGTGTTCATCCTGTCATAATGTGTTGTATCAGTGGGTGGAGACCCACACACTGAGCGGGAAGGAGATGGGCTCCCATCTTTGGGAGGACCGATTAGCGCAGAAATAGACAGGTGAGCATCTCTTAAGAGCAAGAGCAGTTCCTAATAGGGAAGGACAAACCAGTGTGTCAAGACCTTTTGTTGCATGTAACTATGAATCTTGTCATCCAATGAGTCAAGCGAGGGGGTTGTCATGGGCCCCAGGGGGTTGGGGAAGGAATAACAGAATAGATCAAACAGGGGGTATTTAGTGGTCAGTGGAAATGTTTTTCATTACCTTACAGTGATGGACACAGGACATGGTAAATATCAAAATTTATGAAAGTGTACGGTCTAAAATGTAAATCATACTGTAAAACATTGACAATGTTTAGTAGCTATGTTTCACTATCTGTATATCAGTTATAACAATACTACCATCCATATACAAAAAGGTTTTAATACAAATTAAAAAAATAGAATAAATATATATTAGAGGCACATAAGAACAGATTTGAATTGCTTGAACACAGAATTAATGATTTTGAAGACAGAACATCTGAACTGGCTAAGACAGGAGAACAGGAAGAGAAGAAAAAGGAAAAAATAAAACAGGGTCTCAGGGAATTGAATGGAAAGGCAAAATGCACAAACATATGCATTATCAGTGTCCCAGAAAGAGAAAAGAATGGAAAAGGGACAGAAAGATTATTTGAGGAAATAATGACCAAAAACTTCTCAACCCTGATGAAAGATATAAATATCAATATCCAAGAAGTACAATGTGTCCCAAACAGAATAAATCTTAATAGACCTACCCCAAGACACCGACTATTCAGAATGACTATATCAGAGATAAAGAGAAGATTCTGAAAGAAGCGAGAGAAAAGCAAAGAATCACACACAAGAGAAGCTAGATAAGATTAAGTGCTGACCTCTCATGAGAAACCTTTAAGGAGAGAAGAAAATTGTATGAAGTAATTCAGGTACTGAAAGAGAAAAACTGCCAGCCAAGAATTCTGTATCTAGCAAAACTGTCTTTCAAAATGAGGTGAGCTGAAATTCTTCTGAGACAAAAAGGAACTAATAGCAAAAAGATGTAACTCAAGTGGTTGAGTACCTGCTTTGCATGTATGAGGTCCCGGGTTCAATCCCTAGTGCTTCCTGAAAACAAACAAAAAAACAAATAAACAACTTTCACTGAGGCACAGATGTACTTTAATGGTTGAGCACTTGCTTCTCATGTACAAGGTCCTGGTCAATCCCGGGACCTTCTAAAAAAAAAAAAAAAAAAAAAACTAATATAATATGTTACCAAAAGACAAGGCTTGCAAGAGATACTAAAGGGAGTATTGCTATTTGAAAGAAAAAAACAAGGGTGAGAGACTAGGAGAAGAGTGTAAAAATGAAGATTATTAAGAAGGGGAACCAAAGGGTAAAAAGACAATGGTAAGATATAACAACAGAAAGCCAGAGGACAAAATGGATGAAGTGAGTAATGCCTTTATAGTAATAACATTGAATGTTAATGACTTGAACCCCTCAAAAGACATAGACTGATAGAATGGATAAAAAAAATATGATCCCTCCAAATGCTGTCTATAAGAGACACACCTCAGACATAAGGGCACAGCCAGGTTAAAAGTAAAAGGTTGGAAAGAGATATTCCATGCAAATAGTAACCAAAAAAGAGCTGGAGTAGTGATGCTAGTATTGGGAAAAAAAGGGATTTTACATGCAAAACTGTTATAAGAGATGAGGAAAGTCATTATATTTTAATAAAAGGGGCAATTCACCAAGAATAACTATACTAAATATTTATGCACCTTGAGTGTCCCAAGATACATGAGGCACACACTGGCAAAACTGAAGAGAGAAATAGATGTCTCTGCAAAAATAGTTGGAAACTTCAATACACCACTCTCAGTATTGGATAGAACATCTGGACAGAGGATAAATAAAGAAACAGAGAGCATGAAAAACATGATAAATAATCGAGATCTAACAGACATCTATAGAGCATTGCACCCCAAAACAGCAAGATATACATTCTTATCAAGTGCTCATGGATCCTTCTCCAGGACAGACCATATTTTGGGCCACAGGACAAGACTTGATAAATTTAAAAATAAATTATTGCAATTACACAAAACATTTTCTCTGACCATAATGGAAAGAAGCTGGAAATCAATAAAGGATGGAAAAAGAGAAAATACATAAATATATGGAGATTAAACAATGCAATCTTAAATAATCAGTGGGTCAAAGAAGAAATTGAAAGAAAATTCAGCAAATACCTTGAGATGAATGAAAATGAGAACACAGCATATTAAAACCTATGGGACACTGCAAAGGCAGTGCTGAGAGGAAAATATATAATCCTTAATGCTTACATTAAAAAAACAGAAAGAGCTAAAATTGAAGACCTGGAGGAACTAGAAAAAGAACAGCAAACTAATTCCAAACCAAGCTGAAGGAAAGAAATAGTAAAGATCAGAGCAGAAATAAATGAAATAAACAACAATAACAACAACAACAACAACAAAAAAGAATAGAGAGAATCAGCAAAACCAAGTTAGTTCTTTGAGCAGATCAACAAAATCAACAAATGCTTAGTTAGATTGGCAAGGAAAAGAGAGAGAAGATGCAAATAAATAAAACCAGAAATGGGGCGGGACATTACCACTGACCCTGCAGAAATAAGACAGATCATAAGAAGATATTATAAAGAACTGTTTGCCAAGAAACTGGACAGTATTGATGAGATGGACAAATTCCTAGAAATGCACAAACCACTGACATTAGAAGAAATAAAAGACTTCAACAAACCAAGCACAAGTGAAGAGGTTGAAACAGTCATCAAAATCCTCCTAAAGATGAAAAGCCCAGGACCAGGTGGCTTCACAGGTGAATTTTACCCAACATTCAAAGACTGTCTAATACCAGTCTTCCTCAAGCTCTTCCAAAAAATTTAACAGGAAAGAATGCTATCAAACCCATCTATGAAGCCAACATTACCCTAATACCAAAGCCAGATAAAGGTACTATGAAAAAAAAGTTAAAGACCAATATCTCTAATGAATATAGAAACAAAAATACTCAACAAAATACTTGCAAACCAAATCCAAAAGCACATTAAAATAGTTATACACTACAATCAAGTGAGTTTTGTCCAGGTATGCAAGGGTGGTTCAGCATAAGAAAATCAACTAGTGTAATAAACTACATTGATAAATTGAAGAAGAAAAAAATCACTTGATTCTCTCAATTGATGCAGAAAAGACATTTGAGAAAATACAACACCTTTTCTTTACAAAAACACTCCAAAAGATGGGAATAGAAGGAAGGTTTCTGAATATAGTAAAGTACATATATGAAGACCTACAGCTAGCATTATACTCAATGGTGAAATACTGAAACCATTCCCACTGAGATCAGGAACAAGGCAAGGATGCCCACTTACAAAACTGTTACTCAATATTTTGCTAGAAGTTCTAGCTAGAGCAATTAGGCTATATAAGGAAATAAATGACACCCACATAAGAAAGGAAGAAGAAAAACATTCACTATTGGCTGATGATATGATCCAATATCTATAAAATCCTGAAAAAATACACAACAAAGCTAATAAAACTAACAGACGAGTTCAGCAAATTGGTAGGATACAAGATTAACATGCAAAAATCAATAGTGCTTCTATACACTACTGATGTGCAGTTTGAGGAGGAAACCAGGAAAAAGTTCCATTTATAATAGTGACTAAAAGAATCAAATATTTAGGAGTAAACTTAATCAAGGACATAAAAGAACCTGTATTCAGAAAACTACAAAACATTGCTAAAAGAAACCAAAGAAGACTTAAATAAATGGAAGGACATTCCATGTTCATAGATTGGAAGACTAAATATAGTGAAAATGTCCATTCTACTCAAACTAATTTACAGATTCAACACAATCCCAATAAAAATCCCACCAGCCTTTTTTTGCAGAAGTGGAAAAGCCAATTATCAAATTTATTTGGAAAGGTAAGAAACCCAGAATCGCTAAAAATGTCTTTAAAAAGAAGAAAGAAGTTGGAGGACTCTCACTTCCTGACATTAAAGCATATTACTTAGCTACAGTGATTAAAAAAAAAACAAACAGCATGGTATTTGCATAAAGACAGATAGATTGACTAATGGAACTGAATTGAGAAGAAACAGATGCTCACATCTACAGTCAAGTGATTTTTGACAAGGTGGTCAAACTCTCCCAGCTGGTCAGAACAGTCTATTCAACAAACGGTGCTGAGAGAACTGGATAACCATATCCAAAAGAAAGAAAGAGAACCCGTATCTCACACCTTATACAAAAATTAACTGAAAATAGATCAAGGACCTAAATATAATATAGAAATATACAACCATAAAACTTCTAGAATTTCAAAAATGAAGGAAAACATCTTCAAGTTCTCGTGGTAGGAGGTAGTTACTTAAACCTTATTCCCAAAGCATGAGCAACAAAAGAAAAAATAGATAAGTGGGACCTCCTCAAAATTAAATACTTTTGCACCTCAGAGGACTTTGTCAAGAGGGTGAAAAGTCAGCCGACTCAATGGGAGAAAATATTTGGCAATCGTATATCCGAAAAGGGTTTAAGAGATCCTACAACTCAACAATAAAAAGACAAATTATCTGCTTAAAAAATAGGCAAAAGACTTGAAAAGACAATCGTCCAAAGAAGAAAAACAAATGAAGAAACACATGAAAAAATGTTTAACATCACTAACAATTAGGGAAATGCAAATCAAAAGTTCAATGAGATATAAGTTCACACTTATTTGGCCACTATTAAAAAGTCAGAAAACTGTAAAGGTTGAAGAGGATGTGGAGAGATAAGAATGCTTATTCATTGTTGATGGGATTGTAGAATGGTACAGCCACAGTGGAGGATGTTTTGCAGTTCCTAAGGAAGTTGAAGAGACTGGTCATGTGACCTGGGTATACCATTACAGGGTATATATCCAGTAGAACTGAGAGCAGTGACACGAACAGACGTCTGCACACCAATGTTCATAGAGGTACTGTCTAAGTTTGCCAAAAGTTGGAAGTAACCCAGGTGTCCATCAATTGATGAATGGATGGACAGATTGTGGTGTATGCACATGATGGAATATTGTGCAGGTGTAAGAAGAGATGGAGTTATGAAGCATATGACAATATGGATGAACCTGGAGGACATTATGTTGAGTGAAGCAAGCTAGACATAGAATAATAAAAACTGTATCATTGCACTATTATGAAATAAATATATTATGCAAACTCAAGGAGTTAATAATTAGAATATAGATCACCAGAAAATAGATTGAGGGTAGAGAATGGAAAGCTGAGGGTTAATCTGTGCAGAATTGGTAAAAAAGTTGTTTAGAAATCTTTGGAAATGAATAGAAATGGTGAAAGCACATCATAGTGTTTGTAACTAGCAAAGCTATTATACAGGTGTGACAGTGGTTGAAAAGGTAAGTCTTTCAACTATGTATAGTACTAGAAGGAAAACTAGAAAATGTAATATGGGACGGTATGACATAGTGAAACCTTATGTAAAATACAAATATGGGTGGTATTGCATATTTAGGACTATTTTTACAAAATACAAATACAAATATATTAGAGAAAAGGGAACAGAATAGCAACTCTTTATCGCAGGGGAAGCATAGAGAGATTGAGAGGTAATGAGTTGTGTTTGTTTGGGTTTATTATTATTATTATTGTAATAATGAAAATGCTGTAAAAATGATTGACTTGATGTGACAACTATGTGATTACACTGTATACCATTGATTGTACACTTTGGATGGATCTATGTATTATTGATATATATCAATAAAATAGATTTATTAAAAACAAAGCCCTAAAGCTATGCTGAGGAGAAAGGCATATGGGCCTACAATCTTTGGAAATGGTTTCTGGCTTTATCCTAAAAGCAAGTGTTTTAATTGAAGGTGGAGGCAGATTGTTAGATTTTGAAAATATCCCTCTGGTTTGCATTTTGAAAATCTCTCTCCAGTTTCAGCGTGAGAAAGAATTTAAAGAGAATAAAATGTGTGTGGGACTCCCTCAGCTGGTAGCTAGGTCAAACAGGGTATGGGTGGAGCTGGAGAAAAGTAGAGACATTATAAAGAAAGAATTAGGAGGAAAAATCAAAAGAACATGGAATGGCATTGAATTGTAAGGCTGAGAGAAAGGGAAGAATAGCCACTAGGTTTCTGGCTT
Source organism: Tolypeutes matacus (assembly GCA_026826555.1). Lineage (NCBI taxonomy): Eukaryota > Metazoa > Chordata > Mammalia > Cingulata > Chlamyphoridae > Tolypeutes > Tolypeutes matacus. The sequence goes on from JAKSZT010053846.1 coordinate 2,936,005, forward strand.
TTCATGGTATATGGATGGCAGTACCATTCACTGGGATAGGGAGAATAGAAGGAGCTTCTGGACATTTCTTTGAGGGACATGCAGGAAGAGGATATGGCCTTGAAGGACTCTAGGCACCTGAAGAATATGTTAGGTGGCTGTTTGGGTATAGCTTGAAAGATATCTGACTAGGAGGTATAAATCATGGAGTCATCTGAATATAAAGAAAGAAAGAGGAAGCCATTGACCAGGAGCATCAAACATGAGAAAATCCAACATCTAACTAACTATGGAGAATAGAATGTAAATGCGGCAGAAAAGGAATATCCAGAAAGGAAAGAGGAAAAACCAAGAGAATACTATACTACAGAGTCCCAGAAAAGAGTCTATTTCGAGAAAAGAGAGAAGCCTACAGTGCAAATTGTTGCTCAGATACCAAATAAAACAAGGTACATAAAATAATCTTGGATTTAATGACATGTAGGCCATTATTGCTTTTAGGTTTGGTGGAGGTATAGCAGCAGAAATCAGACCAAAGTAGGAGTGGAGGAAGGAATGAAATAATGATAGAGGAGATTTGGTGTGAAAATAAAGAGAATGATTAGTAGCTAAAAAGATTTTTTTAATTTTTTTAATGGGAGAGGATTGAACATGTTAAAATGCATGAGAAAGATACAACTGAAAAGAGAAAATGAATAGAATGAATACACAAAAATTGAAGTATTAATTAATCATGGAAAATTCCACTCTTTTCCATTGAAAATAGTTTAATGTGACATGGATGGAGAGTAAAATACAAAATTAAACTAGAAAAATCTAATAGGATAACAGTCAGTGTTGAATGTCCATTTGGGATTGGTGATCACAAATTTATAATGGACTTAGTTTACCCTGTTCTGGTGAATTTCTCTACAAGTGTTCATATTCTCAGGTGTACACATAGAAAAAACGAGACTATTTGAGTTTTTGTTGTTGGATGTTTTTGCTAGATAAGTGAGAGGAAAAGGCAAAGAGATAAAGGAGTTCATGAGCATACACTCTAAGCTAAATTAATATTCTAAGACCTTCAGTGTTTAGTTACTTGATTTTATTCATTCATCCATTCATTCAGCAAGTATTTGTTACCTTCCTGGTACATGCTAAGCAATGGAGACAGAGCAGTGAATCAGAGAAGGATTTTTCTTTTGTAGAGCTATTTTATAAGAAAATGGGAAAATAAATGTGAAAAACAGGTTTTATAAGTCTTTGAAGAAAAATAAAGAACTGTAGGGAGAATATAGGGTGTCTGATATCCTGTTAGCCTTTGGTATTGACATACATACCCTTGATGTGTGCAATACAGAAGCCCTACTGCATGAGCAGTGGTTATTTTAGAGAATGTGGAAATGGGATACAAAGGTAAGAGAAATTGAAAAGAGGGAACTAGAATATATCTAGGAGAAGAGCATTACAGACAGAAGAACAATGAAACAATAAATACCAAGCCTCTACGATGGAAATGTGCTTGTTATTTTCGATGAACTGCAAGAGGTGGAGAGAGAGGTAGGCAGGAGGAGGTGGCACATCTTACGGAGACTTGAGGTCCATGGAAGGACTTTGGTTTTTACACTGAGTTGAGTAAAACATGGTCTGACTTAACATGTTATCAGGAACACTCTGGCTGTTATTCTGAGAATAGACTGGTGAGGCAGAGGAGAAAATAGTTGAGCTACCAGCATCTCTGATAGACCAGTGTGGACACAATGACACTGATAGATGTTGGCTTGTTCCAAAATGGTAATAGTAAAGATAACAAGAAACAATGAGATTCTTGAAACTTTTGAATGGTAGAAAAAACACGATTTGCTGATAGACTGGAGTTCTTATAAAATCTTTATCCTCTTATATCAGTGGACACAGACATAAATTATTTTTAATGATTTTCAGTGTAAGATGTGGATGAGCTATTTTTATGTAGACATGGAGTTCAGAGTCTAAACCCTTATGTTTGAGTCTTGACTACATTAGATATAGGGAAATGATTCCATTCTTTGGTTCTACATATTTGTCATGCGGATTAAAGGAGATGATCTATACATAATGTCTAATATTGTGCCTAAGGTGCTTGACACATGGTAGTCACTAAAATTCCTAGGCTATATCCAAGCCCCAGACAGGTTCAATGTTTGATTGGTTAAGCAGGAAATGGATCACATGTCTCCTTGGACCCACACAATTGTTTCTATTTCTTCATGGTAGTTGAAGCAGTAAGATGTAAAACTTAGAAACTGTGATTTGCCATGCTTTTCTGCCGTGGAATGAAAGCCAGATTAGAGCAAGGGAATTGAATAATTCTGTACAGGATTATATAGTCATTTGTTTGTTGATATCAAAGAGAATATTGACACAGGATAATGTGGATTTTGTAAGACAAAGGTCATGTCCACAATGCCAATTTAGATGGCCTATAGGTGAAATACAGAGTTAGAATGAAAAAAATAATAATTTGCTTCACAGCAAACATGAGATATTGCTGGGACACGTCTATGGTTATTTCAAGTGGACGGTGTGGGGGTGGGAGGACAATGATTATACTAGATATAAAGATTTGGGACTCATCAGCATATCTTTCATGACTATATTCATAAAAGGGAATGAGAATACTCATAGAGAATAGAGAATGAAAAGAATTGTATCGAAACACCACCAATGAGATTATATATAGCTAGATGGGGGGGGGGGGGAGAAAGAGAGAGAGAGAGACTTTCAAGGAACTGGTTCAGATGATTATGGGGACTAGAAAGTCTGAAATCTGCCAGCCAATAGGCTGGAAATGCTTCAGTCTTGAGGTAGAATTCCTTCCTCCTCAGGGAAAGCTCAGTTTTGCTTTTTAGGCTCTCTACCTGTTTGGATGAGGTTCACTCACATTATTAAGAATAATCTATTTTACTTAAAGTCAGCTGATTGGAGATGTTAATCGCATCTATAAAATGCCTTCACAGCAACACCTAGATCAGTGTTTAATTCAATAAATGATACTCTGACTTAGCCATGTTGCCATATAAAACTAACCCTCATGAGAATTAGTGGGAAAACGGCAATATTTAAGGGCCAGACAAGAGAAAGAGGGTGTCCCTAAGAGGCAAAGAGATCGAGAGAAGGTCATATTAAACAGAAAAGAGTGTTCAGAAGGAAGCCATCAACTTAAAAATTCAGCAATAAGGTACACTAGGGAAAAAATAAAAATATTTTGGAGTGCTTGGAATTAGCTCGGTAGATCTTTTTAATTGGGTGAGGGACTACAGTCTTGTAGTTTTAAACATTCAGAGAAAAGGTCCTCTAAAATGTCAATCCTCTCCCCAGATCTTTATTTGGAGCCTCCAGTGTGAGAAAGATGCTTATAAAAGGTGAGACGCAAACCTTATACAAAATAAATTATGATTCGAAGCACTTCCTGCTTTCTCCTCATTTTTAGGTTTTGTGTTATGTTTAGAAAGAGCAGAAGGGAGAGGGAAGGAGAGGGATGTTGCCTAAGGACATGCTTGAAATGCTGAAACAGTTTCAAGGCAGTTCTTTATCTGGGTCAGTGTCTGGAGCTCAGGTTTGCTGGTCAGGAAATCTGAAGTTGTCCATGCTAGAACTTGATTTAAAGGAAGTGGCTTTCTTAATTGAACTCCCAAATGTAACTCTGAGAGTCTGGCAGGCCACTATCTAATAAACAGTAAGTCATTTAACTTCCATGGGAGGTATGGCTTTGAATTGACCCCATTTTTCATGACCAACATCTTAGCACTTCTCTAGGGTAATCAGAAGCTATATAAGACCAGAAGTCGTCTGGTAAGCGTGAGATGCGATGGGCAAAGGTTTTATACACAATCCATTCAATCCCTGGAAAAGTCAGCTGAAATATTCCTGCCCACATCAGATCTTCTTTCCAGGATGTAGAAGTTTCATTGCCCTACCCAGTGGGCCCCCCTTAGACAGTATCCCATGGAAACTGATTACTTCCTCTCTTTATTCATCTTTCTTTGAGTGCCAATCAGACAGAGTTCTTTATGAGAATATATTAAGTTATAAAATAAAATGAACTGTATAAGTAAACTTGGGATGCAGACAGGCCAGCATCAGGTGAACGTGATCAAGTTAAAAAAGTTCACTAACTTTCTTCGTCTGCTTATTATATGAGGAAAGCAATACTTGTCCTTTGGGTATAATGTGAGGATAAAGAAGATAATGCACATAATCCTACACTTGCCACATAAAATATACTTAATAAGACACAGAGGTTGTCTTCTCTGTAGATCTTATCCTCTCTCTTTCTCTCTCTTTAGCTCACTTTTATTTTGCCTCTAAATTCACCTGGGCATTGTTTATATAGGACCATTGCATACAAGCTTTCAGCAATCACGTGCTTAAACTCACAGGTTACAGGAAGTGACTCTAAGAATTGCATCCGCTTGAATGTTATTTCCTCAGTTTTTTGTTTAAGCACACACTAACTATTTTGAACTAAAGAAAGATAAAGATGTGAATTGACATCATATTAATTGCTGGCTGAGCATTTCTTAAGTATTTTTAAATTCTAGCCAGTATAAAAATTCTGAGAAGCTCTTGAAGAATTTCTTTAAAAATTAAGAAAACTAAAATAGGCAACAAATCCTAACTGAGCCTCTTTGATCACAGAAAGGGTCAGATAATCCTAAAAACAGAAAAGAACAACTGAAAATGAAAAGAATAATGAAACAACGTAGGACTAAACAAATAGAAATGCCAGATATGGATAACCAATAAATTATAATCAATATGGAAAAACAAAATATGAAAAAAATAATGGATTACAACAACTGTCACCCGTGAAATGATAGATATTGGGATACAAGTTAATAACAGCAAGTAAACATGCTGCATGTTGTCATGATGTAAGATTTTCACTCAGATCACTCACTGTAGATATTTGGCCTATTCTGAGGCACAGAGGTTGCATGCAAAACAAAATCAATATAAGAGTGCAATTTAGTAAAAGGCACTGAGATTAATTTATCACCAGTATCTAATCACAAAGATGTGTTAGTCTCACAGGAATTTAATCATTATATTTGTAAATTCAGCATTTGAGAACAAGATTGTTTATTCTCTTTACAATTGAAATATACAAATAAGAAAGAGATATTAATATGTTGTTTGATTAAGTGATGATAGTCTATGTATTTTAAGATGGATGAGGCCAATTGTTCTTGTTAATTTTTTTTATATTAAAATATTATTATTATCATTGATAAAGGACTACTCTGGTCCAATTATTAGAAATGATTATGACTGTGATAACTTCATCCATTTCTTATAATTGGTTGAATTACAGCTAAGAGCTTCTAATATGTTAGTAAGTTTCACCTTCTTGTGATTTTGCCCTGAGCAAAAAATACCTGAACCAGGTATTGCCATGTCTTCTCAGTCATAAATTGTGTGCCTCTTCCTGAGAGTAGGTCATTTTTAACAGAGTATTAATTTAATTCAAATTTTACTTGGGTTTGACTTGCTTAACATTCTGTAGTTGAAATTATTTATATGTACTTAAAACATTCCATATTCAGCAAAGTGCTTAAAATACAGTTACAAAGGCATTGAATTGCAATAAGAATGTTACATTAAAAAATATAATGTATGCTGGCAGATATAGATAACCTAAAAATACAAGACATTTTTTTGGCAGATGAGCAGGGTGAGGCTGAGATGTAGAATTTGGGGTCTTTGCTAAAACTGAGCTTCTCATTCTGCTTTAAGCAAAAAGAGAAATGTGATTAGTTTAGTTTTATTGTCCTTAAAGGGGGAAAATACACATATATTCAAGGAATATATTTATTCAAACACATATATATAGCCATTTCTCTGGAGAAGCAGCTCTTTTGGGGAGACTATTTAAGGATATCCTTATGTGCATGTTTTGTGATGTGGGTGTCGGGGAGAGCTTTCCCTTGAAAAGCTAGCTCAGTGAATACAATATCACACATTGCATTTCAAAGCACTGTAGGATGATTCTACTAGGTTTTCCCAGTTTTACTCCCAATACTATTCCTTGCAGAAGCTTTGACTTTGAAAGTTCAGGCATTTATGAGTTTTATCCATATGCAAAGCCAATCCTGAGTTTCTTTAATGTGGTTTGCAAGCTTGTTCTGTATTTATTCCACCCTTGCATAACTCAAAAGTAGTGGAACAGATTGTGCTCAGATTGGGCAAAAGCAATTACCAAACCCACAGACTGGAGCTGGTCATGGTCCCAGAAGACACTTTTGGGAAAGCCTCGATGGCACGTAAATACAGGGCTATTAAAGGCTTTTGTTGACAACTTAGCAGCATAGCATTTTCTAGTAAAGATTTTCTTATAAGGGTCTGCGGAGTCACTTCAGAAGTTGGAAGGCGTATTTTATACATCCTACATTAATTTCGGTTTTAGGATATTCTCCTGGCTTTGTGCTCATGAGAAATTACAACAGCAATTGGAATACTCAAAAACAAATATTGGGTTAGCACTGAACATTGGCAAGGTACTTTCACTTTTATATTTTCCAATAGATCTTCAGGATCCTATATGCCACGAATTGGTTTTTCTCCTTTTTACAGATATGGAAACCCAGACTCATAAAAGTAATGAAATTTACCAAGGCCACTAAACTCATCTGAAACCACGCTTCTAACCTGGTTTTCATTCATTCACCAATTATATAACAAAAACCTACTATGTGTAGGTAATATGCCTGGCAAAGAGAGGTACAATGATGAACAAGATTAGCAGAATTTCCTTACTCAGAAATGAACAGTCAACTAGAGGAGATGCACAAAAAATGAGAATAAAAGTCACACATAATTATATTATAACAGTGTTCTCAAGGAAAAAGCTCAGGACACTCTGAGAGGTGAAATATGGGGAACTAATTGAGACTGGGTGACCTTTCTGAGCAAGATGCAATTTAATTGAGACTAGAAGTTAACAGGCTTCTAACTTCACAGCTCACTTTTAGCATTATACTCCAACTACCTTACAAAGATGGGAACATAACACAAAAACTTCCACATAAAAAATAAAGCCTTCACTTTTATCTTTATTAAAAGAAAAAAAAAAAAAAAAAAAACTTTTTTGGTAATGTCTCTAAAACCCTCCAAACTGAGAAGCACGTTTTTATCCCTCAGTCTACATATGCAGTTACATAGTTAAACTACACTTCACCTTTAACAACGTCCATGTTATTAGGCCGGAATATAATTTCATAGCCTTCTCCAGAAAGCACTTCTGAATTACGAAACTAGACATGACAGATCTCCTGAAACGAACATAACACTTTGTCTAGTCCCTTCTTGAGGCACTTGTGCCTCTCTTGGACTGTAGTTAGTTCTTTACACTATCCACAAAGTAGTTAGTTTCAGTATCACAAAGGAAGAGACCAGGGCATTTCCACCTTTGCATTCTCGAAGGTATGCTACTTCCACATTTATTCTTGAACTGGTGGATGGAGATATATAATAAGTAGATGGGAATAATACACACAGCTAATAAGGAACACGGTAAAGCAGCAAGAGGAAGGGCTGTGGAATCTAAATGATCTGGATTCAGGTCTTTATACCACAATGTCTGACCTTTTTTACTTACATTTCTCCAAGCTTTGGATTTCCCATCTGTAAAATGGATATCAAGATCTTTCGTATAAGGCTGTTGTAGAGAGAAAACATCATCTACGTAAGAAAGAGATGGGCTAATTCAACTGCTCACAAATTGGTAGCTATTCTTTATGTCCTATCATTTCCTTTCAATTATGGTTTAACACCTATAGCTATTTAGCAGATGGTCAATGAAAAATGGGGGTTGAGAGTGAATCTGGGTGTTAGGGCGCTTAACACATAGATGCTTCTGTAATTTCAAAATGTACTAAATGAGTATGGTGCTAAGACATTATGATCTATTAAGCAAATGACCAAATAGGGATTATATTTCACTCAGAACAACAATTAGTTGGTATAACATTGCTGTCAACTCATAGTTTATTGTGATGCAATTGATGTGGGTTCCTAGAGTTTTAAGACTATTGTTTGATATGTCTGCAAATAATTACAATGTAGTAGAACTGTGTAAGTCCAAAGTTACTTGGAATCTCTCTCTATGTGTAAATAAACTCTCCTTGGTTCCTGAAAGACATCTTTAACACCCACCCACCCTGGTGCGTCCTCCTGCTGGCTTTGCAAGAGATGAGCATAAACTACTATGCAATGCCAATTCCCACACATCCTTATGACCCATGGAGAAGGGCAGGTGGTCTGCAACATGAGAAGGGAGAGATGTTGAGTTCATGCTGTTAAGCAAAATCAGTCATGTTAATCATCACAGTACACAAGGAGAAATCAATAAAGCCACATTGTGTGTGTGTGTGTGCATCCTCTTTCTCCCATGTTTCAAACTCAAGGAAACTAACAAGAGCAAGAAAGACTATAAACAGATAGCATTTTTTTCTGTAACCCATCACCGTCCCCTTAAAACTAGCTGTATTTTCCCTTGGAGAGAAAAACAATCCTGTGGATTTACTTATAATTTTCCACTAACTTCTAGCTGTTGATACAATACCTCTACTTAAATACTGCCTGTCGTGAATTTAGTAGACAATGGACTGACTATTATTAGCATCGTTTTTATTTTCAGTCTCTCCTCTTTTCTCTTGAGATAACTTCTCTCTGGGATCATATTCAAGTAGATGGGAGAGCAGTTGCTTCCAGAAACCCCTAGGCTTTTCTTGGCAGTTTTAATTGTCACACACTAAAGGACGACAGCAGAGAGCTCTCTTAGTGCAGTGTTTTGATTTTTGCATGTCAAATACTTGGATCCTCCAAGCGGCTTTTGCCATTATATCCCACTTGGTGCTGAGCTGATTATTGCGGGGGATCCATGGGGCCGCCTTCCCCATGTTCACCTTTATGAACTGTGGCTCATCATCTACATGGCTGACGTGCAAAATCTGCCCATCAGTCTTTTGGAGGACAATATTTTTATTCTTTTGTCAGCACCAGCAATTGAGAAGCAAGGTGCAGTCCTAAATCCCAACAGCTTCTGAGGAGCAGATTTTAAGAAAAGGACTTCAAGATTGGGAACAATCCAGTTGAAGTTCCTTTGTTGCCCAATGGAGCCTAGATATTTGACACGAGTGTACCTTAACATACAAATAAACGTCCTTCCTTGCAGTGACCATGGAAACCTCGGTGCCACTTATGCTCTGAGTGTGCACTGGGATAAATTTCTGTTCCAAATGCTCAGGGAACGAAAACCTTTTAAAATTTTAAAAGCAAAATTTTGACACTGGCTTGGCACTGGGTTTAATGAAACTAGAAAATGGCACTACAATAGAGTGTAATTGTTCTCGGATGTTGTAGTCACAGTGGTTCAAGCTAGGAGTGGTCGGGGTTACAAACACGTTTTGAAACTCAAGTGGACTGGACAGAGAGTGCATTGCAGATGCGCAGACATTCGTTGTTGCTTGTGTGTGAGTGCGTGTGTGTGTATTTATGTGCATGTGTGTTCTCATCGTTGATGCGTGCATTGCCTTTCTCCCCAAATGTCCTACCTTCCATTCCTCCTTCGCTCTTATCTTGGCATATCTATTAAGGCCCAACTGAAACCTCACTTATTCTACACAGCCAACCTGGTTCTGTTCACCACTCGGTAATAATATCTTCCTCAGAACTCACGGAGCATTGCATCTGATCTGATTCTAAGGCCTTTTTTCTCGTGTTAAATTTATGAGTGAGCACAGCGCTCACTGGAACAGAAGTATCACAACGTCTTTATTTGACACAGAAAAGAGGCCCTCAGAAAGAGGAAGGGTGCATGGTGAATGTAAATGTAAATGAATGTAAAAACATTAATGAATCTCATAATGCAAATCTAAGCTACAGTGTTTGTGGTATGGAAATAGAGAGCAATTCACCAATACCAGATTCAAATTCTCAAGGTTTTCTAATTTTCCAAATAAACCTACTGGTTTTTTCACAAATCAACAGTCATGAATAATAGGTTTCATTGGAGGAATATGTGTTGGTTCATCAAAATCTTGCCAGATAAATCAATCCAGCTGGCCATTTTACCTCCCCTGTGATGACTTGGTGTGACTCCCATCGGAAAATGTACCCAGACCCAGGAAAGCAATGTCTTAACTGGAATGGGGATTCAAGGAACAAATAAACTGATGATCCCACACAGAGAACAAAAGAGGAAAAGACTTCTTTATTCTTGGGCAAAATAGCCATGGCTTCTTTTTTTTTTTTTTTTTTAAAGATTTTATTTATTTATTCATTTATCCTCCCCTTGCTGCTCGCGCTCGCTGGGTCAGCTAACCACGCCATGCGGGCGGGCTTGCCTTCACCAGGAGGCCTCGGGAACCGAACCCCGGGCCTCCCATATGGTAAACGGGAGCCCTACTGATTGAGCCACAGCCGCTTCCCAAGCCATGGCTTCTTTAATGTTGACTTTAAACATTTTGATAAAGTGCATTCTAATTTATTCAAGCAGATCTTATTGATAAATTTGCTGGGTGTCATGCATGGTTACCAAACAAACAAACAAAAAATATTATTGCCATCGGTAAAATAATGTATTGTGGAACAATTAGACTAATACATACGAATCACTTAATGCTTTTTTAAGTTTTAAGATACCACTGTCTTTCAAAGTAGTCAAACTCTTAGGTAGTAGTCGATTTTACTTCTACCTTTGTAGAAATTTATTTGGTTACCATATCCAATTACATACTTTTCTCATGTATTTGCTTATTTATTTATTGTTGCTTAATTCATTTAAATATGTTAGCAGTGGTTTAAGGCGGCTCATGTAGTATATTAGGTCACATTTTGAACATGCCGTATTGTCCTCATGCTATGATAATGCTCCTAACACATTTCCCTTTGGAATGGACAATTTTGGTCCCTGGAATTCAATGTTGGAAACTGTTTTAAAGTCACATAGTCCAGGCCTCTCCCTGATCGATAAATGCCCTTTCAAGGAAACAGGCACATGCTGATTGGTATGTACATGTCAACCTCCAGTGTCAGAAACTCACTAGAGTCCCATATGACAAATAATAAATTCCTTTTCTGTTCATTTTACCGAGTGCTGTGCTTATTTGATTGGCTCCATTTGTTGATTTTCTTTGTCTACCTGACTCTTAATATTGAGCTTCGATCGACCTGATTTCAGAAATGAATTGTGTTCATCTGTCTACAATTAATCTCTCATCAGCCATCTCAAATTAGATAACTCAGAAGTCCAATATAAAAGTACCTGATTTTCACAACAGAACTCATGGGTTTAGTCATGCTATTACCACATGCATTCTGACCTGGATTTACTCCTATGCTCCCTGTTTTAGACTGCTAGGCTGCTGGAAGGAATGTACCAGAAATGGGTCAGCTTTTAAAAATGGGGATTTATTAGCTTACAAGTTTACAGTGTTTAGGCCATGAAAACGTCCAAATCAAGGCATCTTCAGACAATACTTTCTTCCTGAAGATGGCTGCCGGTGATTCTGGACTCCTGTCACATGGCAAGGCACGTGGTGGCATCTGCTGGTCTCTCCCTTCTCTCCTGGGTTTCATGCGTTTCAGCTTCTTGCATCCCTGGCTTTCTCCATCTCTCTCCATGTTCATCCTGTTTATAAAGGACTCTAGTAAGAGGATTAAGACCCACACTGGGCCACACCTTAACTGAAGAAACCTAATCAAAAGGCCCTACTTACAACAGGTTTACATCCATGGGAAGGGATTAGCTTTAAGAATATGATTTTGATTTTCTGGGGTCCATACAGCTTCAAACCATCACACTCTCCACTTACTAAATATGAGTCTTTGAAATAGTTTCCTTAAGTTCACTAAGGCTGTTTCCTCATCTGTAAAATCTGGTTAGTGCTATTATCTTTGTCTTTTTCATAGGTTTACTATTAAGATCAAATAATATGATTATAAAAGCACTTTATAAGCTACCTATGTGCATATCCATATGAAATATGAGCTTATGTGCATTCAAAAACGTTACTCTGAAATAGGGTTGCTAAGTGGCTATGTGACTCTGGAAGAAAAGAATGATTCCATACCTACAATTCATCTGAAATATAAATTCTTATGAGTAATATTTGGATATCACTATTAATCTGCCTCAATGTGACCCCATTAAACACCGCAGGAACATTTTGGTATGGCAAGTCAAGAAAGGCTGCCTTGGGGGTCTAACCCTAGCCTTGTTTTACCTCTGGCTGTTCTGACACTCTACCCCTGTTTCATTTGGCTCTATAGTTTGTCCTCTATTTTCATGAATTCTGGAATGATTCCCCAGATGTGACTTTGCACCTCTTTAACATAAAAACACTTTTCTCACTGATCTACATACAACAATAGCAGTTAAGAGGCACCCTCCCAATGCCCCCCAAGCCCACACTTTCTTAAGTTTCCAAATCTGTCACTGATGTGGATATAATCACTCACAAATAGAAACCATATAACAGGAACCTGAGAGAGTCCCTCCTTTTTGCTCCCTTAGGGCACCCCATGAAGGATCATATTTTATGCTAGGAAACATCTCCTCCCCCTTCCCTTTTCCATTTGATAGTGAGTGTGGAATTCACACCAGGTCCTGCTGCTTATCTGGCATCCATGGGAATATATCTGTCATGTAATTGAGGAGGTTGTGGCATCAAGAGACCTAAGTCATTGGCCTGCAACCTTCCATTTCCTGTGCAGTGAACACAGAAGAAATAATATTATTCATTGTGATGGCTAAATGAGGAGCGGCATGTTCAGGATTTGCTGGTGTAGGAGTTTTCATTTAATTAAATCTGAGTTTATATCTGCCCAAGGGACCTCACTGATAAAGGGAGGGTTCTGAAAAAAGCTTTCTTGGTATTTAAGTCCCCTAATAACTGTTTCCTGATATAATTAAAATCTGTCCATTGATTTCAGTTCTCAGGGAAGGTTATTGTTTTTGAGCCAAAACTGCCATTGCTACTTCATATTTATGGAGCAGCTTTATTAGTCTCGTGATCTTGGGCAAGTCACTTAACCCTTCTGAACTTTGATATAAAGCAGAGTCATTAGCGCCTACTAAGCAGAGCTGTTGAAAGGATCACATGAGATGATGAATGTGAAAGAGCCTCACTACTTAGAAAGGGAGTTCACCTGCATTAACTCAGTTCCTCTTTACAAGGCCAGGCTGTGGGTTTGGTGTGTAGGGTGGGAGGTGGGGGAGGTCGAAGGGGATGGGTATATGTTACTTTCCAGATGAGGATTCAGGTTCAGAACAAAAAATTAAGTAAACGGTCTAATGTCACAAGGCCAGGATGTTGCCAAACTGAGATTTTCCTCTGGCTATTTCAAAACCCCTAACACATTGGACTTATATTTCCTGACACCAAAGCCTGGTTTCATTTGGGAATCTCATCCTGCTTTCCAATATGTTGCAGATACATTGGAACCCAGATATTCAAAAGAGCAAGCAAAAGACTCTATCAGGAGTACTTCAAAACTAGATCAGTGTGTGTTCACTTTGGATTAAAACCAGTGGTTCTAATTAAATTCTAATTAAAGTAAAGTAACAGGTAATTACTACACAAAAGTCATCACTTCCCATTTGTATTAGTAAGCCAAAGGGGTGCTAATGCGAAATACCAGAAAGGGGTTGGTCTTTATAAAGGGTATTTATTTGGGGTAGAAGTCCACAGATACCAGGCCATAAAGCATAAGTTTCTTCCCTCACCAAAGTCCATTACCACATGTTGGAGCAAGACAGCTGCCGACGTTTGCCAGGGTTCAGGCTCCTTGGGTTCCTCTCTTCCCTGGGCTGTGTTTCTCTCCCAGCTCAGCTCCTCTGTTTCCTCCACAAGCTCAGCTGTAGACTTTCAGGCGAACAGCTCACTTCTCTTCTCCTGGGGCCTTCTCTCCAACATCAAAACTCCAACATCAAAACTACTCCCTCTGTCCTTTGCCTTGTCTTTTATACTTGAGACTACACCCACCACGGGGCAGGGCTCAACACCCTACTTATGCAGCCCAGTTAACACCCTAACCATTAACCTAATCATGTCCAGATTAACAGACCAGTTTACAAGCATGATCCAATATCTATTTTTGGAATTCATAATTACATCAAATTGCCCAACAGCTACACTATCGTTTTCACATTTTACTATAATCTCTGTTTGTGGTCATACTGTATTTGAACAGTAAAAATATTATACGATGGTATGTTGATGTATAGAGGGTAGAAAGGATGGTATATCATTTCTAAGGTTAAGATATTAAAAGTTGCAGATCCATCTTGGGATCTTTCCCTCTCTCCTTCTCGAAGCCTTGTTCTAGGGGAGCCAGCTGCTTTGTCTTCATGATGCTCAGACAGCCTATGATAGGCTTGCATGAAGATGAAATAAGTTTTCCAGTCTACATCCACAGAGTGTTTGCAAGTTCTGGCTGACATCTTGACTGCAATCACAAAAGAGAGCTTGAGCCAGAGCACCCAGCTGAGCTGCTCCCAGAAATAAATAACGAAAACAGTAGTAAAACATCTAAAAGCATCTCTACTTTGCTGAATAATTTTATAGGTCAGGAAACCATTTTTTTTCCCCAAAAAAAGCCTTGCAAAGTTGTGGTCTAACCCAAAATTATGACCTCTATTAGCATAAATATTTGCCCCTTTATCTTTTTCTAGCCGGCAAATCCAGGCAAGGACAATTAACTGTGCTATCTGAACCGATTTCATTTGGAAGAGAGGCTTAATATTTCAAGTGTGAATTTAAATCTGAAATAGCGTTGCCTGCTTGATTTTTTTTTTCCCCTCTTTTAAACCAAATTATCAACTTACGAAATTAAATCAGGGTTATCTAAGAAAATCTCTAGAAGATCTATGCAGGATATGATAGTTCCTTAACAGAGGTAAAAATTGTGTGGTTGTCCTTTAGGTGAAGGAAAGAGAGTGGGTGGTAAGAATGTTACAGCAGATATGGAGATGTGTGAAGAGTAAGCAATGATATTTTACCAGAGGCAAGGCAACTGCCCAAGAAGCTTTGAGTGTTTCTTGCCATTGGAAAGTTCTACACCGTACTGAGTACCATTAAGTTTACTGGAGACTTTAGAACTAAATCACCTGAAACTTCCACACATTTGCTATTACGATTATAACTCTTGGACAAGGTAGATATTCCTTGGCTACTGGAACTAAGCAATAGAGTCCTGAGTAGTTTATGTCTAGATCCTTCAAAAACCAAAAAGCAATAGGGTTTGCGAATCTAGAATCCTGGAAACAATTATTTTTGTAGACAATTATTCTACCAGTCCTTATGCTTAAATATAAGTGCACTTCTTTTAACTTGAAAAGTATATAATCTTTAAAGAGCATTTATATTAACTTATTGTACTTACACATAATTAACCTAGAAGGAATAACTTTCTTTTGATTCACCAGTTTTTTTCTGCTGCTCAAGTTTGGAAAATAAAAGTATTTTCATACAGTCTTGAATTAATTAAAATTTGCGGAACTCTAGATAAAACTAATCATTCCTATTGTATTTTTTTTAATAGAGTGAAGCAGCAAATCTTTGTGTTAGCTAATGGCCATTTTAGGAACCCAAAACAAAATATAGGTATAAAAGACATGTTAACAGCTTTATCATTCTGAATTAAAGGCCTAAATCTGGGAAAGGCAAATTAAGAACAGCTGTCAAAGGGTACAAGATAAAGTTATAAATATTGAAAGAAAAGAAGTATTTATAAGTAACATTGTGGAAACACACAATGGTTACTGAGAACTGAGCTTTTTAAAGTAAGGAATATTTCTAATTGTTACTGGATGGCTCTGGCTTCTGGGTTTCTAGGTTCTTGGCTTATGTCACATAAAAGAATTTAAGGACATGCCATAAGGGCAGGCAAGGGAGTAGAGAGTTTATTAAGAAATTAGAAAATGAGAGAAGTCCACGGTCCAAGGCACAGACCACAGGGTGAGCTGTGCACACAGGGCCCCACGGCAGGGCTTTTTAAAGTCTGTTTGCTGTTCTGATTGGTTGCACCACCTGTCATTTCTCAGGGGACCAATGGGAAGGCCTTTTGAGGATATATGGGGCTTTCCCTTGACCCCGAATGGGATTCTCATCCCAAATGAGATTCTTATGACTGGGATCTCGCAGGGTCTTTCCAGCAGCCTTCTTCTCAGGAGGTTTCCAGGTAGGATCTCACAACCACGTGGTCTGTCAGCCATGTTGTCTCCTGGGTCTTCAGCTGTGACCCAAGTCTTCCCTTTCGCTCTACTAACCTGCCTCATAATGACTTAAGAATAGTAAAAAGCACAGAGAAGGAACAGATATTTTGAGGCCAAAGAGGACATTTTGAAAATCTGGGCAAACAATAACTTTATCATTTTACAGGGAAAGAAATCCAAATTTCAGTTTTGCTCTCTTTGTACATTAGTCACATAATACTTTTCAGTAAAAGATTTATTAATATGCCCTTCTATGTATGATTTTAGGCATAATCATATATAAGCATACAAACAGGTACTAAACTTAATCTTAACTATAATTTTTAATATAATTATCAGTATATTAATAAAACATTGTATCTATCAAAAATCAATCTTTATAAACTGTAATACATTTATAAATTAAACAGGAAATCATATCCATTATTGAGTATATGCATTCATATTTCTCTGTTTTTATTGTACTAATATAGTCAACCATTTATATCTGTAACCAAAGTCTGTTTTCTCTAGACACAAGGGAAAAAATAGAAAACAATAGCACCTTAGCTATTATATAAAATAGCCATTTTTAAAAAACAGTTTTCACATCTTATAGGTAACAACAATAAATATATAAATAATATCATCCAAAGGTATCTGCACAGTTTTACAATTTATAGCTATTTCAGAAATAAAAGTAAATGAACATTATATTTAATGACTAGCATTTTGTGTCTTTTACTTAGAAATTGTCCAGGCAACCAAAGATTGTTTCAAGTTCACTCAATCATCTGTCTAAGGACTTAAAGTTAAATTTCTAGAAATTATCATTTTAGCTTACACATTAATCATTATGATTTGAAACATTATGGGAATTTCACAAAAGTAAACCCTTTCTAAAAACACATATTATGAGTATTCCAACAAGCTGAGCTTCCCTAGCCTTGTGTGACTTCAGAAATTACTGTACAGCTTTCAGCTTCCCAGCAGTTGTACTCTGCAAGGCACCCCACAGTCTCACCCTGCTCATGAGCAGCCCAAGACCAATTTTTACATGCATTTTTATGACTCTTTCTCTCTGCTTATCATTACTGTAATACCCTACCCCCAAAATCCTATCTGCACAGTAGTCCCAAACTCTGGTTACTCTTTCCTCTCCCTAATCTCTTCTGTTTAGTCTCTATTTCCATACATAAGTGCTCTATACTGGGAACTCCTGCATGATCACTAGATACTTGGAGATTTTCTAATTCCCCACCTCTATTAGTAAATAAATGAAATGAAAATTTCATTGCAAAGAACATATTTCCTTTCAGTTTCTTTTACAGGAGAAAAATCTCAGAAGTTGGAATAGTAGGCCCAAGAGAATGAATACATTTCAATGACTTGATATGGCAAATGTTCCCTGATAATTCACTGGGAATCTTCCTACTTATAGGAGCAATAGAATTCATATTCTCTTAGCATCAGCAACCACGGGACATTTTGACATAAGATCATACACCCAAGCGTCACCAGAATCAATTTTATTGGGACTTGTGTTTCCTGCATGCCTGTAGAGGTACCAAGGGCTTCAGAAGCTATTGTAGTTGCTAATGTATACAGTTTTAATTATAAATGCTGGCATGTACTTTATTCCACAATAATATTAGGTCAGAACTCCACTGGACCTCACCATATATGTGTTGCTTGAAAAATAAAAGAAAGCATGTTCAACTCCATGGAATAACCTCTTGTTTTCAGTTTTGCACACCAAAATTTCCAATATTAGGGTCCTATCAGAAAGATGTACAGATTTTTAAAAATGCAGTCATGATTGCCAAATGATATTATTTAATCTGTGTGTACTGACTTGAAGGACTATGCCAGAAGCATTGCCAAAGACCCAGAATAATGAAGTTTTGAGCCTTGGCTATTCTATGGTATTTGTGCCAGATGAATCTGAGATAGCCCAGGTGACATTACTGAAATAAGTCCAGGATCCCAGTCTTTCTCCCTTGCTCTTCCTTCCTTCCTTCCTTCCTTCCTTCCTTCCTTCCTGCCTCCCTCCCTCCCTCCCTTCCCTCCCTCCCTCCTTTCTTTCTCACTTTCTCCCTTTCTCTCTTTCTGTCTTTTTCCTTTCTTTCTCTTTAGGCAATTATTTTGGGGAGAGGTAGGGGCAGTTCCTATTCTAGAACCTTTTCTTGCTTTTATTTTTAGGAAGTGAGATTTTCTTAAAACAATCTTTTGGGAGTGTGGGAAATTACTTTAAGGCAGAATTCAAACCTAACAAAAATATTCTTTTTAACACATATTTATGTCAATGAGTTATTTCAGCCTTTCATTTCTCCCAGCCAAGGGAGATGGGAGGCTGTTAGGCTGTTTTCTTGGCAAAACCTCTTTCTTTCTTCTGACAAACAGAGAGACTTCTTATCTGTGGATAACCTTATTCAGCCTCTCTCTCCTGCTTTAAATAACTATACTAAATCTAGGAAAGGTCTTCCCTTAACCCTCTGCATCTCATTTCCTCTCTTGAAAAGAAGATATTTCTGTTTGGTTTTCCAGCATAAGCTCCTCACCTTCAGAAGTGTAATTTGCTAGCTCTTTCTGACCTCTGCCACCACAGCTGTCCATTTGAAAGTTCATCCTCCTGTTCTTCTCTTCAGTTTCAGCCACTTATATTGTGGTTCACATTTTCCTCTTTCACCATGTTTCACTAAATATACTTTCATATTTTTGTTTCTGATTCTCCCCAGTGAGACAATTCTCCAAAGAAAAGGGCAAATTCTGATTTTATGCCACTAATTTCAAAATAAATGCCCAGTCCTTTTACTTTAAATATCTTGTGTAGAGTACATGAAATTAGATTTTTAATCTAGTCTAGAAGCCCTTCATTTTGACTGTTGAATGAAATTTTAAAACAATACTTTAATATTGAGTTTTACCTCTTACATTTTTATCCTTTTCTATTTTCCATTAGATGCATCTAATAATTTTGATATACTTTTATATAATTATATATTGTTTTTTTCTCTATTCTGCTAGGCTAAAATTCATCTTCTAGTAGATTCTTTAAAAGGAACTTAAGGAAAATTTGTTACCTTCAGGGTATTTATGTATTTTAAGGTATTGCACCTTTGTCTTCATGCTTGAATGATAGTTTGGTTGAAGATAAACATCATGGGTTATACTTTTTATCTTTGCTGATAATTGAAGCAGTGCTCTGCTTCTCCTAGTTTTAAAAATTGTCATGAACATGTCTGTGTTCAATATAATTTCCCCCTATAAGTTTCTTTGTCTTTTCTGCCTACAGATACTTAATACAGCACATGATTAAGTCATATTAAATTTTTAGATCTATCAATGTATACATATAAATACTTTTATATATATATATAAATTTATATATATTTATAAATAAGATAAGTACCTTCACATGCACTCACTACCCTAGGATCTCTCAATCCCAGTCCTGTCAAATTAGAACCGGCTGGACTAATAGTTTTATATTGTTATGTATATACATTTTTACTTTTGGTCCTTGAGATTTTAGATAACAGTGACCTATACTAACTACTTTTTCATTGTAATTTATGGAGCCTAATTATATTCACCTGGTTTTATGTCCCTTCTTTCTGGAATATTTCTTCCAAGAATGTTTTTAAAGATTTTTGTGTGTGTTTATGTGTATTAAGGCTGTAGAGGCATTTTATGCCTGAGAATATCTTTTTGTCACCTTCATATTCAAATGTTAGTTTAGCTAGATATAAAAACATGCACCCAAATTTCTTTTCTTTTACTTAAAGACTTTATGTAAAGACTTCTTTATATGAGATGGCTCTTGATAAATTTCATGTTGATGAGATTTGTATTTCTTCCCATGAAATTTTTTTCTATCTGGAATCTATTATAAATTTACTTTTATATCTTTATGTTCTAAAACTTATATATAATATACCTAGATGGAGGGGGTTATTGGCTTATATTTTGTATTATTATTCCTCAACATGTATCTTAGCTCTCTCAGTTGATTAGATGCTCTTTAAATATAGGAATGACTTCTGGATTATCTTAATGTCCCTATTACTTAGTATAATGACTCAACAAATATTTGCTTGTGAATGAGTGAAAAATGGTTTTAGTCTTCATTTTAGTGTATTACAAGTTGCAGCTATTAATGTTACATACTTCCTTAATTGAAGAACTAAAACACTTAATCAAAACTTTCTTATGTTTAGCATTACAGTTTTAATTTTCAGAAAGAGAGAAACAGTAGCATTCAGGAAAATGCCAACAAGATCCACACAAAGAACTGACAAGGACCTTTAGGTCCAAGAATATGGTAAACTAACTTGGACTGCCAATTTCCACCCAAAATTCCAATTCTGGTAATGCCAAAGAATCAAGAAAGAGTCTATGGGATCCTAGAAACTAATATAAAAATAATAATAAATTTCTAGATTCTAGAGACAAGTGAGATTTAGACTGTAGCCTAGTGTCAAAGAGGACCAAACAACATGTTTGAGGTAAGCTACAGACAGTGTTTCTTATTTTGCTCTTTTCTCCCCTCTCATTGCTGAGGATGAATCACTGTACAATTCATTTCCATTGTAATGCAGAAAAGTAGTGAGACCAGGTGGTGCAATTAATTATGAGGTTTTGGAGTCAGGCTGGGGAGAATAGAAAACAGTAGGTATTATGAGATGGGCTGGGTCCTGTAGAATTTTTCCTTTATCTGTTCAATTTGGCATTCTGTGCACCTTAGAATCTGATGTACCTCACCTTGTTTTCATCCTGGGAAATTCTCAGCCATTATTTATTTAACTACTTTAACTTTATCCCTTCCATTTATTTATCTTTTTCTCTTCACTAGGGCTTCTGGTATAAAAATGTTAATAGTTCTAATTCTAAGGCTTTCTGATTTTCAAAAGAGCAGAAATCCTACATGTTTTTTTTTTTCATTTTGTGGTGCTGATCTAGTCCATCCTTCCAAGTTAGGGGAGAGAAGTGGTCATTTAGTGATTGACCAATAAACTTAGCATAAAAGCATGTACTAATGAAGTGTCTCTTTTCACACAGAAAAGAGCTTGACTTCAATTCAATAAGCATTGAAGGCCCAATAAGCTAGCTACTGAGCAAAAAACCAAGGATATACATATATAATATGGTTCTTGCTCTCACAGAGTTTATTATCTTGTTGGAAAGACAGCCAAATGAATAGAAATAGGTTCAAAGTATAAAAACAATGGTAGTATGAAAGTGCTAAGGAATAAGTCACTTATTCTCACATGTAGGTTCTAGAATAGCTTCCACTGAAGATGGCATTTAATCAGGCTCTTCAAATATGATAGGAGCTATGATAGAGGATGAGAGATGAGCCCTCTAAGCTGATGGAGCAACATGAACCAAAGCAGAGTCAGGGATTGACATAGCATGATTAGCAATTGTCCTACCAGGAATGTAGTCTATTATGAATTGAGTCCATAAAGAAACCTTTCGTTACCACTCTATATATTCCTCATTGCCTTCAGCAATACCTAGAACATAGTTGACCTTCAAGTAAAACTTGTTGAATGAATGAGAACACGAATGAAAAAAAAATGTTTGGAATCAGACAATGCCAAAACTTAATTTTGATGTTAAAGAGATTAAGCCTTATTCTGCAAAACTTGCTTGAGATTGTCAAATGCTTGACTCATATCTTAGGTGTTCATAAGATCATTCCAGCAGAATTGTGATAGGTGGATGGGTTGGTGAGATACTAGAGAAAGATTGGTTAGGAAGAAGCCTGGTTGAATATGTTAAGCAAGATAAGTGAGTCAGAACTATAGTAGCAGTAGCAGTGAGAAGGAGAAAAGAAACTGATTTCAGAATTATGTAGAAGGAAAAATTAGAGGACTTAGTGATTAATTGGTTAGAGAATGCAAAGGTGAAATCTTGAAATAATGCTGAGAAGTCAAGGATAGTACAGACCAGTGGTGAAGAATATGGGCTTTGAAATCAGACTATTTGAGTTTAGATCCAGGCTTCATAACTTACAAAGTACATAGTCTTGAACAAGTAACTTAAATTCTATAATACAACCTCTTCATCTATAAAATGGGCTTTATAATACTACTTATTTCATAGAGTTTTATATAGTTGATAGACCTAAAGCATTTACAACAGTGTGTGTTTACCGTAAAGCTTAGTCACCATAGCTTGAAGGAAATGGTTCTGCTAGCATAGGATTCTGGAATTTTGTTCATTCCAGTTTTTGCTGTTAGCAAGTCTCGGTAGGTATACACAATTCCAGCATTAATGCTATTAGTACCAGAAGAAGTAAACAAAAATGGAGGAGCTGCAATTCATCCATTATCTGTGTTGCCATAAAATTATTTTCAGCATATTTTTTTTATGTTCACATAGTAGTTTCTATATGAGCCAAATTTTTATTCCAAATGCCTGAAGGATAAATCTTATCTATTCATAGAATTTGCTTCAAGTTTTTTTTTTAAAGGCTTCTTTTACCAGAAATCATTTACAGCATAAAATAAAATTCTAGATTTGTTAAAAGGTGTAGGTCATGTAAGGTGAGAAAAAAAAAGTGAAGAGAAATTCAGTATAAAAATAGATGTACCTTTCAAACAAAACACAAGTAGAGAAGATTAAAAATCAACAAGACTAAACATATAGATATGTATGTGGTTAATTTGACATGAATCATTCCACTGTGACATTTATTCGAACTTCAAATACTAGTTCTAGACAAATTTCTCTGAATACATCTTTTTTTGGAGTGTCTCAAGAACACTCAGTACATATATTTCTGGCTAAAAGATTCTGATGTTGTAAGCCAATTTCATGAGTAGACAAGAAGTCTACTAGAGTTTAGTCTATATGTGTGTTCTTTTCTGTTCAAGCTCAATCCAGTGAATCTGGTGGCAAGGCCAGCATTATAAAGATTTCAACAAGCAGGGAGACATTGAAGGAGGCAAAATTGACAAAGTTTGTCCCAGATGCTCCTGGAGAGATAGTCTTCAAAATGACCCTTCTGGAACATGTTTTCCTGCTGAAGCCCAGTCTATTCTAAGAAGACAGATATACAGTTCCTCTCAGGGGCTGTACTTAGGAAACAAAGATGCAGAGAAAAATTTACAAGTACATACAAGGGAAACAGTAGAATCCCTGAAAGATGGACAGGCTGCACAGGTGTGGGGGTCAGTGCCTGCCAGCCCTGGTCAAGAGTCCAAACTAAGGAAATGACCAATGTCAAGCACAATCAATGTAGCTCAAAAGGTTACCATGACCAGGGAGAGCACTGACATCAGTGGGGACAAAAATGATAAGAAATGTAGTCACTCATACTCTAGCCATGTTGATAAGTGTTGATGCCTTAAAGCCCAGAGATACACAAGGCCTGCCCCTAGGGGCAAGGAGCCAATGAGAAAGTGCTGACTCAAGATAGGAGGAGTCCACATCTTGAGAGCACAAGGAAAATGTGTAAAAGGAAGAGGTACAGTTCACAAATGCCACACGCAGAAGCCAAAAGTATTGTTGAAGAGAGAGAGTGGGTCCCTGTCCTAGAAAAATGGAACTCTGGTCTTAGAGTCCCCAGTTTCATTTGGTAAGGAGCAAATAAATGCAGCTGAAAGAAATGCAGAAAATAATACTCAATAGCGACCTTTATTTCTACCAGAAGGTACAGCCATTTAAATGAGCCACATGTGAATGATAAATGCAGAACTAACACTCACATAAATAATTGTTAATCTAGGCACTTGCCTGCAAGGATATAAATCTGTGTATACATTCATATTTATTTGCATCTCTCCCTCTAGTCACCACATCCTCCCTGGAATTGTCAGGGTAACATAATCAAGGTGAGGACCAGTCTGGATAGTAGGTGTGAAGGAAGAATTATTTAGCTGGTAGTAGAGCTCTGGGTTAGGTCTTTCAAGATCAGGTCAAAGAAAATTATTTTATGATGATTTATACATTTCAGCATCTGTATTAGCCAAAGTGGTGCTGTTGCAAAGTACCAGAAATCTGTTGGCTTTTATAGACAGTATTTATTTGGGGTAGAAGCTTACAGTCACAAAGCCATAAAGGATAAGTTACTTCCCTCACTAAAGTCTGTTGCCACGTGTTGGAGCAAGATGGCTGCCTGTGTCTCCAAGGGTTCAGCCTTCCTCATCCTTTAAGGCTCCATGGTCCCAGCGCCTTCAGTTCCCAGCTGTGAATTAGAGGGCTCATTTCTTTCCCCGGGGCTTGTTTCTCTCTGGGCTCTGCTCGCTCCACAAAGCCAGCTATAAACTATCAGGCTAATATCTCATCTCTCTTCCAGGGGCCACTGCTGTGTCTAATGAGCCTTCTCTCTTTCCTAATTATCTGCTTCTCTGTGTTCTTCTTCTCTTGTATTTACTTCCCAGGGCTCCAGTATCAAAACTCCAACTCTCTCCTCTGCCATATCATTTTCTCTGTGAGTCCCTGCCCACCAAGGGAGCTCGCCATTCTACTGACTTGGCCCAATAAAAGCCTTAATCATTATTTAATCAAGTAAAAGTGAAACCCCTGAATTTAATACAATGTAATATGCCCAGAGGAACAGACCAGTTTACAAACATAATCCAGTATCTATTTTTGGAATTCATAAATAATAGCAAACTGCTACAGCATCTTTCACCATTCTCTTATCATTCAGTTTCCATCCTCCATTATCACAATGGGTTTCTTATCAAGAGAGACATAAAAGGCAACATTTAATGTTTATCTTTGGAGATATTTCTGGAGGATGCTGGCATCTTTTGGGGAGATAGAGCACTCTACAAATAATCCTGAAATGTTTTCACCTTCCAAATAATAATGAAATATTTTTAGATAGATCTATGACTCCCAACATCCCAGTTCAGGAAAATATCCCATAACGGCATCCTCTGAAAAATTCTAACACTAACTAATAATACCCTAATCCCAGAAGAGACCCTAAAAACTTATAAGTCAAAATGAAATGCATGTGACAAAAAATGATGTGTCTAATCATAGATAAGGAATTAAAAGTTGCTTAAGAAAATGTTAACCATCAAGAAAGTGTCTTCTGAATATAAGAAGTAGAGAGACACAAATCAAACCTGTGACCCTGTTTCAGGATATCCCTGAGACATGCAGGAATCTTCCAGAACCATGGATATGGAAACCAATAGGAAAGTTGGCCAGACAGGATCATGTGGAATGTGGGTTATCTTCAGATTCTGCTCTTTATACAAAGTGCCCAGTAGAGTTTACTCCAATTCACTCTAAATTCTTTTTTAAGTCTCCCCAAACTTTTATTTGAGATAAGCAATCCCTTCCAGGGATAGCAGAAATACTACAATCCAGGGTCTCATGTGGCATCACCTTGCCTATGTCAGGAACAGCTATAATTAGATAGAAAATGGGAACTATTCTCACTCTGGATAAAACAATTAAGTCATTCAGCAGCTCCAATGCCTATTGCTGGGTTCCTCTTCCACATCCATCCACTTCTTGGTGATCTTTACCCATCCCATGGCTATAAGTGCTGCTTGATGTACATATTTCTACAGACCATAATCTATACATGTATATGATAATGGTAACTTTACAGAGGTATGAGACACATTGTGACCAAGTGAATTTGACGAGATAAAAGTAAAATACAAGGTTTGCAGATAAGATGTGAACCCAGAGAGCTCGCTTCAGTACAGAAGGCATCCCTCCCTGCTGAGCCAGAAAGCAGGCTTGACCAAAAAGCGGAGCATGACCAAGCCTCACCCTCTAGTTCCCAGAGCCACCGTGGTAACTGCCTATGTACTGCCTGTGGAAACACAATTTACAAGATGCCATTTGACTGTCCTCAGAAAGACACCATTAGTTAATTAAACTGTAGCCATTTAAGCACCTGTAACAAATAATGGAAATTTCAACTCTACTGATAAAAGAATATAATTTATAATGAGACTCACCACCAAATGAGCTCTGAATGTAGAAGGCTAACCATTAAATCATGACTCAGAACATAAAGTCTGAGGCTGTGGATTGCAAGGGGAACCAAGATATGGAGAAAGCATGAGAGCAAATGAGTCCAGCCTGTCAGACAATAGTCTCCATCAGGAAAAACCATCTAGGTTTGCTGGGAAAGAATGGGTGAGGGGAGAAGAAGGGGACATTTTTTTCCATACTAATATGGGACTCAAAGGATAATCTGATGGGTTTTTAATATTGTTAGAAAGTTCTACTTATTTTATCTGGGAAACACCAGAAGCAGCTGTAGTTTCTCTGGGAAAAAAATCATTCAATGATAGAAAATGGCTAATATTAGTGCTCCTTGGCCTTTGGTGCCTTTTCCAGATCAATCTCTTGCCCTCTGACACCAAAAACCAGCTTTGAGTTCCATGTCTTCATACACCAGCCACTCTCTTTCCTTGTAAGAATCAACCAATGCTCACAACATTTTATCGTCTTCTTTGAAGACTTTAGATCCTGAATTTACAGTCACTTTCTATTATACTACCTATGCCACGATCCTTGGTGATGTCGGTATTCATGTAAGCTTCCAATTAACTGGTCTCTCAGTTCCTTGACTTCCTCTCCTCCAATAAAATTGTCTTCCACTCTAACTTACTCATGGCTATATCTAGACATTGCCATTGCCATTGACTAAAAATCTTCCGCAATCTCAAATTTAACCTTCTATATTTCCAGCTCAATTAATTTAGGACCCAACAATAGACACCCTTCAACCTTTACAAGAACTCATGGACCATTTGTTAATGATAATAACATCTTTTTTTTTTATAATTCGAGCCTTCTCTTACTTTCAAATGCTTCCTAACACAACTTAGATTACAAAGTGTATTTTACATCTTCAATTACTTTTTCTTTTTCTAATTTTATTATACTCACTTAGAAAACCAATGAATCTGTTGAAATGCAAAATTCTCTCTGCTATCTACATCACCACCCTCATAGCTATATATGGTAGAATAAAAAACTCACATCTGTGCTGACTGGTCTCACTTCGAATGGACAACCTGATAATTCCTAATCTCAATTGGACCTGTTATGCTTTCCTGCAGCCATGACCTATCTCTCTAATCTTCGTTTTCTTCCACTCCCTGAAACATCTTCCCCATCTTCTTAGATGGTGACCTAACTTCTTCACTGACAAAATGCAACCATTTAGAAGAGACTTTCTGCCAGGTCTTATTACCATCCAGACCTTCCTACCAACCAATGGCCCATAAATCTGCATCCTCAGTTATTACTGTGGATGTATTAGCTGTGTTTCTCATTAAGGCCACCCTTTCAACTGTGCAACAGAACACATTCCTTCCAACCTCTCAGAAATGTCATTCTAGCAGTCCTCCACTTTCTTTTTTTCATAATCAAACATTCCCTTTCTACTACTTCATTTTACTAAGCATATAAACATGCCATTTTTATTCTCTTATCCAAAACAAAAGACACACTTCTTGACCCTGCTTTCCTAATTTTAACTTTTATTACTGTCTGCCTTATTCCCCTGCAATCTCTTGACAAAATGCCTCGAGTCTTCTAAACTCTCTATATCCAATAACGCCTTTATCTTTTCCCTTATATTCTCTCAAATCAGTCTCAGGATCATCAATGACCTCCACGTCACTAACTCCCATGATTAATTCTCAGTCATCATAGTTCAGTAGAGTAAGTGACCATGTGTCCTGGTTTACAATCACTGTATATACCTGTTGTCCTACTGAAAGTACCATTTTTCATTCTTAAAAGTGTCCCAATTTGGACAACAAATAGTCATCCTACCTATCAGCAGAATTTGATAGAATCAAGTACTCTCTTCTCCTTGAAAGACATTCTTCTCCAGCAAGCCGTGGCCTCCTGACTTCCTCCTAATTAACTGGCTGCTTCTTCTTAGTGTCATGGCTTGTTGTTCCTCTTTTTCCTGACATCAAACTCCATCCTTGGATTTCTTGGTGTTTTTTTTTTAAATAAATAAACACACCTCTTTGGTGTTCTCTACCCATATATGGTTTTAAATACTGTCCAACATATATATTTCTAACAAGGACCCCTCTCTCCCAAACTCCAACCTTGTCGTATCTTATTTTCTACCTATTCAGAATCTCTACTTGGATATATAATTCGTTCTTGGTTCTTCTAACTTAATATCTTCAAACAAATCACTCCATCTTCCCTTTACTCCAAACCTCTTTTTCCTGCTATGTTCTCAATTTCATTTATTTGCAACTCCACATTTCCAGTTGCTCAAGCCAAAACACCTTGGAGTAAATCTTGACTCATCTATTTTTCTCACTCTCCATATCCAATCCCTCAGAAAATCCTGCCAGCTATTCCTTCAAATTGTATCCAGAATCTTCCCACTCTCACTACCTAATTGTGCTATTATTTACCAGTTTCATTGCATTTAGTCTATACTTAAAATGTATGGATATCTCTAACCAGGCCATCTATTTGTTCAACGATAGTTTGGATGAATTTTTCTTGATGACTAAGTTCATATTTTATCTGGGCTCTGTGTGTGTCCTCACCTTTAAATTTGAAATCTTCTATTTTACCAGCTTTTCTGTTGCCAAGAATGCCAAAACAGGTGTAAGAGAAAAGAGAGGCTAGATTAAGGTTTAGGGTTTTGACTATGGAATCTAGTATCTTTGGAGAAGAGGTTTTCAAAGGGCATTTTCATATGTTTTTATTAATGATTAGTTCAGAGAAAGCTTTCTCTGTGCTTCTTCCTGCATTTCTCTTAACCGGGGAGGAGGGGTAGAATAACAGGAAATTATAGGACTTTTCCCATCTCCCTTGAGTCATTAATTATCCATGTTGGTAGGTATGCGTATTAGTTTTCAAAGGGCTGCCATAACTAAGTACGACAAACTGGATGGCTTAAAACATAGAAGTTTCTTGTCTCACAGTTCTGGAAGCTGGAAATCCAGATGTGTTAGCAGAGCCATGCTCCATCTGAAACCTGTAGGGGAGAATCTTTCCTTGCCTCTTGTAGCTTCTGGTGTTTGCTGGCAATTCTTGGCATTGCTCCAGTCTCTGCCTCTTCTAAAAGAGAAGACGTAGCCGTCTCCTTGGTGTCTGTGTCTAATTTTCTCCTTATAAGGACACTAGTCTACTGGATTAGGTCCTACCCTACTTCAATTTGGCCTTATCTTACCTAATCACATCTTCAAAGCCCCCATTTCCAAATAAAGTCACATGTACAGACCCAAGGATTAGGACTTGATTATAACTTTTGGGAAAATATGATTTAACTCATGATACAAGTCCTTTCAGGAAAAGAGTTCTGTCAGTTCCCAGTCTTCCCTGTCCCATCACAGAAGCTTAAAGACTTCAGAAGCTGAAGACAGAGCACAGACATCTTTCCTTTCAAACTCATTTTCTTGTCCTTCTCTCTTCTGCGTTCCCTAGTCCCATCCCCAAAGACCCCCCACCCCTCCATATTTCCCATTTACAAAGAATTTTTCCATTCATCTCAAAATATCAATGGCAGGAGGGGCATAAGGATTATGGCTACCATGTAAAATATAGAATACCTAGTTACCCATTAAATTTGAAACTTAGATAAACAATAAATGTATGTATATTTTAGTGTAAGTATGTTCCATGCAATATCTGGGATATACTTATACTAAAAATATATTCACTACTTATCTGAAATTTAACATTTACTAGTGTCTTGTATTTTTATTTGCTAAATTTGGCCACCCTAATAAAAGATTAGTAGTTTACATGAATAGCACCTTATGCAAAACTCAGTCAGACAAAAAGGTTTCTGTTATATATTTTTTTCATTTATACATGTCATGAAGAGGGCAGATAATTAAAACTATTGTTAGTTTAGAGAATGAAGCAAAGTGGAATGAGTCTGGTACAAAATGAACTGAGCAAGACACTGAAGCACTGGGAGGTTCATGAAAAAAAACTGATAATCAAATGGATGTTTGAAAAAATGAAATTTTGATGGCAGTGTTTTGAACTGGCTAAGTCCATAAAGGATGAAGACAAAGTAAAAAAACGTATAAAATCATTAGAAGCTGAACCAAATTTAAAGACAGGAAACAAGTAAAGATGTTGAAAAGGATGTTATTTTGAGAGAAGGAGAAACAAGATTCAATAATAAAGACAAATATAAAGAGAAAAAAAGCAAGCCGTCCCCCCCACCCCACCCCACACAAGGTTTTAGATGAGGTAGATTTGAGAAAGCCATCTGGTCTGATTAACAAGACTTCCTAGATTTGTTTAAAATAATTCTGTGAAATTTGATATCTTGTGGGACAGAAGTATCATAAGCATTTTTGGAGTTAAGTACCAGGTCCCAATGATCAGAGAAGCCCTGTGATCTTAGGATGTCACTTATTATCTCTGGGCCTCAATTGTTTCATTTTAAAAGTAATTCAACATATATATATATATATACATATATATGTATGTATGTATATCTCACCAACTCTCTGAGCTTGGCACTGTTCTAGGTGTAGGAGATGTAGCAGTGAATAGAAAAGTTTCTGCATTTAAGTCCTAGTGCTTAGTGGGGAGAAAGAAAATAATCAGTACACAGATTTTAAGCCAGATGGTGGTAAATGATATGAAGAAAAATAATCAGAAAAAGTGCTATAGTGGAGGGGTAGGGGGAAAATTGAAACAGAGATAACTGATGAAGAGGGATAGACAGATAAAATGCATTTAAGGTAGAAAGGATAGCAAGTGCAAGTGTCCTGAGGGTGGGGCATGCTTGGCAGTGTACCAGGAAAAACAAAGAGGCCAATGTGATTGGAACATGGTGGACAATAGGGAGAGTGGAAGAAAATAATTGACCCCAGTGAAGCTTTCAGGGCAAGGGAAATCTTCTGGATTGAAACCTAAATATTTTGGGGAGTCTTTTGATGGTATGGAGGAGGGGAACATCCAAGTTTCTGGGCAAAGAATAAAATGTAGAAGCAAAAAACTGACTATTTGGGAGGCTTTTGGTGAAATCCAGGTGGATTAGAGGAGGGTGGTAATGGTAAAAATTGACATAAATGGTGCAATTCTGGCTATATTTGCACAAAGATTTGATGTAAGCTCAGAGACAAAATGAGGAGACAGAAATGACTCACTCTCAGTTTTTAGTCTGAATAACTGTTCAATTTACTAAAATAGTGAACACTGGGAGAAGAACAAACTGGGAACTAGGGCCTGGGAAGACAAGAATTCTGGTTTATAAGTGTGAGATTGGAGTGCTTTTTTTCCACATCCAAGTGGAGAGTTAAGTAGATAATCCATTATAGGTTCTGCAGCTCTAGGGGAAATCAGGCCTGGTTATATTAATTGGGAGCCATCAGCATGTGAAGCTCTCATGATTAGAATAGGCAGACATTAGAAGGCTTCTAATACCTTAGCCCAATTGATGCATTTGGAATACGTTGTCCCATAATTTCCCTCCCAGGTTTTCTTCTTGAGAACTCCAGAAAATGGGAAACTCTTAAGAGTCTATTCTGTTCTGGAACTGGGTTAGTAGTTAGATATTATTTTTAACATTTTCTTAAGTCAAAATTTGATTCCCTGAAATAGTTATTCATTGGTCATTATCGAGTCTTGGGAAATCACACAGAGAAGTCCACATAAGAGACTTCAGACTATATAAAGACAGTAACTACTTCTGATGTAAAACTTCTCTGTTTTGCATTAGACTGTGTCTCTTCTAAATGACTCTTCGATCTGCAATTGGTTTTTTAGACCCTTCCACTGCTTTATTCTTTCTTTTATGGATATGCTGATATGCTAATGCTAATCAACTTCCCTTGAATGCATAAATCTCAGAATGAAACAACTACAGCCCCTTTCAACATTTATTCTGAGCTGAAAGTAAAATGAACATCCAAGAATTTTCCAGGATCACATATCTGTCCATGGAGGACAGGTGTACAATTTAAAACAAAATAACAACAGCAACAAAATATAATGCTTTCAATGAACAAAACAGATTTCCATTTAACTCAAGATGTACACTTTTAGTTGTCAATTGGGAATGAAATTCTTTAAGCTACTGAGAGATACTCTCTAGGATATGCTGGTAAAATTATTCAAACAAATACCATTTATTAAATGGAGTATTTTTCCAAACTTGCTAAATTGACATAAAATCTCTGCCCTATTGTTTTCTAAGATTAATACAATGAAAGTTCTACTGTGAATAAAACAACACAAATGGTCATGGATAATTAAAGGGAAAAAAGTAATATCTCATGTGTAAGAACAACAATGGGAAGACTTGGCATGACTGTAATTACTTGTCTAAATTAAAAACAATCAGTATTGTTCGATTAAAAGCATTTCTTATCATACAAGGAAGAGATACTACAGTGGATGCTTGCCCTTTGACCTCAGTAAAATGCCTGTTAAAGTGTGTCATGAACTAAGACCTAGAAACTTGGTTTAAATTGGCTTGCAAAACTATACAGTTGCATGAATTGAAAACTAGCTAAATCATAAGAAAGATCAATGATCATGCAACTGCAGACTCTATGTGTCAAGTCCCATTGCATAGTTAACCTTATTAGGGATGTTTTCATCATTGCAATCTGCAAATGTAGCAGATTAAGAAGCACCAGAGTCAGACTGGTGCTCAGATGAGCTGCATGTTCCATTAAAGATAACCACCAATTATTTGGCACTCTTCCTATGAAGAGGTGGAGCCTGTGTTTCCTCCCCTTAAATATGGAAGGCTTTGTGGCTGTTTTGACCAATAGAATACAGTAGAAGTCACCCTTTGATACTTCTGTCGCTCAGGACTAAAATTTTCCACTTCCTGTCTCATGGAACAAGTACTTGTTTACTCTGAGATCTCAGCGATCTGACTCTGCAAAACCCAAACCAAGTGGAGACAGCACACACAGGTTCTCTAGTCAACAGGAGAGCTGAGCTCTGAACTGTCAGCAAGGATCAGCTGCCAACCTTGTAGGAAAATGATCTAGCCCAATGGAACTCTCACATGACAGCACCCCCCATCCCCATCGGACAGTAAATGCACAAGAGATCCCAAGCAAGACCTCCCAGTTAAGCCCTGAAATCCACAGAAACATGAGAGAGTATAATAAATTTGGAGGGATGGAGTGGATGTTGTATAGCAATAGCTAACTACAATCCATTTAAATAGTGATAAATATGGTATGTAAATCATAAAACTATAAGCCTTCAGCAAAAATAGATGCTTAGATATATATTGGAAAGCATTTGTGGATGTCGTTATGGATTGAGTCAAGTTCCCCATGAAGACATGTTCCAGTACTAATCCCCAATCCTATAGATTTGTAAATTGACTCTTTGAAGATGTTATTAGTAAAGCTGAGGTTCAATTGAATCAGGCTGGGCTTTAATCCAATATTAATGGAATTCTTATAAGCAGAGGAAATTTGGACACAGTTTGAGTTGGAGATGGAAGGAGACAGAGGAGACAGATGGCATGTGATTAGAAGTAGAGATTGAGTTATGGATTGCTGGCAAGCCAGCACCAGAATGCTGCAGCCTTCAGAGAAAGCATGACCTTGCTTTTATTTTGGAATTCTAGTCTCCAAAACTGTGACATAATAAATATCCGTTGTTTAAGCTTGTTTCAGCAGTGCTGACAAACTAAGACAGATACATATACTGGATACTAGGATAATATCTATGGACAAATTTAATCTCTACCCCTAAAAAATTCTTTCATAATCCTGTTTTTAAAAGATTCTCTGTCAAGCCAGTGGATGGAGAAGGGAGTTTTTCTGTATCTACTTTCCTATATAGAAGTCTGATTTAACACCAATATTTGGTTATAGTTTATTAACATCTAAAAGGAATAATAGGACTTTAATTTTTGTTATTATACTGATGATAGATGATATCATTTTATAGATGTTAGGATATATTTTTTATAACTATACTGGGTTCAGGCTATGTTTACACTATAAGCAAATATTCTAAAACAAGCCAAAATTTTCTCTGTGAAAATACAATGTTCACCATTTCAAAGAAGTGTGGCACACGTGAAATAATTGTCAGCAGAGGAATGAATATGTCTTTTAAGCATATGGTAAGCACCCCAAAACTACTTGTTTATCTACTGATTGATGTCTTGGCCTATATACAGAGATTCCACATCATGAAGACAAACAAATTTGTACATCTCTGTTTATATCCAGCATGCAAAGAAATGCTTCAGGTCACAAGACAAACACATTTATATAAATCAACACCTGAAGGACTCTCGTAAATCTTTCCCTCAACAATCTTTATCCAACTTCCTGACAGTTTATGTCATAGTATTAAATGTCCCAGCACAGCCTGTGTCCTGTGTTTTAGGCATGGTAATTGATTCAAGACTCGCCAGTTCTTTCAGAAGAGAGAGAGAGTTGGGGGAGATTTAAGTTAACTTTTAATTTTTCAATACCCATAGCAAATATACACAGAAATTAAAATGCTGACATTTAAGCACCTTATAGTGCTTTAAACGTTAATTTAGATTTCCTTTTTCGCAAAATCTTTTGAATAAAAGAAATAATTGGGAAAAACAACCAGACACTTCAAATAGTGTGAACTTTCAAATTGCCACCTTCATTTAAACACACACACACACACACACACAGAAAAACACACAACCTCTCTTTTTCTCTCTCCATCCTAGAACTGTGATCAGCTAACACAATCCATCACTGACTCCTACTGGGACTCACGCCAACATTGCAAATTGCCACCTTACATTATTCTTAGCCTCTTTCTATGTGTACCGTTTTGCTTAAAAAAAATCTTGAAAGAAAGTAGAATGTGGGCTTCGATGGAAAGTGAGATTGGTGAGAAGGATGGAAGAGGATAGTAATATGAGGAAATCAGAAAGATGATGCTTTCTTGGCATTCCATGACTTTCGTATGTATGAAGGGTCTTTTAGAATTTCCACCAGACACAAGGGGACTCAAATTAAATTGGGATCAGAGAAAAAGAATGTTTGATATTTCCTTTATACCAAAATATATTTGAATTAGAGTGAAAGTAAAACATAACCTTCCTTCTTTCTGTCAGTCTTTTTGTTCTCAGTTGCTTTTTTAGCCACCACTTGCACTGAAACTTGATATACACTGTGTGTGTGTGTGTGTGTGTGTGTGTCTGTGTGTGAAAGTATTCTTTGAGGAACTTCAATCCTGAAGTTTCAAAGTATGTGGCAAGGTTGCAGAAGGGTACCTCGTTGAGAGACTCTTGGCAGCAGGCTTTGTTCACACTTTATCTATTAGATGGTGAACATGACTGTTTTGGAATGTTTCCCTAACTCTCTGCTGGATGCTGTATCACAGTGATTATCAGCCTATCTGAGGCAAAAACGAATCTGAAAAATGAAGCATGATATAGGACCCACTGAATTTCAAGGTTAAAGAAATATTTCTCGAGATATCCAGATCTAAAAGGCAAGTCACAAACTTCAGACTCAAAAATTTCCCTGTGGATTTCACCAAACATTTAAGTTATGGGTCTCACAAAATCTCATCTAAGGAAGAGATAAACGGAAATAATGACCTGTTTTTGTTTTATGGGACCAACATAAACTTGATATCAAAATGTTGTGAGTATAAGAAAAGAAATTACAAGCCTATTTCTCATGAGCAGAAATGTAAAAACTCTTTAAAATAGCAAATTTAAACTAGAGCTACATAAAATGATAACACAAGTTATCCTAGAGTACATCATTAAGAAAAATAGCTCCATATGTGAAAAGATATATTACATTCATAGAATTGATTTCAGTAATTTTTAAGATGGAATAATTTCTACAATACTATTTATGCATTCATATGGAATTTGGTAACCACTTTTGCTGAGAATAGAATTTGTTGTACCACTTGGAAAAATGATTTGACTTTGACTATATGTAGTTAAATTCAACAAATTTGTATCTTATGACCCTGCGATTTTATGCCTATGTATATACTCAACAGAAACAGGTAGATATGTTTACCAAAAGATATACAAAAGTATGTTCATAGCAGCATTATTTATAGTACTTCCCAGACATAAACAATTCAAGACTATCAAGAATAAAATGCATAGATATTATGATGATACTCAATGAAGTATTATATACAGCAATGACAATTGATAAATTTTGTTGCATGAAACAACACAGATTAATCTTGTACATCCAATGTTGAGTGAAAGAAGACAGGCAAAAAACAGTATTATGATAGAGTTTTATTTATATAAAATCCAAAATGTTACTTTGGGGTGGGGAGAAGAAGAGACAATAAAGGGTCATGAGTTTTTTTTTTTTTTTTTTTTTTTTTGGTAGTGCTAACACTGTATTTTTTCCATGTGGATGATAGTTACTCCAATATGTCCTTTCTTTAAAATATCCAAAGCTATATGCTCATAAATTGTGCATTTTTTTCTGTTTGAACATTATATTTCAATATACATTTCATTTAGAAAAAGTCTCCCAAAGTATTGCCAGCATATTTATTTTGGCAGAATTTTACAATATGATTTGTTACTTGGAATACAAAGGACCCAGAAAAGCCAAGAGACTCTTGCAAAAGAATGAAGCAAGGAGATTTAGCCTACAAAATATCAAGACAAATTTATAGGAAAAATAAGTAAGACAAAGTGGAATTAGTGCACAGATAGGGAAAGAGACCAAGGGAATAGATTAAGATAGTCAAGAAATACATACACATGCATATGGCCACTGAATACAAGAAAGTTCACACTGTGCATCAGCTTTTTCAATAACTGCTAGACAATTGAATAGTTGTTTTTTAAAAATTGATTGCTAATTGACAAATAGCGCATACAGAATATATAAGAATTCTTATAAACCAGAAAGAAAAGGGAAAGAACCAATAGAAAAAAATCGACATAAATCTTGAACAGAAACATTGCTAAAACAAATTATTCAAATGGACATAAACTCTTGTAAAGGGGTTTAACCTCAAACCCAGGGAAATGACAAGTAAAACCACAGTGAAATGTCATTACAGACTGGCATTAATTTTTTAAAATTTTGATATCAATGTTAGATATCACGTGGAACAAATAAAACTCTCACACACTACTAATGGAAGTATGAATTGTTTACAGCCATTTTTTGTCAGTATCTACTAAAGGTGAACATACTCATGGCTTATAAATAAGCAATTCCGCTCCTGATGTACCAGAAAAATATGTGCACATATGTACACAAAAAACATTTACAGAAATATTTGTGGAATTATTAGTCTAAAGTGGCAAAATTAGAATAAAATGTCCATCAATAAGTGAATGGATAAATATATAGTAGTATATTCACACAGTTGGAATACTATGCAACAATGAAAATTTAAAAACTGCAGCTGCACACACCAACTTGAATGAAAACAGAATGCTGAATGAAAGAAGCCAGAATGCAAATGAAAATATTCCTAATTATTCTGTTTATATTAAGATTTAAAATGTGCAAAATTGATTATGGTATTAAAAGTCAGAATATTGGTGACCTTTGAGTAAGAGAGAAAGTGTAGTGACAAGGGAGACATTTGGATGCTGGTAATTTATTTCTTCATCTAAAGTTCACTTTGTGATTCACTCAGCTATAGAGTTGTGATTCATGTCTTTTTTTTCTATGTATGGCTTATTACAATAAAATGTTTTAAAATAATCTTTAATTTATATTTGCTCAAGAAAAAAAGAAATTACATTACCTTTGACATGAAAAATTAATTGGCCTTAGATTTATCCAAAATAATATTCACTTCCAGAAGACATTTGAAACATTTCTACAGATATAAGCCAGAAATAAAGTAAAACTCGAAAAATATTATTTCAGAAATGACAGACACGTAATCTAGGTATAAAAATCCCAATAATACATCCTCAAAGATCCACAAAGCATCCATCATTTACCAATAATTTTTAAAATCTTGACAAGAAAATTCATTTAAGACTTCATAAATGGAGAAGTCCTGATCATTGAACATGTTGTGAATATTGAACACATATAATTAAGAATTAGTGCTATTCAGTCATGTGAAATATGACTACAGAACCAACTTTGAATCTAAACCTGTACCATGTAAAAAGAATGAAATAACTGATAAAATCAGAATCTGAGGGAGGGGAGATGTGAAAGAATATGAGGGTAAAAATGAATTCGTCTTCGTTTATAGTATTGACTGATGATGTTAAACTTGAAACATGGAGTTTATAACGTTCTGCATTGTTGAAATTTTTTATATAGTCCTTTCTGAGGAAAATAATAAATACTATTTTTAAAAGTAGTTGTAGCTGTTCACAAAGATGGTGTCGGCAATGACAGGGAAGACAGAAGCATCAGCCCCTCCAAAAACCTATGTCAAAGCAAAGGCTTTAAAAGTCATTAAGCCTTCCACAGCCACAAAAAAATGATCTGCACATCACCCACATTCCAGCCACCCAAGACACGTGTCTTCTAAGAGAGCTCAAATATTTTCTGAACAGAAGAAACAAGCTTGACCACTAGGCCATCATCAAGTAACCCCTGGCCACTGAGTCAGCTATGAAGCTTGAAGACAACAACACACTTGTGATCATTGTGGATGTCAAGGCCAACAAGCACCAGATCAAATAGACTGTGAAGAAGCTCAATGACATTGCTGTCACCAAGGTCAACACTCTGCCCAGGCCTGATGGGGAGAAGGCTCCTGACTATGATGCTTTGGATGTTGTATTGGGTCCTCAATACTGAGTCCAGTTGGCCAATTCTAAATATAAGATTTTTTACCTTAAAAAATGCATATGTGCCAAGATTATAAGTTTGTACTATATTTGTTATATTGGCTGTAAGGAGTTATTGATTTTCCTTTTTATAACTTTTATATATTTTTAAACTTCCATTAAATTTAATAACTAAGGGAAGAGATTCAGTACAATTCCTTCTGACCAATAACAACTCCAGACTAACATGGTGCCCATTCTTCTTGAGTATGGTAGAACTGGATCCCAAACAGGGAAGAAGTTGGTTTTAACACGTTAAGAAGTAAAGAAATTTATTGGATGGTCTTCGGTTGGCTCACAAAGAGGAGACTTGCAAAGAAAATTATGGACTTAATATACAGCCAAGCCCAGGACTAAGGAAGAGTCTGCTTACTTGCCACTACTGAGGCTGCCACCATTAGACACTCACCACCGTGCTACTCACCTGCCACACCCATCATGCCCACCATTGACCTTTCGTTCACACCATACTCATAATCTCTAATTGACCTGTATATTTGGGTCACCCTCTGAAGGTTCAAATTCACAAGCAGAGCATCCAGGTAGGAGCGTGGATCTTGTGCCTAATGCTTAGCTTCTGGCTGCCAGAGGATGTGGAACTATGTTGCTGCCTCCCACCTATCTTGGTATTTCTCCCAAATAAAAAATGTACTTAATGCCAGGAATCTGGAAAAGACAAAATGCCCACTGTTCCTTGCCTTCTCAAATTTAAAGTGTACAAGGATCACCTTGGGATCTTGTTGCAGTGCAGATTCTGATTCAGTAGGTCTGGGGTGGAACCTAAGATTCTGCATTTCTAATGAGCTCTCAGGTGCTGCTGCTGTTGCTGGTCCAGAGATAACACATTGAGTATCAAAACCTTATATTGTTTGTGTTGCTTCATTGTCTTTAGCACATTGTCCTGTTTGTGAGACCCTCTTCCTTACAGGATAACGTGATTGCCTTTGTGTCCCCAGCATCCAGCTCATGACCCGGAAGAGCAGGTACTTAAATGTTGATTGAACAATTGACTGAATGACTGATTGAATGAATGAATCCTTATGAACCTTATGGACCTTTATCAGGTTTACTTTTCCTGAAAAGCTTTCTTTCATCTCTGTAAGGATTTCTTAGTCATGAATAATATCTTTCTCCTCCAATCCATATAGTATTCATCTTTTGTTTGTGCAAGCATCAACAGATTATTATCTTTCATACAAAAATACTTTGTTCCCTAACTAAATGTAAAGAGTTTATTGCCCCAGGAGTAATATTTGGATCTTATATATGTGTGTTGTTAACAAATAAAGGGAACTCAAAAAATCGTTATTGAGTTGTGATATAATAGTTGACTATGCTTTTTGGTATTCCTGTAGACAGTTAATTAAATTATATTATCTTCAAATCAAGTGTGAAAATGATGATAATGTCGATTAGTAATTTGACATTCCATTTTAGTAGAGACTTAACTTTTAATACTATGCATATTTTTCTATGGGCTGCAAACAAATTGCACAAGTGTCCTCTTTGTGCCTCCCACATCTTTTTGTTCTATCTTCTTTCACCTCTTTTTAGGATATAACAGGCAGTTAACTTATCAAAGTGCAAGAGTGGCCAGGAGGAAGAAGAAAAGTAATGAGCCTTGATTATTTTTAACATCATAGACTTTCTGGTTCATATTTGTATGGTATGCTATATATTTGGATTTATTAGAAACCATAATCTATACTTTTAGTAGATAAGATGGCTAGATAAGAGTGGTAAAATAAATAAATAAATAAATAAAACAAAATGCCCCATTCTAGATAACGTTTGGCTAAGTTTGAAGCTCTTAAACTCAATCAATGTAAATATTTCCATTTTTTCTCTCCCAAAATGTTTTTTTAGTATTGTTCCCAAGCTCTTTTTTCAGAAAGCTTGTTTTCCTCACCCTTCATACCTCAAACCTTCTTTATCTTCCCATACGCTGTTATTATTTTTTATTTCTGTTTCATGATAATCATTATCCAAACCAAATATTATATTTTGCAATGATTTTTCAAAGTCAAATACTAGTCTTTCACCTCTATGTTGTCTGTCCTTTTGATAAAATTTGTCTTCCATGTTTCTTCTCAAAATCCTTCCCCAAATCAACTACTTGACATGTAGTAGATTCTCAATAAATATTTGAGAAATAAATGTATGAATTATTGAAAGAAGGAAAGGATAAGTGTAAAATAAAAAATTTGAGTGACCCCCCAGTCCAATTAATTTGTAGTAATGGGAAAATCTATTTTCCTGATAAATAACAAAATGATGGCCCTTAAAAATAATACAGTAATAAAGAATAAATACATGAGATTTTCTAGGTAAGAAGAAAGATGTGATAGAGTAAAAATGAACAAACAAGAAAAGTATTAAGAAAAGATGAAATGGAAATTTAACTAAAATGTAAATAAATGTAGATCCATCCATAATGTAAAGCACAAGACTACATACAGGCCTGGAATTTATCCAGTATTTAAAGTGTTCATTCACCTCTTTCCTTCTCTCTAGCTCATGAATCCATGAGTTAAGTATTGTACCATGAACTGACTAAGTGGGTGTGGGGTAACCTTGTTTGAGTTGTTTCACATGTATCCTTATGACTTTTCTTTCTAAAGGTTTTTAACCCAACTTACATGGATCAAAAAGACCAAAATAATAGGCATATTTATTTCTAGCAGACATGACAATGCACAGTTTTTTCTTCTCATTGACTTTAGGATTATGGTTCCATTAAAGAGTAGATCACAAAATCTAAAAATTTAGAAAATTTTAAACATTGGCCTTCAAAAAGTAGACAAAAGAAAGAAACCACAAGAATTTTATGATCCTTTTTGGTATATAATGGTCTACTGCAGTGCCAAAATGTAAAGAGCTTAGAAGTTGCCACTCCTGTCACTAGTTTTTGGTTGGACCCATCAGAGAACTGAGATCACAAACTGCTGTCCCCAAATCTAGGAGGACTGATGCTTCCAGAGAAATAGATCTGTTACTTAGAGCCAAAGCTACTGGAACAGAAGTTGCTGGAGCTGAGGCTTCTAAGTCATAAACTGGTAGGCATTCATAAGTGATAATTTTGACAAATTGCTAGAGGCTGAGTGAGGAATAGAATGAGAGTGTGAAACTCCTGGGAGCCCCCTTTTTTGAGCCCACACCAATTAATAGCTTTCCCCCCAGAAAATCCAGAGGATTTCTAATGGAAAAAGTAGACAGCATGCAAGAACATATGGTAATGTAAACAAAGAGATGAAAACTCTAAGAAAGGCTGGAAAGGAAATGCTAGAAATAAAAAATCACCATAACAGAAATGAAGAATACCTTCAATGAGCTCATCAGTAGATTCAAAATGGCCATTGAAGGACTAAGTCAACTTGAAGATATGT
The DNA here is from genome assembly GCA_026826555.1 of Tolypeutes matacus. NCBI lineage: Eukaryota > Metazoa > Chordata > Mammalia > Cingulata > Chlamyphoridae > Tolypeutes > Tolypeutes matacus. The sequence continues at coordinate 2,978,321 of JAKSZT010053846.1, forward strand.
CAATAGAAACTTCCCACACTGAAATGCAAAGAGAGAAAAGTAAGAATTAAAATAAAAAAATTAATAAAAAAAATTCCAAGGACTGAGGAAAATATTTTTAAAATGTAACATGTATAATTAGAATACCAGAAGAAGAAGAGAGAATGGAACAAAAGACATATTTGAAGTAATAATGAGTAAATGACTGAAAACTTTCCAAAATTAATGGCAGACACAAACCACACTTCCAAAAAGCTCAGAGAACAACAAGCAGGATAGATAACAACAAAATACTCACTTAGGCATATAATATTCATTATTACAATAAATGATGATAAAGAGAAGATCTTGAAGGAAAATCAGAATGAGGACGAGGTCACCTCACCCATGAAGGAACAAGGAAAAGAATTACAATGAACTTGTGAAAAGCCATACAATTAAGAAGAGAGGGAAATGAAATGTTTAAAGATTTAAAAGAAAAACCCCACCAACCTAGGATTCTATATCCAGTGAAGTTTTCCCTTCAAAGTGAAGGATAAATAATAACTTTCTTAGACAAACAAAAACTAAAGGAATTCATTGCTAGCCAAACTTCCTTGTTAGATTGGCACCTGACTGTGGCTATGGCTATAAAATGAAAGTTTTCCTTTATTTATGCTCAGTCCACCGACCCTTAAACATAATGAAATATGGCTTCACCCCTAGCAGTAGCAACAAATATTACAGTTTAGAAAGCAGATGTACAAGAGGTTAAATCTTCAGGGTCAAGAGAGCTCACAGCTAAGTCTCTTTTTTAAAAAGTAGTAATAAAGCCCGGTAGAAATTCAAGGAATGGAAACACACACACATATGTACAGAGGCTCATCATCACAAAATCTCAGAATGAGGGAGGTAAAAGATCCTGAAAGATTTGAAGGGCGAGAACATACAAATGGTCAGTTATGAAAATTCTTAATAAAAACACTAAAATTTAAAACTCAGTGAAACAATGCCTTAAAATCAGGGGAAAATGATTTAACTTTTAGAATCTCACATCCATCCAAACTATCACTCAAGAATAAGATATGAAAAGGCTCAAATTTTTTTCCCATGCACCCATTATCCAGAAGCTAATGTAGAATTACTCTGCCAAAAAGAAAGAACCAAGAAACAGGAATATATGTAATCCAGAAATATGATATACAGAATGTCAGAAAGTAGAAGAAAATTCTAGGATTTCTGTAATGGAAAATCCCAGAAGAAGAGTTGTAGGACAGGACTTAGAGAACTGCATTAGATTTATCAACATTAGTTGCAAAAGGAATGTGTAAAAACATTATTAATTGGTTGTGGTGAATAACATTCATGATAGAATATAATGTGTACAGTGATTGCTGATTTAATAAAAAAATTAAGACAGTAATATTGTGACATATTGGGAAGTCAGAGGTAACGGATTATATTGTGGAAGAGGATAGGGAGTCTAGAAATCTAAGTTCTCATTTTCTACATTAGAAAGAAAAAAATAATATGTGAAACAAAAATAAATGTGTTTTATGGAACTGTGAAAGTTAAAAACAGCTAAAATAGTTAAAAGTGGTATCTTCTAGGTTGTAGAAAGTAGTGGCTTTGGCAGAGGAATGCAAGTTTTTAACATAAACTTTGTAGAACAAGCCTTAAATATTCTGTGCCTGTGTTTCTACATAAAAGTAAAATCTAAATTTAAAAAAGGAATTAAAATGAATTTGAAGAAATAGCTGAAATTCAAATGTATGTTTTTCATAAAAGCATTTGTTCCTAAATATACCTCTTAAATTAAAAATATAAGACTTTAAGTAAAATCTATAATTAGGGTCATTCTATTTTCTCTGTTTATTAGTTCCCTAACAAAAAATAAGAGGAATCAAATACCCTTCTTCTCTTTCTCTTCTCCACCAATTTTTGGTAAGTGATATTACCTTGACACTATATATAACACTTCACAGACTTTACACTTGGCTGTCTACACACATTTACAGAATAGGTTAGCTTTAATTTAATATTTAAAAGGATTCACTGCACTCTATGCCTTTTTAAAAATTATTATCTTTTAATTTTTAAAGGAGCTTTAGATTACATAAATGTTACAGAAAAAATATAAGGGATTCCCATGTGCTCCACTCCCTTCCCCTCCCACACTTTCCCACATTAATGACATCCTTTATTAGTGTGGTACATTTGTTACAATTGATGAACACATATTAAAGTATTGCCATTAACCATGGACTACAGTTAATATTATAGTCTACACAATGTCCCATACAATTTTGTAGGATATGACAAAATATAAAATGGCCTGTATACACCACTGCAATGTCATGCAGGACAACTCCAATGTCCTGAAAATGCCCTCATTTTACACCTATTCTTTCCTCTCCCATCCTTCAGAACCTCTGGTGTCCACTGCCTTTATATCAATGATAAGAGTTCTTCCATTGCTAGTATAATAATAAGTCTATCGTACAATAATAGTAGGTCTACTTTAGTCCATTGTTGATTCTCCAATCTTGAGGATTTGGGGATTGTGATGCCAACGCTGCTTCTAACTGAGAGGGAGATTACCTCCCATGGGGCAGATAGATGGAACTATCTTGCTTGCTGTTGCAGAATCTCTCTGTTCCTTGGGTTGGGTGTTCTCCATCATCATCTTCTTATTGTCTGGGAAGAGTCCAATGAATTGGAGAGTAGGTGTTGCAACTCTAATGAAATTCAGGGCTCATCTGGCACATGGACAGACCCAAGATTAAAGTCTCTGGGACATAAATTTATCAGGTATAGTGCTAATTATAAGTTCAAATAAAAGAGGGAGAAGAGCCATGTGTAGAAAACCTATAGATGAATCTAACTCTGTTACATTGAGGACCATAATTTCCAAAGTAAGGGCCACTGGAAGGGTGCTGAATTCATAAGCTATCTGCCCTACCTATAGTGTCTGGCTGTCTCTAAAGCCCTCAGGAGTCCCACTATTTGAGGCAATCTTTACTGTGGCAGTCAATGACATCCTGCTGAGACTTGCATAAGCACAACCTCTGGAATGACCTCCTGACTCACTTGAAATCTCTTAACCATAAAAACTCATTTGTATTTACCATTTCCTCCTTTTGGTCGGTCTTTTTCCAGATGCATCCCTAGTTGGTGCTTGGTAATAATCCCTTGGTGCCAGGGAGGCTTATCCCCAAGAGTCATGTCCCATGCTGGGGGGAAGGTAGTGCATTTATATGCTGAGTTTGGCTTAGAAAGAAGCCACATTTGAGCAACAAGGAGGCTTTCAGAAGGTAACTCTTAAGTAGTATATAATACTAGACTACATTTCAAATTCACAAGAAAAGGTTCATAATTACAATCTTCAATATCAAGGGTCTGGCATAATGGTCTGTCTTCCTTCACTAGTTACTGCCCTTGCACTTGGGGTATTCTTGCTGTCTTATTAGAGAATGTAGCAGAACTCTCCAGGATGGGAATTCAACATTCTTTTGGTGATAGTGTGGATCTCCACCCACCAAGACAATGCCACATGAACACTTGAATATATTCATATGATTAGAGACATGCCTCAGGTAAACTCCTTCCCATGCATCCCCCCATCACTGACACCCTGCACCAGTGATCCTCCTCTGCCACTGTTGTGACCCTCCTGTGATCCAAAGCCTCTCCAAAAATGAAGCCAACAAAATAACCAAATAAAATTAATAAGAAAATGAAATAATAATTTAAAAAACAACCAATAAAATACAATTTTTAAAAATTTGAAATAAAAAAAATTTTTAGACATTGTGTGTTTCATCATTGTAAGATCTGTTTTCTTGTATGTACATTAACATTTTCTTCAATATATTCCCCCAGTGTGTTATTTTTTGCATTTTGTCTTCAAGGAAGCTTTGGGATACAGAAAAGTCACATAGAGAATATAGGGGATTCTCATATACTCAATGCCCTCCCTCATTTCCCCTCTCCCTTATTAATATCATTTTACATGTGGGTGGTACATTTGTTACAATTGATGTACAAATATTCAGCATTGCTACTAACCATGGTCAATGGTTTACATTATGGTTTACATTTTAGATTGTACATTTTTATAGGTTTTTATGAAATTTGAAGTGGCCTATATCCGTTATTGCAAGATATGCTGAACAATTCTAATACCCTAAAAGTGCCCTACATTCCATCTATTCTACTCTTCCCTTCCTCTCCCCTCAGAAACTATGGAACCTGTAAGTTTCAATTTTTGAAGAATAAGATTCGTAGTTACTTGCAATAATATTGAAGGATTGACAAATTTGTCTCTTTTCTTTTATTGGGTACTGCCTATTGTTCTGGAGGTTTTCTTGTTCCTCTAATTGACAACATAGCAGGACTCCCCAGGATGGGAGTTTGATGTTTTCTTGTTTATTGTGTGGGTATATCCACCCACTGATATAACACACTGTTAAAATATGAACACTTACATATTCCATAGAAGCCTGCCCCAGGTCCACCCTGTCCAATATACCCCCCACATCCAACAACCTGCACCAATAACCCTCCCCTGCCATATTTGCCTAAAGGATATTCTTACCATTGTAGTTTTAACCACAGACCTGCAAATCCCCAGAGTTCACCTGCTTCTTCCCCCGACACTCCCCCATTATCAATGAATAGTCCAACCCAACTCCTCCATCCAACCCCCCTCACAGACCAGCACCTCCAAATCCAATCACATCACTGCATCACTGTCATGCTCATCCACTGCACAATTACACTCTTCCACTGTATCGTAGATTTTTCCCATATGGGCATCGCCTATGCCCTTTTTTTTAACCATGACTTTGGCATTTCTGAGTTATTTTCATTCATCTTTTGGTTTTGTTGATATCATAATATAGTTTTGTTTTTTTTTTATTCAAGAAGGATTCACATGTGGTATATCCCCTAAAACCTTCATGTTTCATCTAATCTGATTATTGTGTTTACAATTGAACCATGACTTGGTTAGATATTAAAATTATTGTACCACACTATTTTTTTAATTTATTGAAATATAGCACTCATACATGAACATACATAAACAATAAGTATATAGCAATACTTGTGAACTTACAAAACAAACATACATAACATCATACAGGGCTTTCATACCTCACCTTACCACCAATACCTTGTATTGCTGTTAAACATTTTTAACTAATGATTAAAGAGCACCCTCAAAATATTACTACTAACCAAAGTATTTTCCCCCAACCCACCCTATTATTATTTTTTTATATCATTTATACATGAACATACATAAACAATAAGTGTATAGTAAAAGTTGTGAACTTACAAAGCAAACATTCATAACATCATACAGGGGTCCCATACAACAACCCTCCAACAACACCTTGCATTGTCATGAGATATTTGTTACAAGTTATGAAGAATATTGTCAAACTCTTACTGCTAATTATAGTCCTTATCTTACATTTGGTGTATTTACCCCCCAACCCACCCTATTATTATTTTTTAAATATATTTTTATGACAGAAGTTGTAAACTTAAAAAACAATCATGCACATGTGCAGAATTCCCATACAACACCACGCTATCAACACACTACACCATGGTGGAACATTTGTTACAGATTATGAGATATTATCATCCAATTATTACCAGGTCCACAGCATACATTTGGCACATATTTTCCATACTCCCCCATTATCAACACAGTATATCTTTGGCATAAATGAAAGATATATTACATTTTTACTGTTAACCACAGTCCATACGTCACTCCAGGGTATTTTTGCCATGCTTCTCCACATTCCCACCACCCTGCAATAGTGATGTACATCTATTCTAGTTCACAAAGGACACTCTTGCATATGTACTATCAACCACAATTCTCATCCACCTCCGGGTTTATCGTGCTATTCAGTCTCTGGATTATTCTCTAGCTTTCTGTCAATTGGCATTTACATCCCTAGACTACTATTTTCAGCCACATTCTCATTTATAAACCAGCTGTTACTCACTATAATGTGTTACCATCAACTCTGTACATTTCCACACTTTTACAGTAAAGCTAATTAAAACTTCTACACACATTAAATATCAGTAGTATATCTCAGTCCTCCTCTTATCTCCTTTAAGAATCCACTACCTACCACCAAGTCTTGAAGATATTTTTCTTCTATTTCTTCTGGAAGCTTTATGGTTCTTGCTTTTATATTTAGGTTTTTTTTAATTCTTTTTGAGTTAATTTTTTTATAAGGGGTGAGATAGGATTCCTCTTTCCTTCTTTTACTATGGATATCCAGTTTTCTTAGCACACATTTGTTGAATAGACTGTTCTGCCTGAGCTGGGTGGGTTTGACAGGATTGTCAAAAAATCACTTGACCATAGATGTGAGGGTCTGTTTCCAGCCATCAATTCCATTTCATTGGTTTATGTGTCTGTCTTTATGCCAGTTTCATGCTGTTTTTACCACTGTAGCTAGGTAATATGACTAAAAGTCCTGTGTTTTTCCTTTTTAAGATGTTCCTGGCTATTCAGGACCCCTTATCCTTCCAAATAAATTTGATAATCATATTTTCCATTTATTTAAAAAATGCTGGTGGGATTTTTATCAGGACTGCATTGAATCTGTACATCAATTTGAGTAGAATTGATATTGTAATGGTATTTAGTCTTCCAATCTGTGAGCAAGGAATGTTCTTCCAATTATTTAGGTTTTTTTAAAAATTTCATTTAACAATGAGTTGTAATTTTCTGAATACAAGTGCTTTACATTGTTGGTTAAGTTTATTCCTGAATATTTGGATTTTATGTGTCGTATTTTCACCACTCTTTTCACACCGTTAGTAACTTTTATTGCTGTAATCATTTCTAGACTCTCTTCCAGGCCTCTCTCTCCTGTCTTTTCTTTTCAGGTTGTAGCACATCCTTTAGTATTTCCTGCAAAGCAGGTCTCTTGGTTACAAAGTCTCTCAGTTTGTGTTTATCTGTGAATATTCTAAACTTGCCTTCATTTTTGAAAGACAATCTTGCCAGATATAAGATTCTTGGGTGGAAGTTTTTCTCTTGCAGGATCTTATATATGTTATACCACTGTCTTCTTGCCTCCATGGTTTCTGGTGAGAAATCAGCACTTACTCTTATTGAGTATCACTTACATGTTATGCATTGCTTTCCTTTTGCTGATCTCAGAATTCTCTCTTTGTCTTTGGTATTTGACATTCTGATTTGTATGTGTCTTGTAGTTGGTTTATTCAGATTTTTTTGGATGGGAGTATGTCATGCTTCTTGGACATGGATATCTATGTCCTTCAATAGGGTTGGGAAATTTTCTACCATTATTTCTTCAAATATTCCTTCTGCCCCTTTTCCTTTCTCTTCTCCTTCTGGGACACCCATGACATGTATGTTTGCATGTCTCTTGCTGTCGTTTTGTTCCCTGAGAACTTGTTCAAGTTTTTCCAAGCTTTTATTCATCTGTTCTTTTGTATGCTCACTTTCAGAGGCCATTTCTTCAAGCTTGCCAATCCTTTCTTCTGCCTTCTCAAATCTGCTCTTATATGATTCCAGTGTATTTTTAATTTCATTTATTGTACCTTTCATTCCCATAAGATCTGCTATTTTTCTATGTATGCTTTCAAATTCTTCTTTGTGCTCATCCAATATGTTCTTAATATCCTTAATTTCTTTAGCCATCTCATTGAATTTATTAAGGAGATTTGTTTGAACATCTATGATTAGTTTTCTCAACTCCTTTATGTCATCTGGGGGCTTATCTTGTTCCTTTAACTGGGCCATATATTCCTGTTTCTTGGTGTGGATTGTAATTTTTTTGGTGTCTTGGCATCTGGCTTACTAGAGTATTTATTCTGGGTGCAGTATTTCTCTTTAGTTTAGGGCTTCCTGCCCTTTCTCCTTGCTGGTTGTTTAGTAGTAGCCAAGGATGTAGTTGGTGCAAGGATGTAGTTGGCTCAAGCTACCCTCACTGCCCCAAGGACCGATGAAGCTTCTCCCCACTTTCTCCTTTGCCATGGGTAGGGATGGAACCACAGCTGTGTGTAATAATCCAAGTTATGCAGGCCTAGACTGTAGTTACCCAGAGAGACTGATGAAGCTTCATGCCTCTTTCACCCCTGCTTCGGGCGGGGATGGAGCTGCAGGTGTGGGCAGCAATCCATGCAGTGCAGGTCCTAGATGACCACAGTTGCCCTGGTAGATTTCTGATTATTTAGTCTGTGCCAGCTAAATGTACCTGCAGTTACCTGGGTAGGCTGTTGCAGGGCCCACCAGCTTCCTCCCTGCTAGAGGTGGAACTGAAGGCTAGGCTAAAGCTGCAGGCCAATCTGGGTGAAAGAAACTGGTCTTTAACATCATTGTGATTTTCCGTCAGCCTGGCTTTCCCTTATGCTGGGGGTGGAGTCAAAATGGCAGCTGCCAGCCTCCTTCTGACATGGACAGGCTCAAACTTCAGCTGTTCTTAGTGTTACACTTTAGCCTGCTCAATTTACTAATCAGTAGCTGAAATCGATGGCCAACCGTCTCTTCCTCCTTGTTTTTTGGAAATGGAGCTTCCAATTCCTGCCACAGAACAGCTCCTAGGGTGGCTTGCGTTGCCAAATAGGATGATCACCGGCCTCCGTGGCGTGGCCTGTTATTTCCCGGAGAGGCTGGCGCAGCTCCCCCGACCTTCCTCCCTGCCCAAGGTGGGCCTGGGGCTTAGGCTAGAGCTGCAATCTGATCTGGATGGAAAGAAGCCGGTCCCTGCCAGCACTGTGATTTTCAGTCAGCCCTGCTTCCCCTTGTGTCAAGCACAGACTTAAGATGGCAGCCACTGGCCTCTTTCTGACTTGGACAGGTTCAAACTTTAGCTGTTATTAGGATTATACTTTAGCCCACCAAATTTACTAATCAGTAGCTGAAGTTGGTGCTCAACTGTCTCTTCCTTCCCCGTTTTTGGGAAGTGGAACTTTCAATTCCAGCCATGGAACAGCTCCTGTGGCGGCTTGTGCCTCCAGTGGAGGATGGGCACCAGCCTCCGTGGCATGGAGGGCTCTACTTACAAATCTTCTCTGCAGATGGGCAGTCTCCTCCTTCCACTCTTTCAAGGATGTTGTAGGATGCACTTCTGGTCTCCTGGAGCCTCCAAACAAGTGCTCTAGATAGTCTGGGTGATCATCAACTGCCTCGTAGCAGAAGCTTATTCTAGGAACTCCTTACTCTGCCACCATCTTACTGGTTGTCCCACATTGTTTTTTTTATATCATTTATTACAAGGAAACCATGGTTTGATCTGTGGGTTCAAGTCTTCATTCTATAAGTGTGGCAGCCACAGAAGCTAATGTGATTTGGTGATTTTTCTCTGTCCCCATTTCCTTCCCCTAGGATTATTTCAGCCAGTGTACCACAACCAGGAGTTTAAATTACAAATAAAGAGGTGATGTTTTTAGTGTTTTTACTTTATTCCTCTTTCTGCTCCAATTACCTGCCATTCTCTACTTTTGTGCCACTGTTCTTGGTGGCCAGTAGGATTAAGTCACAGACTCAGAGAATTAAGAAAAGCTAGAGAAGAATAAATTTTCACGCAGAAGCTGTAGTGAAAGAGACATCAGGAAAGTTCAGACTTGGAGATATGACTATATTTGTTTCCTGAGAATGATGTTCTGCTTGATTTAGTTTTATTTTTTACAACATATTATAAAAGTAGAAGGGACTCAGCATTCAGACTGAAGACCATGGCTATAAATTGGTGAAAGGAAATTCTTAAAAGTCTTCACACGAGATCTATCATCAAAACTAGTGAAAACATATCTTCCTGAATGGAATAAGATTATACCTGGAGTTATTTTAATACTTATTTGTTTTCATGCCACTCAGCACATCTAGTAGAGTTCTCAGGCTATTAAATGTTAGTGACTCCAAGGTATTTTGGACATGGATGGGTTGTATTGCTCCTCTCTCCATATCAACCAGTAAAATCAGGGCTCATTTTCACTCTGAGGTGACTGCCAGCTCATGGAGACTCACACAGGGTAATGTGTGAGGCCATGAAATCACAGTTCTTAGCAGAGAAGGTTTGTTCAAAGGGTATTTCTCAATCTTTCTGAAGTGATGGTTTGCAGTTGAAACTTTGTGTCTATTAATTGTGTTTTATAATGAAATGTTTGGAGAAATTTTTTGAAAATATATATGAGAAAAGCAACAGAAAAAGCAAAGATCTGTCTAGACCAATTCCATTAATATACACAGATGATGATGTAATTGTGTTTTTATTGTTTCCATATCACAATATAGAGAATAATTTCTTTCCATACCAATAAACAACTTTTTACAGTGTCATGTTTTAAAGCTCCTAATTGTCCATTATGTTCTTTAATGTATTTCTCCTACCCAGAATTTACTTTTACCTTAGGGATTATCCCTATTATTTGTTATTTTAAACAATCTCTGAAAGAATCATTTGCTTCATCAATTAATTAGGTAAACTCTTAGTAGTGAAATTTTTAGGTTAAAAGGCATATGAATTTTTAGTCTTCTATTGCATTTCATCAACTCACCCACCACAAAATTTGCAGACTTGTAATTATAACCTGTGTGAGGCTGTCCATTACCCTGCACCATTTCTGGCACTAGCTATTAATCAATAATTATATCCTTGCCAATCAAAAACAGAATATGGGATATTGTTACTCTTTGAAGTTTTATTTCTTGAATTATTGCAATTTAGAAAAAATAAGTTTAATGGTGATTTATAGTTCTTTTTAGTCAATTATGCATGCAAATCCTACCACTATTTTTTGCTACTAGAGTCCTGTTTTTTCTTAAAAATTAATACGTAATATTTTTTGCGTGTGTATGTGTATGGCTATATATGCATAATCTCTCTATCTGAAATTTATCCTTCTTGTTAAACACATTGTTCATTTTATCACTTTTTAATCTGGCTTATATACATTTTACATTAAAAGAAGTATGTAAGGTTTTAGGTAATAAAAATCTATTAATATTTTATATTATAGTTTCTTAGTCTATGATCTTAATATGAAATAGATTCAGCAACCCAAAATTATAACTCTGTTTTCAGTATATTTTAATATTTATTTTATTATAATTGGTATTAATATATCTGTACTTAATTTAGTGCTAGCTAGAATTCTAACATACCTCTCCAACTTGTCCAAACACAATTTATTGAATTAATTATTTTACTTATTACTTGAAATTCCAATTGTATTGTGTAATAAGTTCTCATAATAAGTTCTTGGGTCTATTTCTCAACTACATAGTCATTTTCACTGCTCAGTTTGTTTTACTGCACCAAATTCTGGCTACATTCTTCTTTTTCATTTCCAAAGTTTTTGTTCTACTTTATATATTTTTTTCTTGATGATGAACTGTAGAATAATTTTGTCAAGTTCATCTCAAAACCCCAGTGAAATTTCAGGTAGAATCAGCTTGGATAGAATTAGCATCTAAACAGAATTGAATCTATGCATCCAAATACGAAATAAGCATGTATTTCTCTGTTAAAAAAAAAAAAGTTTCCGTTGCTCAAATATTCAGCTGTGGTTAAGTTATTCAGTCTTTTCCAAAATTATTCAGTACAATTATTATATTATTTTTTGTTGCTGCTATAATGATTAGGACCTTTTTTCAACCAATTTCCATTTAATTTTCTGACAAGATCTTGTTGATGTTTGTCATTCTTTTAACAGTTCTCTTAGTGAATTATCTTATCAATTCTAGTAGTTTTTAAGTTTATTTTCTTTAGTTTATTAGGAAATACTATTGCTAATAATGATTTCTTTATTATGTGTTTATTATATGCCAGGCTTTGCAATAAACACTTGGCATTCTTTAATTAAGAACACATAGTAAGTTATTCTTCTTATTACATAATCTTTTCTGATTGCAAGATCTAGGCAAAAACAGCTAAATCAAGGTCAAGTCACAGTGCTGATACCGTTTTTATTTTTGAATTCTTTGGAAATGCATTGATTATTATATGAGTAATTTAAACATCAACTATTAGCTTAAGATAGAATCAGAAGTAATATATTACTTCTGTTACACAGAATTTTTATAAGATATATATGTTATAAGAATTTTTATAAAAAATATATGTTAAATATGATCAAATATGTTTTCAGCATTTTTAGCATCTGCTGTAAGGATCATGTTTTCTTTTGTAATATGTCAATACATTGCAGTCCTATAAATATGTCAGATTAATTAGGTTCTGTCAAAATTTTAAAAATAGTGCAGTATCTTATTCTTAAAATTAATTTTGAAATGTTTTTAAGAAGCTACATTAATTCCTAGGTTAAATAGTTTTCTGTTTTTAGGGCTTTTTCCTTCTATACACCTCTCTATATTTGTTGAAACATGTATATATTATGTATATGGATTACATTATAAAACCAAAAGAAAATCATTTATCTGATAGAATTTTATTCCCAAGAAATTTTACCTTCATCAAAATTAATTGGAAATCATTGTCATTTTCTTTGTTTCAGAACTTATAAAGCGTGCAGAAATTATCTGTTATAATTTACTCATAAAACATTTTGTATAAGATCTTTTTGGAATTATTATTAGTATTTTTGCACAGCATTTACATCTTATTTAGCTGTCTTTGCTCTATTCAGATGTATACATTTCATTGAGTCAAATTTGTTAATTCATAGTTTCTTATAAGTTTAGTTTCCATTAAGATCTCTCGTTATATCACCTCTGTAATTGCTAATATGGTTTATTCTCTTTCTTCATTTTTCCATGACAAATCTCAGCTAAAAGCTTGCCTCTTTTATTAGGTTTTCTGAAGACTAAGCTGCTAAGTTTAATTATCAATCCAATTATTGTTCTGTTTTGAACTGAATTTCTATTTTTATCTATATTCATTCTTTTTCGTTGCTTCTCTTAGAATTATTTTATGTTCTTGCATATTAGGGCAAATAGTTGATAAATATCTTTAATAATAAAGTCATGTAAAGCTATGATTTCTCACAGAAGATTAATATTTTCTGAACCACTTCTTTTGATTTATAGTTTTGTAATTACTGTTTACACTTAAGTAATCTGCATTGAAGTTTTCTTTTCAACTTGAACTCAACTTGCTTTGGAGTTTGTAAATTTGTGTGTGTTTGGGGACATGTAATAATAGGCTAGGCTATGCTTTGGTAATAAATAAACCCCGACTTCTCAACCTCTTAAAACAACAAAACTTTATTTATTTCTCCTGGTCCGATTCAGGTTAACTTGCTCTCCCTGCCTGCTCTCCTCCAAAGGGGACTCAGGTATCTCGTATGCTTCCATGTTGCAAATCTATTATCATAGAGTCCCTCTTCTCTACTTCAGAGGTGAGAAATTGAGACTGCTGTAAATACGAAAAAATGAAAACAAACAGATTTTTTTCTCTCCACATTCCCACTGACAAGAATTCAATCACATGGTCCCAATCTGACCACATGGGAAGACTGGAAGCAGAGTATTTTTCTTTGCCCAGGAAAGAGAAATGACATTGTCAATGTATGGCATCTCTATGTCACCGAATACACACTGATTTTCCAAATATTTCATTAATTTATTTATCCCTTGCTATTAATTTTGCAACTTATTAAGTTGTGGCTGGAAAACAGACTGAAAAATTGAAATTTGTTGAGCTTCCCTTTAACAACTTGGATATAATTAATTTTGGTAAATGGTCCATAAATATAAAGAATATGTGAATTCTTTCAAGGGCAGATAGTGATATATATCTGTTAACCAAGCACATTGATTTGATTCCTAAGATCTTCTTCATAACGCATAAATATTGGTTTATATTTCTTAATAGCAAGATACTTTGTAATGTCTCCTTATATGCATATCAGTTGTTTTATTTTAAAGTCCATAATTTATTCAGATTTCCTTAGTTTTTACCTATTGTCCTTATCTATTATTTATTGTCCCTATCGATTTATTTAAATCTGATCATCTAGCTGAGATAGTATTTGTCAAGTTGCTCCACCTTAGTTACTAGTTTTTCCATTTGTCATACTTTACTCTTTAGAAGGAAGCCACTATTTTCAGCCAGCACTTCAGGAGTGGGGACTTTAGTATCATCTCCTCGAGGATGGAATGTCTATGTAAATTATCTCTCTACACAAAATATTTGTCTCTTTTCGTCCATTTATGTATATATTCAACCATTTATTTATGTCAATAGGTACTCATGGATGTCTATTTTATAATTTTCAGTTGCTCAAAATTTTCCAACATTGACTATACGAGTCTTTTAACACTGTGTTTCAAAGAGCATTAGTTTTTATTTTTATAAAGTCCATCTTACCAATTTTTTTTTTCTTTCATAGGTTATGCTTTTGGTGCTGTTATGTAAAAACTCATTGCCAACTTCAATGTCAGCTAGATTTGTTTTCTTTCAGAAGTTTTATAGTTTTGCATTTTACTTTTAAGTCTATGATCTATTTTGAGTTATTTTTTTGAAAGGTGTAAGATTTCTGCCCAGATTCATTTTCTTTGTTTCATATGGCATCCAATTGTCCCAGCACTATTTGTTGAAAAGAATGTTTTTTTGGCATTGAAGTGCCTTTGTGCTTTGTAAAAGATCAGTTTACTGTATTTGTATTGGTCTATTTCTGAGATCTATTCCTGAGCTCTCAATTCTGTTCCAACAATCTATATGCCCATTCTTTTTCCAGTACCATATTTTCTTAATTACTGTAGCTTTATAGTAACTCTTAAAGTCCGGTAGTGTGAGTCTTCAAACTTTGTCCTACTTCAGTTTTGTGTTCACTATTCTAAGTCTTTTGCCTTTCCATATAAATTTTAGATTAATTTGGCAATATCTATAAATTAACATTCTGGGATTTTGAATTGGATTATATTGAAGTTATAGATTAAAGTTGGGAAGAATTGGTATCTTAACCATATTAAGTCTTCTATTATGTGAACACAGAATATTTTTCCATTTAGATCTTTGATTTCCTTCATCAGTTCTGTAATTATCTGCATATAGATCTGGAACATATTTTTCGATTTATACTTATGTGTTTCATTTTAGGTGATATTAAAATGAGTATTGATTTTGAATTTCAGAGTCTAGTTGATCATTGCTGGAATATTGGAAAGCATACGGCTTTCTTCCTTAACTTATTCCTGTGACTTTACTATAGTTATTTATTCATTCAGAAGTTTTACTATGATTCTTTGGGATTTTCTACATCGACAATCATTTAATTTGAAAATAGAGGCAGTTTTATTTCTTCCTTCCCAATTTGTCTGACTTTACTTCATTTTTTTTTTGTCTGATTGTACTAATATGGTTTCTAGTATGATGTCAAATAACAGTAGTGAGAGAGGTTATCCTTTCCTTGTTCTCATTTTTAAGTGGTAAATGTCCAGCTTCTTATGATTAAGTATGATATTGCCTCTTTAATTTTGGTAAGGGTTCTTTGTCATTGTGGAAGTTACCCTTGACTCTTAGTTTGCTGAGTATTGTTATCGTGTATGGATGTGGGATTTTTTCAACTGCTTTTTCTGCATCAATCAGTATGATTACATGATTTTTCTTCTTTATCTTATTGATATCTTATGTTACATTGATTTTTGAATACTGAATCAACCTTACCTACCTGGAATAAATCCAACTTAGCCAAGGTCCATATTTTTTTTATAAATTGTTGGATTTTGTTTACTAATATTTTGTTGAGGATTTTTGCATTTATACTTATGAAAGGTATTGGACTACAGTTTTTCTTTTTTATCATGTCTTTATCTGAGTTTGGTTTTAGAATAATGCTGACCTCATATACTGAGTTAGTAATTGTTGTCTCTGCTTCTATTTTTGTTTTTTGGAAGAAATTATCAAGAATACTTATAATTTCTTTCTTAAATATTTGGTAGAATCTTCCAATAAAAACACCATGTGGACATGGTGATTTTTTTGAAGGTTATTATTATTGATTCAAATCCATTAATAGATAAGCTCTATTCAGATTATCTCTTGCTCTTTGAGTTAGTTTTGGTAGTTTGTTTCTCTCAAGGAATGAGTCTATTTCATTGAAATCATCATATATTGGGACACAGAGTTGCTTGTGGTATTCATTCGTTATCCTTTTAATATTCATGGAAATACTAGTGATGACCCCTCTCTCATTTCTGATATTAGTAATTTGTGTCTTCTCTTTTTTTCTTGATTAGCCTAGAAGTTTGTTAATTTCTCTGCTCTTTTCAAGGAATGAGCTTTAGTTTCCATGAATATTTTTCTATTGTTTTCCTATTTTCGTTTTTTCCTGTCTTAATTTTTTATTATTTCTTTTCTTTTGCTTGCTTTAGGTTTAAATTTCTCTTCCTTCCCTATTTTCATAAATTGAAAACTTTGGTTATTGATTTGAGATCTTTCTAATATATGTACTTAATGCTATTATGTTCCTTCAAAGTACTGTAACTGCTACATCCTAAACTCTTTGATAAGTAGTAATTTTGTTTCCATTTATTTCAAATTATATTTTCATTTCCCTTGAGATATTTTCTTTAACCCATGTGTGCTTCATAAGTGTGTTGTTTAATTTCCAAATGTTTGGGTATTTTCCAGCCAGCATTGTTATTGATTTCTAGTTTAATTCCACTGTGGTCTATAAAACATACTTGGTATGATATCTATTCTCTTAAATTTGTTAAAATTTTTATGTCCAATAATGCAGTCTATCTTTATGAATGTTTCATTTAAGCTTGATAAGAATGTGTATTCTGTTGTAAGGTGGAGTATTCTATAAATGTCATTTAGATCAAATTGATTAATAGTGCTGTTCATCTCTCCTGTATCCTTACTGATTTTCCTTCTGCTTTATCTACAAATTACTGGAGAGAGGTGGTACAATCTCCGCCTATAATAGTAGATTGTCTATTTCTCCTTGCAGTTTTACCAGGTTTTACCACATGTATTTTGAGGTTGGTTAGGTCCATATACATTAAGGATTAGTGTGTATTCTTAGAGAATTGACCCCTTTATCATTATGTAATGGGTCCTCATTATACCTGATTGTTTTTCTTAGTCTGAACTCTGCTTTATCTGAAATTAATATAACTACTCCATTCCTTTCTGTTGATTGATGTTATCAAGTTATAGCTCTCCATTACTTTACTTTTAACCTAAGTCTTTCTATTTAAAGTGCTTTCTTGTTATTTTTTAATTTTTTAATTTTATTTTATTTTTTTTTTTAAGATTTTATTTATTTATACATTTATCCCCCCCTTGCTGCTTGTGCTCACTGGGTCAGCTAACCACGCCACGTGGGCGGGCCTGCCTTCACCAGGAGGCCCCGGGAACCGAACCCGGGGCCTCCCATATGGTAAACGGGAGCCCTACTGATTGAGCCACAGCCGCTTCCCGTCTTGTTATTTTTTTAAAGTCACTCTGACAATTCCCATCTTTTAATTGATGTATTAAGACTATTCATATTTTAGGTGATTGTTGATTTAGTTAGATTAATAATGACCACAGCTGTGACAGTTTTCTATTTGTTCCATTTTTCTTTATTTTTTCCATCTTCTTTTTCTGCCTTCCCTTGTTTTTTTATAGTTTTTAAAAATTATTTTTACTTATTTATTTATTTGTTTTAGGAAGTACTGGGGATCAAACTCAGGACCTCTTACATGGGAAGCAGGTGTTCAACCACTAAACTACATCCACTCCCCTTCCCTTATTTTGATTAAGCATTTTATATTATCCCATTTTACTTCTCTCTTAGCATACAAACTATACTTCTTTTTTCAAAAATGAGTGGTTCCCCTTGAGTTTCCAATTCACCCTTTTAAATAATTTAAGTCAACTCTCAGGTGACATTATAATATTTCATGTGTAGTGCAGGTACCTAGTAACAGAGTATTTCCAGTTCCATCCTCCTATGCCTTATGACATTGCTACCATTCATTTCGCTTATCCAGATGTTATAATCATCCAATACACCATTACTATTACTACTTTAAACAGTTATCTTTTGATCAAAATTCTTCACTGACACAGTTTTTAAAAATTTATATGTGTTCCTGACCTATATAATTTTACTTCTTATTGAAGAACTTCTTTTAAAGTTTCATGTAAGACTGTTCTACTGGCAGCAGATTTCCTTCAATTTTTTGTTCATCTGAAACGGTTTTTAGTTCTCCTTCACTTTTGAAAGATAATCTCACAGAACACAGAATTCTAGTTTGGGGATTTTTCCTTTCAATACTCTACTTTTGGGAGTGGATTTCATGCCCATTCTTTTCTTACTCGCATGTTTTGTTTTGTTTTGTTTTGTTTTTACAAGAAGTTTGCTGTAATTCTCATACTTATTCTTCTATAGATAAGGTCTATTTTTCATATTTGGCTTCATTCAAGATTTTCTCTTTGTCTTTAGTTTTCTACGTTTTGAATATATTATTTATAAAGTGATGTTTTTGTGTTTTCCTGTTGGGTGCTCTCTGAGATTCCTGAATTTATGATTTCATGTCTGTCGTTAATTTTGGGAATGCTCTTTGCCATTATTACTGAAAATGTTTTTATACTCTATTCTCTTTTACTTTTCATTCCTATTAGCGATATGTTATACCTTTAGAAATTGCCCTGCAGTTTTAGGATAGTCTGTTCTATTCTATTTACTTCATTCGTTTTTCTCTTTGCATTTCAAATTGGGAAGTTTCTATTGACATATCTTAAAACTCATTGAATCTTCTGTTGACCTTGTTGAGTGTTCGAATTACCATGAAAGGCATGCTTCATTTATGTTACAATGTTTTTTATTCCTAGCATTTATTTTTTATTCATTCTTAGAGTTTCCATCTCTCTGCATACATTACCTATCCTTTATTACATATTCCTACATTTCCCATTGTAACTCTTAACATGTTAATCATAGTTACTGTTAACTGCTGTCTTATAAACCAACATAAGTATCATATCTGAATCTGATTTCAGTATTTGATTTCCTTCTTGAGACTGTTTTATTCTTGCCTTTGGCATATCATATAATTTTGTTGTTGAAAGTCAGATATGTTGTATCATCTAAGGGGAACAAATATTAGTAAGTCTTCAGTGTGAGGATTTTGTTAATCTGTCTAGGAGTTGGGCTGTGTTTATTGTTTCTATAGCTGTAGGTACCAGACATTTCAAATTCCTCTGGTGTCATATAGGCCTATAGTATTTGAACTCACTAGTGGTGAAAGTGTTAAGTAAATGGCATGAATAAGCATCAAATCAACATAAAATTATACAACACTAAGTGCTGGAAAGGAAAAGTACCAGATGTTATAGAAACAAGCCTTTAAAGAAATGCGTATGTCAATAAGGACATCATTGAGATCAAAGTGCATGGTTTTCTCCTGGGGGATCTCTGTCAAAATCAAGAAGAAAATGTAGTCTTTACAGAAGAAATGTTCTTAGGATTGTTTTGAATATAAAATTTTAAAAATAAAAATGAGAAGTTGGAAGACACAAGAAAAATTAGAATGAGTGAAAAAAAAGAAAAAAAAGATTGGGACGGAAGCAGGATACATCATGTAAGCCTGGGGAGGCAATAGTAAGGAGTTGGGATTATTTGTTAATTTTATTGGTCAGCCATGGAATGGTGATTTACACATTAATGGACATTTTCCCTACAGTGTGGAGAATTAATTAGAAAACATCAAGAGAAAAAGCACCCTTATATTTTTTTATGTAGCATTTTATGTAATCTAAGAATCTTTTAAAAATAAATAAAAAATATATTTAAAAAAAAGAGAGAGAAAGCAAATGCAGTAAGAGAGAAAGAAGATGATGAATTAGTAAGTGTGGTAATCTTTGTACTGTCCAATAGTAGAGCCATTATAAATGTGATTTTTGAGAACTTGAAATGTGGCTAGTGTGATTAAGGAACTCAAATTTTAATTTTATTAAATTTGAATTAATTTAAATTTTAAAACTGAAATGGTATAAAATAATTTTCCACTAAATAGGACGTTTTTGTTCACATAGGATTACATTTCACTTTAACATTAAGAGTTGCATCACATACCATATTAGATTGTATTGTAACATCTATCATGCACATGCATCATTTCTATTGTTACACAAAAACTACTCCCTGAACTAGTCAATGTCAATGGATTGATCCAATTCAAATGACTTTTTCCTATGCTCTGTCACATTGTAATTTATTTACATATTGCCTAAATAGTTTGTGCAGGTCACATGATACCACTCAAATCTTAATATGTATGTAAATTCTAATATACAACATGGTTTTATTATTATTTAATTAAATTCTCTTTCTAATTTGAAGAATAAGTATAGATTGTTAAATTTAAAATAAAGGCATACTACAGAATTGACTGGAGTTGCAGAAAATAGAATTTCTACCAGATCAGTAAAATGAAAAGGAAACTGGAGAAATATGCCACAAATTTCATGTTGAAAAGATACTGCAATTTGTTGCAGCAGAGCAAAATGAAAAAGCTGATGTCTATATTTGTGTGTGTGTATATATATAATTAAAGATAACAACATAGATAATAATGAGACACTTTTAACAAATACACAGTAAATTTGATGAGAAGATCCTTCCTAAGTAAAATAAAATTGACAAAATTAGTAACCTCAAATCAGAATTAAATGTACCACAAAATATGTTTAAATGAGTTTAAATAGAACCTGAGATTTTAGCAATGGGCAGCTATAAACTGGATTGGACTCTAGAACAAAGAAAAGAAAACAATATTTAGATGGTGAGATGCTAAAAGAAATTATTATTTCAGTAATAGAAATTTAGTTAGAAAATTTTGTAAAATATCATTTTTTACAAAACAAGTAATATCTTCAATTAAGCCATCAATCAAGGACACCTTTCTAACAATATCAAAAAACAACTGATTCAATTTTTTTTTAATTGCAAGTATTTTTCTTTGTCTTTAGTTGAGTCATGCAATGTGAGACATTGCCCAATTAACATTTCGGTATATTTTGTCTCAAAAGACTTCCATATTTATGAGAAATATTGTCTTCACAGGCTAAAATATTGAACTCGTGGCATATGTATTATCAGATCTTTACTTCTGTCAAAGAAGATTTTCAGCTAGATATGCAAAATCTAGTTTCTATCAATATAGTGTTCCAGCTGTGGTAGGTAAAAAATCTGAATTTATTGTAATTTTGAACAAGAGCTGCATGCTTTCTTTGTTGTTTTGTTCCATTGTATGATTTTTATTGAAAATATTGGTGCTCAATTTTCCAGAGACAACTCTATGAAAAATATAATGAATATAATTGTCAATTGTTCAGTTAAACATTGAAATACTATGACACATTGCTAGTTTATGGAAATGTTGGTAGAAATTGAAGAAAGTGATCTTGTGTTCATTGCCAATTCTTGTTTGAGTTACGGAAGATACTTTCAAATTTACATATTGCTATCTCCAAGACAAGATTTTCCTGAAACAATTGAATTCTGGCCAAATGTTCAGTAATCAAAGACAAAGAAATGGTAGTGCGACTTATGTTTTCTAATTGATATTACAGTACATAGAAATGAGCTAAATCTGAAGCTTTCAAGAAAGAAATAGCTTATTTGTGACCTAGCTAGACAAGTACATGAATTTATATTGAAATTAAAACTTTCTATAATACAAGAATAATGATTTTATATTTTCTAACATGAGTCAATATGCATAAGTTTTCATTGTAACTGATGTTACATAAATTGCCAAAACCACTACAAGAAAAATGGAAAAATGCTTTATTAATATTGGTAAATTTATCGTTGTTTTTCAATTTATGAAATATCCCTATGGTTAAATGTTAATAAAACTGAGTTTTTATATGACCTAGTAAATTAGCTTAGTTTTGAAATGGATGCTTTGGTTTCTAAGTTGTTTTAGTTTCTTAGGCTGCTCAAAAAATGGGTAGGGTTAAAAAGTGGGGACTTAACTGCTCATGGTTTTGAGGCTGGGAAAATGTCCAAATCAAGGCATCATCAAGGTCATGCTTTCTTCCCAGCCAGCAGAGATCCTTGACTCTGCCACATGGCAGGGCAGGGCAACCCCTGCTGTTCTTCCCCACCCCACCCCCCCGCTTTTTTTTCTGTGTTCAACTGATTTCACCTTGCTTCCATGGCTTTTTTTTCTGTTGAATTTCATTCTCTTATAAAGTACTTGAATAATAGGTTGAAGACCCATCCTGAATGAGGGGGTTCATACCTTAACTAAAGTAGCTTCATCAAAAAGTCCTACTTACAATGGGTTCATACTTACAGGAATGGATTAAATTAAAAACCTGTTTTTCTGGGGTGCATACAGTTTCAAACCACCATATAAGTCAAATCAAATATTTGAAAAATGATGAATTAATTTTGTTATTGTGAATGCAAAAATTAAAGGAAAATGATTTTTAGTATTAAAGTCAGATTTTTCAAAGCTTTCAAATTTGTAAAACTACTTCTTCAACTAAATTTTATGAGCTCTAAATATAGATCAGTACTTATGATGAAAATTTAATATCCAAATTGAGATGTATTAAAATGCATATTGGATTTTGAAGACTTAGTACAAAAAATGTAAAATATATCATGTATTTTTAAAGACTGATTACATGCTGAAATTGGAAATTTTAGATATATTGGGCTACATAATATATGGTAACCTAATGACTACTAGAAAATTTGAAACTGCATATGTGGCTGACATTATATTCCAGTTGGACAACACCAGTCTAAGCAAGTAATGAGGTTTATACCAATAGCAATGGAAAGGGGAAGAGGGGAGAGATTGCAGATATAGTGAGAAGTAAAATCTATATTTGCTGATGGATTGGATGATGGGAGGAAAGAGGGAGAGGAAAAGCAAGACTAATTACCCAGTCCCTGGCTTGAGAGTCCTGGTAGATAGTGGGTTATTACCAGAGATATGTCAACTATGGGACATATGGGAAGTATAGATTTAGTGGTTAAAGAATGCAATAATTTAGTTAGAGCATCTTTAATTGGAGCTTTTTAATGGAGATGATGTAGATGTATCTGCATGTATGAGAGCGTATCACAGTGAAAAGATCTATTTTGATGCTGTTTAAATGATAGTTAAAGTCATAAGACTGAAATTTTAGAGAAGAAAACATTGGCAAGAGTTTGGCAATGCAGGGATGCGATATAGAAGAGCTGTGGAGGGAAAACCATGAGAAAATGATGTCAGGAAACCAAGACTTGGGAGTGTTTTAGAAAAGGAAAGAGTAGGCAACGTGTATCAAATACTACCAAAATATCAAATAAGATGTGGACAGAAAATAACCTACCGCCTTTGGCCATAAGGTTATTGGTGAGTTTTACAACAGCAGTTTCAGTGGCAGATTTGAAGGGGAGCCAAACTGGAGTAGATTTGAAAAGTAAATGAAAAGTGAGAAAATGAAGACAGTTTATGTTAAACAACACGTATCAGAAGTTTGTTTGCACATGGCTGAGATTAAGGTTAATAACTCTGAGGGACTGAGAAAGTGAGATTTTTTTTTTTTAAGGATTGGAGGGAATAGTTGATGTGGTTAAGCTGATAGGATTAATCCCTAAAGAAGGAAATAATAATTGAACAGGAGGTTCAAAGGAGCAATGTCATACAGAAGTTAAAAAAAGGAGTATGTGTCCACAGCATATTTGGGAGGATTCGCCTTTGAGACGAATAGTGATAATTCTTCCGTAATTCTTCCTTTTATATTGACCTTATCTGACATTAGTATAGCTTATCTAGATTTCCTTTTGTTTGTGTTTGCATAGCATATTTCTTTAACTTTTCTAACTTTCTGTATCATTATATATAAGCTGTTCCTCTTACATGCATCAAAAAACTCTTTTCTTATTTAAGCAAGTCTAACAATATTTTATTTTAAAAAGATGTAGAGCACGGACATTTCATGTAAAAATGAATACATTTGAATTTATATCTTCCATTTTACAAGTTACTTTCTATTTTAATCTCCTGTGCTATATTCCTATTTTACTCTTTTCTGGCCTTGCTTTAGCAGTGCTGCTTTTATTTTTCCATTTTTTTCTGTTAAACCCATCGATTGCATTCTTAAATTCATGTTAAAGTATTTTTCAAACCAAAATTTCCATTTAAATCATTTTTTAATGACTTAATCTGGTGAAATTTTCCGTCTATTTATTTTCTTGAACATATTAATCACAATTATAATAAAACCTGCTTCTGATAATTCTAATAAGTGGATCATATACATTTCTATTACAATTTTCATTTTTACTTTCATATTGCTATTTCTTTTTTTAATTATTATTTATTTATTTTTAAAGATACTTAGATTATACAAATGTCACATAAAAAATATAAGGGATTCCCATATGCCCCGCTCCCCACACCTCCCACATTTTCCCATATTAACAACATCCTTCATTGGTGAGGTACATTCATCGCAATTGATGAACACATTTTGAAGCATTGCCACCAAGCATGGTTTAAAGTTTACATTGTAGTTTACACTCTCTCCAAGATTTATAATGGCCTGTATCTGTCATTGCAATGTCATTCAGGACAATTTCCAAGTCCCAAAAATGCCCCCTGTATTACACCTGTTTTTCCCTCTCCCTGCCCTCAGAACCTCCAGTGGCCACTGTCTCCACATCAATGATATAATTTCTTCTGTTGCTAGAATCACAATAAGTCTATAGTAGAATATTAGTAAGTCTACTTTAGTTCATAGTTCATTCCCCAATCCTGAGGGTTCTGGGATGGTGATGTCGACTCCACCTCTAATTGAGAGGGGACTGTGATCCCATAGGGCCGATGGATAGGAATTTCTTGCTTCCAGTTGTATACTCTTTCAGTTCCTTGTCATCATTTCCTTGTTTGTTGTCCTGGGTGAGACCAATGAACTGGAGAGTAGGTGTTGCAACTCTGTTGAGATTAATTTCCTTATTATGCATGATAAGTTTATTGAATACTGGATATTCTGAATGAAAAATTGTGGGAGGTTCTAAATGATAGTGTCATTTTCCAGGGAGGATTCACACAACCCACTGGAAGGCAACTGAACGAGGGCAAATCACCTCTATCAGAGTCTGAAATAAAGTCTGGTTTGCAGTCCTGATAAGTCTCACTTAACCTCTGGTTCAAACATGCTCTGAACCCACTAGGTATCCCAAATGAGAACTGGGGAGTTTACTGAGATCCCTTCTCCTTGGCATGTGCTGAACTCCATTTTTGGTATCTCCAGCACTATGAGATTACTGAAATTCTTTGCTTTTCAGTCATTGTTGCCACAGCTTTCAGAACTTTCACCTAAGAAGCTGAAATATCAGCAAATGTCTAGTGGAAAAAATCCACAAGGGTTGGACTCAGTTCTCAGCACTTCCCTTTTTTCTGGGATGTTGGCATCTCAAGTTCTGGATGTCTTGGCAGAACTACAATTTTTGCTTCCCAGTCATGTGGCTTTTCTGACTCTTGACAGCAGCCCTCTGATCAATTTCTCAACCTCTCTCTGCATAGAGAGAATGGGGAACTTCCTCGAGGGGAAAAAGCACATGGGGAAATTTGGGCTTAGCTCACTTGTCTTCCTTTCTGGAATTCTGTCCCCTTGAATCCTAGTTGCCTCAGCATCTTTCCAATGCATTCAAATGGGCATTGGTCAACTACATGCTACTACATTATCCTCAGAGGCAGAACTCTAGTCATTTAAGGATTGTGAAACCAATCTTTCTGGTTATGTGATATTGCTCTAGCAATTCTTTAATGCATTTTCATGTTAATATTAGTTCAGAGGAAATGAAAATTCTACCATTTTCCCAATCTATGTTGGTCATTCCATTTATTTTTAGTACTTCTGTGTCACTTATTTTATGCATACCTCTTAGATATGGAAGATGTTTGGAGGTTTTTTTTAACCAAATCTGATAGTCTTTGTTTTTAATCTGGAAGTGATACTAAACTAAAATAGTTGTGACTTTATTTTCCTTATTTTGTTCTTTTGCATTCTTTTTAGTACCTCCTGGTTTTATGAAATCCCCACATTTTTCCATTGCTCAAATTAAATATGTTACTTTTTTCTATTGATGTGTAAACTATTAATATTATTTTTGTTTATTATCAGTCACCTTTAATATAGAAGCAAAAGAAAAAAAACCTGTGTACTTATATTTTGAGGATTGAAACAAGCATCACACAAAAGACATATTCAGTTCCTAATCTGCATCTCTGTGGGTGTGAACCCACTTGTAAATAGAACCTCTGAAGATGTTGTTAATTAATGAGGGTAGACCTTAATCCAATATGGCTGAAGTCCTTGTAAAAAAAGGAAATTGGACCTGGAAGCAGAAACCAGAAGTCAGTGGAAATCAGAGTGGCAGACAAAAGAGAGATCACTATGTGATGGATGTTTACCAGAACAGTACAGAATCCAGGAGAAAACAAGACCTGCCAAACCTTGATGTTAGACTTCTAACCTCCAAACCTCTGAGCCAATAAATTCCTGTTGTTTAAGTCAACAAGTGAGTGGTATTAGTGTCTGGCAAACTAAGACATTATATATTTCCAAAGATATCAAGAGCAACTGATCATTTAAAATGATAATTTTTCACATTGTACTTCCCTATGACAATTTCTCACTTTTATTGTAAGAATATGAGATTTCACAGAAGATTGTTAATTTCTTATTTTTTGCCTCTTATATGTACTCTTTCATAATTATTTCTGATATAGTCTCACACATTATGAACAAATAATAAGACATGAATTCCATTTTTGTAGGTTTTTTTTTTCTCAGTCCACCGCTCCCCGATGCTACGTCTTCCCCATTCATGACAACTTTGTTTTGATTTCCTCCTATTTGCTACCATATTTCTCTAGGTAATACTTTCAAGAAAGAAACAAGAATAGTACATTATCTGAATTCCTGGATATCTGTGAATGGTTATTTTACTCCTTGGCATAAAAACCATAATTTATTTGAGTATGCAAATATTTTTCTCCACAGAGTTCACAGGAGTTACTCCTTGTTTTTTTTTTGTAGTACTTTTGTCACATAAAATTCTGTTACTGATAATTTTTTTTTATTTGTTGATAATCTGGGAGTAATCAATTTATTTGTTCATTGTGTGTCTCTATACACACACACACATTTGTGTGTGTTTGCATTTTCCTATCTGGATGTTTGAGAAAAGTTTTCAACTTTTAAAATATTATTATGTATTAGTCTCTTTTCTTTCTATTTGTGAGGATTTCAGTAATTTATATTAATAAACTCCCATCTATTTTCCATTAGAAATGTTCAACCTTATTTCTTTGAGTGGTTCATGTCTTCCATCTTCTTTACATATGTTTTCTTATGACATAATAACAACTTAAAAATTGGTATCATATCCCCATACAGTTTGATGAAATGAGGCACAGAGGGTCCTACAACTCCCCCCACAGCCACACAGCTGAAAAGCAGCATGTCAAGATTTGACCCCAAATTTTGTGACACCTATACTATATACCTATATATATATACTTGTGGCTCCTAATACTATATATTTTATTATTTTTTTAAAACATGTTACCTGATCAGACTACAATGCTGCTCTCTTTTCCATGAGAAAAGAAATATGTTCTCTCTCTCTCTATATATATATATATAATCTCAGAAAGCTAAATAATTAGTGTCATAGAGTATGGGGCGGGGTGAAATAATAAGACTATAGCTCTCATCTTGGGGATACTAAAATAATTTTCTAAAATGAATCTCAAAGCAAAGTTCTCATTTCAACAGTTCAAAAGGATACATCGCAGGAGGGGCATTTTGGAAACTGGCAGGTCTCAGTGGATGGGATTAGTATAGCCTTGCAAGGAAAAAGATCATTGGTAAATTCCTCTGCATACAGCTAGGCAATAGGGCTCCTAAGGTAAGGCTGTACTTTTGCAGAAAGGAGACGATGTGGTGGCAGAGCAGTCAGCTTATGCAAATTCCTGCTGGTACAAAAAAAGAGACCTTTTAAGCTGCCTATTACTTTATTATTGCTGAAAGAAGAGAAAGAAAAATCTAAAGGGAAAGGGCTGGTGGGGAGAATTAAAGATCTAATAACAGTGAGAGCTTGCTGCCCAAGTTGTGTCTCTTGCTGCGTTTGAATGATTTTTTTCTTTGTCGACAGCCATGCACTGGGCTATTTTTAGCATCTCTTTAATAATTGAGCTGTAGCAATTGTGCTTAGCAGCTGAAACAGGCAGGGAAAATAGCAACTCAAAGAAATAGCGCGGCAAGGTCATAATTTAACTCAAGCTGCATTGTGGAGCCCACCTTTCCCAAAGGTAAAACGTTGAGGTGAAAATAAATAAATAAATAAATGCCTGATGCGAGTAGAATACAAAAGGAAGTGATGGAATTTTTTTCCCTTTTTTTTATTAAAAAAAAAAAAATGCTGAGAAGGTGCCCAATGGGCACCTTTTAGTAACGTAGAAACTGGGGAGGGACGATCTTGTGACTTTAGGTGGCCAACAGGACCAGATGACTTAGGTTGCCAGCAGAATTGAGGCTTTCCTTATTCCCAGGCCTGAAAAGAGACAGAGCATTCACTCCCAACACCTCGAGCAACACACAATTGTGAGTGGCGTGAAGAGAAAGAATCAGAAGATGGTACTCTGCCACTGAAAAAGGAACTGATATTATGAGGAAGGGGAAACCTCACATTCCTGTCCTGAAAGGGTGTGGGGAGGGAATGGATGCCTTTGGATGGTAGAGTTAGGTTTTGCAAAGTCCAATTCTCAGATCCATCATCAAATACCTGATTTAGATCATCAAGCCAGTGGCATACATTGCATGTAGGTGAAATCATTGGCTTTGCATTACTGGCACCCTTCTAAGCTGAGTCTGCAGGGTTCAAAGAGAAATGAAGATGTGCCAATTGCCCATCTATGTGATCAGTAGAAACATTCAACCTGGGTAATTCAGGATGAATAAATATGTAAATAAATGAATAAACCTTTATACCTAAATTACCAATTATCTCCAATGAATTAAATGATCAGATTAGCTAGACAACTGCTAAACTGCTCACATCCCCTTTTGATCCAGGCAGAGATTCTAAAGGCTGATGAGATTGATGAAGTTGGGAGCGTTCTTCCTCAGTGTTTCAAAGTCTTATCCTCCTACATTTTTCCTCCTTTTTGTTTCTTTTGCTTTAATACTCCTTGCCCTTCACTACCTCCATCTGTTTTCCTCGATTGCATCCTTTCTTTCTTCATTATATTCTCCTTTGCCCTTATACTTCCCTTCTGCTTTCTAGCTTGTGATTTAGACAAGAGCCTTAGGCAACAGGAGAAAGTTTCCAGGCTGAGCTGGGTTGGTGTGACATTGCATGTAGTAGAGGTCAATGTGACAAAGGGACTTCCAAGAGTGCCTAGATGTATACAGAGGCTATTAGCACCTTATAATGAATGTGAATGGATATCCCTAATTGCTTACATGACAAAGACACAATTTCCTCCATCTGCATCTATGCCTTTTACCTATCAAGATAGCCATTACTTCAAAACTAGGCTTTAAGAGCTTTAAAATAGAAAGCCAGTATAAAGAGGCAATATTTTCACATATTCCTTAAACATCAGGGTAAATGTTAATTCATGCTTTCTTCCAAATAGAAAAAAGAAAGGTGGCAGGAAGGAGGGCTGGTTAAAATGTCAGTCCTGACATAAATATTTAAATCTCTTCAGAAACTTCTGAGTCTTCAGGAGGCCAATGAGGGAGAGTTTTCAGTTGTGATAAACTTGAACAAAGACCAAAAGAATAGGGTCAGAGTAAATTCTGATCCACATTAGAACTGCTTTTTCATATGAAATTCATTCTGCAATAACCAAAGTATGATGCAAAGAGTAACAGACAAAATTATAAAAGCTCAAAAAACCATCTCTGCAATTGGCTTGTAATGAGGGAACAATTGGATAGAATTGCTTGGTTGGGAAACACTTCTCAGGAGATACAGAGAGGATGAAGGGATATTTGTAGGGTTGTCTTGGGATGTTGTCTTTTTATTTTTGCTCCTGTGAGTTGCTCAGCACACTGAACATGCAGGCTCTGTCCTCTTCCGGCAGGCAGGGAGAGATATCCATATATCATTACACTTGCAGGCATTTAGCAGAATGACAATTTTCAACTTCACAGACTTTCCTGAAGCTCTACTGCAGCAGCCAATTGGATCCATGAAATTGAAAATTAGATCTGATGGGTTTGGAGGGTTCAGAACTTCAGAGGAGGGAACTGGTCTCTCCAAATTACTTGACTCCTGCCACAGAATTTTAGTTGTAACCTGTGTTAGTTTCCTAAGGCTCCTGTAAGGAAGTATCAAAATCATGGTGGCCGGAAACAACAGAAATTTATTCTGTCATAGTTCTTGTGGCCAAATGCCTGAAATCAGTATCACTGGGCCTAAATCAAGGCACCTGCAGGGCCAAGCTTTCTCCATAATCTCTAGGGAAGAATCTGCTCCTTGCTGGCTCCAGCTTTAGATGGCTAGCAGCATTCCTTGACTTGTGGCCACATCCTTCCGTTCCCTGTCTCCGTGGTCACGTAGCCTCTTCTTCAGCCTGTCAAAACTCCTCTTGACTCATTCTTACAAGGACACCTGTCATTGGATTTAGAGCCCACTCAGATAATCCAGGATGATCTCCTCACCTCATGATCTTTAACTTTATTACATCTATAAAGACCATTTTTTTCCAAATAAGGTAACATTCTCACATTCTGGGAATTAGGTTAGGGACATTTTTATGGGGATCATTATTTAGCCCACTATACTGCCTGTGTTCAATAAAATGCCCAGGGCCTCAGATCCAGTCAAATGCCACTGATTCCTTGGATGAGATATTTTACTATGTTGTTTCTTAGGTCATGATAATAGAAAGAATAGTAGCTAAAATTTATTGAGTAGTTTACATTATACTTTCTTTTTCAATATTTTGTTTTTAAA
This sequence comes from Tolypeutes matacus, assembly GCA_026826555.1. Lineage (NCBI taxonomy): Eukaryota > Metazoa > Chordata > Mammalia > Cingulata > Chlamyphoridae > Tolypeutes > Tolypeutes matacus. The sequence goes on from JAKSZT010053846.1 coordinate 3,009,233, forward strand.
GAAGATTTAGATTACATAAATGTGACATAAAAAATATAAGGGATTCCCATATACCCTACTGTCTTCCCCTCCCACACATTCCCCCATTAACAACATCTTCCATTAGTGTGGTACATTTGTTACAATTGATGAACACATACAGAAGCATTGCTACTAACCATGAACAGATTTGTTCTAAAAATTGTGGTGATTGCTACTAACCATGGACTATAGTTTACATTATACTTGACACTTTGCCCCACACAATTTTATAGGTTTTAAAAAAATGTATAATGTATAAGGTATCCATCATTGCAATGTCATGCAAGACAATTCCAATGTCCCAAAAATGTCCTATGTTATACCTATTCTTCCCTCTCCCTCCCCTCAGAACTTCCGGTGTCTACTGCCTTTATATAAATGATACAATTTTTTCCACTGCTAGAATAATTATAAGTCTACTTAAGGCAATAGTTGCATTCCTCCCTTATGTTTGTTCATTCCTCAAACTTGAAGATTTTGGAATAGTGATGCCCATTCTGTTTCTGATTGAGAGGGGGCTTAGAGCCCACAGGACAGATAGATGGAACTGTCTTGCTTGCAGTTGTAGATACTCTCTGTTTTTTGAGATGGGAGTTGTCCATCCTCTTCTTTTTGTTAGTTGTCCTGGGTGGGTCCAATGAACTGGAGAGTAGGTGTTGCAACTCTGCTGAGATTCAGGGCTCAACTGGCATATAAACACACTGAAGATTTAAGTCTCTGGGACATATATTTAACAAGCATAGTGCTAATTATAAGTTCAAATAAAAGTGGCAGAAGAGTCATGCATAGGGAAATTATAAATGAGTCTAACTTGTTACTTTGGGGAGCATGTATTCTAAAGTAAGTCTCACTGACAGGGTGCCAAATTCCTGAGATTGTCTGCCCTGCCTATAGATATGTATTAGACTGAACCATATAAAATTTATGATATTTTTCAGTTTTTGACCCCAAAGTGCAGCCATTTCACTTGGTTTATTTACATATAATCATTCATTTAAAATTCACATTTATTCCATAAGAAACCTATTATTACTCTCCTCATTTTACAGGTAAAGGAACTGAGGGATAGAAAGACTAATGAAACTACCCAAGGTCATATGGTAATTGTTATTATCACCAGTATTCCAATGCAGAGGGCCAAACTCCTAAGCCCCTGCTCTAAGCTGCTTCCAACTACCCTTTTCTTCTTTCCCTTAAGGACTTCTTCATCTTCAACTGCTGTGCATGAGACATTTCTGTGGCTTAAACCAGATGATGAACTGGGGACAATCCCTGGTTCTTGGTGGCAATCAGGTCATTTTTTTATCTTTTCTTGAATCAGGATACAAAGGACAGGAAAGGAAAAGAAGAAAGAAGATGGTATTTGTGAAAGAGGTGAGGGATAGGGAGGGAGCAAAGGGGAAAAAAGAAAAGAAATTACAAATGGGGAAGTAGTCAATTGAAAACAAGATGTAGGAAGAAATAAGATACTTCCTCAGTGAGAAAGGGAAAAAAGAAAATACATGTGTTGAGCGGTGTTCCAATACTGGAAACTATTCTACAGATGTTCTTTACTAGCTACTTAATACTCACAAAACCCATGCAAGGCTGCAATTATTATTCCAGATTTATAGCTGAGGAATTTAAGGTTAGTCACTCAGCAAGTCACTCATATATTAGAAACTAGGAAACCAAAGAATGAGAAGAAGAAGAAGGAGGAGGAGGAAGAAAAGAAAGAAATGGCTCATTATATTCCAAATCACAAACTAATGAAAAAGTATCCAACAACCTATAAGCCTGTGCTTGACTTCTGAAAGCAAACATCAGCACACACACTGCTTTCACTCAGATATTAAGAAATAAGGGAGACCATGAGACGATCACCATGGATGAGGAGGTGAAGAAGGTAAAAGAAAGCAGAAGATGTGATACACACACACAACTTAAACTTTTGGTAAATAATGCTACTATAAGAGTGAAAAACAAAGACTAACCAACTTGGGGAGAAATGTCCATTCAGTTGTTCAATAAATCGTTTATAATGGTTCATCTATATGAAAATAGTAAATCATAACTCCATAGTAGGAAACATGAAATCGGTTTCTTTTTCCTTGATTGTCTTAGTTTCCAGTGTTTTACAGAGTAGCAAGAAATGAAGATTTGAGATGCCTGGTCCTCTGAAAGCTAATATCTATAAGTGGAACAGCTACAAATAAGTAGTGGACTGCTCTTGGAAAAAGCCAATGCGATGTCCCCAAATGTCATCTATTTTCACTGTCAGCTTTTGGGACAATTACATCTCTGACTTGCATTAAGGTGCAGTGATTTCTTTCTTATATACTCTCTGCTCAAATAGGACAGCTGCCAAAAGAAACTGTTATTTCAGTTCTTTGACATATGCTTTGTTTTTTGTTCTTGTGGGATCTGAAATACTCTTTATTCTTCCTTCCAAGAAGCAAAATTCTAAACATGATACTTGCCTTCTCCTGATTAAGATGCAATATGTATTCACTATAGAGAATTTAGAAATGTGGACAATTAAAAAGAAAATATGAGGGAAGTGGATGTGGCTCAAGTGACTGGGCTTCCACTTACCACATGAGAGGTCCCGGGTTCGGTTCCCAGTGCCTCCTGGTGAAGGCAAGCTGGCGCAGCAGGCAGGTGCAGCGGGCAGGCATGGTGAGCTGATGCAACAAGATGATGAAACAAAAGAGACACAAAGAGGAAAGACAATGAGAGACGCAACAAACCAGGGAGCTGAGGTGGCTCAGGTGATTGAGTGCCTCTCTTCCACATGGGAGGTCCTGGGTTCAGTTCCCCGTGCCTCCTAAAGATGAGCAGACACAGAGAGTGCACAGCAAATGGACAATGAGAGCAGACAGCGACTGAAAAACAACAAGGGAGGTGGGGGGATAAATAAATAAAATACATTTAAAAAAAAAAAATGAAATTAACACCCACAAATAACCATTATTAACATTTGCTATATTCCCTTCAAAGCTTCTATATAGTAATATATAAATAATATAAAGTGCAGTAATGCTATATGTATAATTTTCATCCTTTTTACTTTACATTAAATATGAATTTAAACATTCTTCACATTGTGATTTTAAGAATATCATTGTGCTCCATTAATGTGTATATTGATTTACTTAGTAAAATTTAATGAGAGGCTGTTTAAGTGATTTTAAAATACATAGCACTTTGCAATTAATCACTCTTTCTTTACCTATGATAGGCACAGATACTTTATCACACAAATTTTTTCTACTTAGAATAGACAGAGCTTTTTTAACGACAACAATCCAGACCGCCCCGCTGTCAGCCTGAGTTGATATGTTACTGGAAATGTATTTCCATGTGCTGCTTCTAGACTGATGAGAAATCATTGTCATCTCCACCACCCATTCCTCTGTTACTTTGAGATGATACAGTATATGGAGTATCACTATCCCCCAGCATGCCCTGCTAAGAGGGCTCTCCTTGTCACCACCTCCTGCTTTGCTTGTAAGAGCTATGACTCTCCAAGAAGCAAAGCCATGCCATCTGACTATCCTCACACTGCTTCTTGGGCTTAATTTTTTGTTCTGATTCTTGCTTTGAATGAATATAGATAGACAATAGAGAGATGATGGTAGAGATGATAGAGATAGAGATAGATAGAGATAGAGATAGATAGATAGAGAGAGAGAGATAGAGAGAGAGAAGGAGAGAGATAGAGATAGAAATAGAGATGGAGATGGAGATGGAGATGGAGATGATGGGATGAAAGTGGGAGATGCTATTGAGGCAAAGGGAGCAAACAGTAATCAGACAACTAAAAAAATTAAAAATAAATAAAAACATTCATGCAGGAGAGGCTCAGCAGGCACATTATTTTTCATTATTTATTTGATTATTTAGTCAAGGAACACTTGTGGGAGAGATGCCCATGGACTTACTAACTCATGAACCAATATCTAAGTTCTCTCTAGATTCTGGAATTAGGTCTTTTATCACTGCTGATTTACACTGTTACTGTGAGATTTTCATCTTTATTCAAATTTTAATATGTATTATGGGGAGAAGTTGAGAAAGACTACTTCTGGACTTGTGAGTAAGTCACAATTTAAACCACGAATGTGTTTTAAATTTGAATTCACACCACGGTTATCTTGAGCTGATATATGCTCACTACAATTCACAGACACCAGAGAGCTAACAAATTGAAGTGACTTCAAAGACACAGAGATATATTTTTTTAATGTTCTATTGTGGATTTTACATTTGCTACTGTAACTAATTGCATCAAACGTGAAATCTAATTAAAAACTTATTGTGCCATCTGTGTTCTTTGGTTAAAGGGCATGTACTATTAAACATGTGCTGAAAAGGAAGTATTGAGAGATTTACTTAAAATTCAGTCTCTTCCATTCTCAAAGACTGCACAGGGGCAGAGGTAATCTTCCATTGTTATATCTAGTCTTTAAAAGCTTCTCAGCATCATTGCCAATTTTTCTGTTAGTTACAGACTAGAGCTTTGCACCACCAAATTAAACCTCACAATTTCAGCAATAGAGAAAGGAGAAAGAGGCAAAAATTATATGGGGGGGGGGAGGAGGGAGGGATGGGGAGAGAGAGAGAAAAAAAAAATTTTAAAGCCTTGCTAATATATACACATGGCAGTGTTCTGTGGGTGCCATCTTTTTTCCTCTTCGCTTTTATTGCAGATGAAATGCATTTCATATAATTGGTAGGCTTAAGATTTCCTCTGCTTGCAAATGGACCAACCTCTTAATAATTGGAGCCTCTTGGTGGTACATATATATAGCAAAAGTTAGTGAAGAGAAAATGGAGTGAATCAAGACAGGATTCCATTGGAGTGAAACCCACACATATGTAAAAATAAAACACAGTGAAACGACTACCGTGGTTTAAGTAACACTAGCATGGCCTATGTTTTGTTGATTCCTCCTCTAAATAATCACATGGTATCAACAACAACAACAACAAATGTGGGGTTTCAGGCTTAGTTGAGATGCTAAAATCAGTTGCAGAGGAAGTTTATGCCATCTCTTAGTCTTGTATAAAAACTGAAAATATTTATAGATATTAGATAAAAGAAGTCCTGGGAGGGCAGAGGCCTCCAGTGTATTTATATACCAGCAGCTGCATCTATGACATCAAGATGCAATAAAACCATCTCTCAGTAATGCATGCACCTGTTGTTCAAGAGAAATTTGAACAAATGGGCAGGGGCTGAGTGCTCCTAAGTGGTGGTGGGTGCCCCAGGATAGTAGATCTCTGCCGATGCACATGCATCTTCAGGGAGTCTGGGTCAGAGGTATAGGCATTGGTGGCGGAGTGCCCCTACCTTGGGCCTTTGCTAAACTGACCTCTTGATTCACACACACTCATCCATTTCTAGGCACAGCTCAAGTCTGTGATGAGACAAAATCTGTTTTTCTCTTGGATTGGAAGCAATGTCCCACACCACAGAAGACCCAGAAGTACACAACAGATTCTCTGCAAATGCCGGTGACTGATGGAGCAACAGGAAATTTGCCCCTGAGAGAATCCAGGACAGTTGCAACCCAAATTTTTAAAAAGGGGCTGCCCCTGATAGTTATTGAACAGACTCATTAAAGGTTGTGGTCTTCATAATAACCAGATCTTGTAGGCAAAGAAAGGATTGTGTTTGGGGCACTTGAGGAAAGGCTCAAAGATAGCCAGTTATTTGTCCAAGGTCACAGGCTGTGTCGCTGATCCAGGAATCGCACACAGTTGTTACAGTAACTCTGATTCACCTGGGCATACACATACCTGGCTTTACACCTGCCCTCTGTGGATTCTGTTTTCATCACCTGTCTTCTTTTTGAGTCTTATCTGTCCATGTTTTAATGCAAGGATAAACTGCAATAACCATGAGCAGCATACCTAGGACAGTACCTGTCCTAAAGCACAGCAATCCTATGAGTGAAGAACTATTATTTTATTCCCATTTACAAATAATGGAGGCAGAGCAAAGAAAAGCCACTTGCTCAAAGTCACTCAATAATAAATGGTGCTGAACAGATTTGAGCCCAGGAAGTCTAGTTCAGAGTCCATACACTTAGTCGCCGTGCTATGGTGCCTTTTTAATGCTCACAAATATTTGTTTAAAAAAGATAACTGAGTGGATGGATAAACATCCCTATAATGATTTATTGAATATGGGATAGAACAGAAACTTCTGCTCTGAACAACTCTGCTATTATACTTAACTTTTTCTAAAAGGATTTCAGTTGGCATGGATTTACTTAAAACAAATGTTTCCTGCATTCATCAATGATGTGGGGAGACACTAATTGCATGGGGAGGGAAGGGCCTCTTGGGCAATGCAAATGTATATTGCGTGATGTTCCTCTCAGTAATTGGACAAAATATTCTGAATATATTATAGGCAAATTAATGGGGAGAAATCACAAATTACTTAGCTATGTCTCTCAAGCACAGGAGCAGAAATCACTCTGGTTTAGAATCGCTAATTTTAATATTTTAAGTCATCAGGATGAAAAAGAGAACCTAATTTAAATACAATCTATCGGGATTTTGTGGAATGGTTGATGTTTTGTAGTACAAGAAGTAAGCATTTATCATGTATAACTCTCATTTTCTGGAGAAAGTCTGGTTAATTGAAAGTGGAATTTTTCCAAATAATTGTGTTCCTTCTTTTCTTTTTTATATTCTGTTTCCATAATACTGTAGGTATTAGATAATTTTGGTCAAGTAGATTTAGGTTTTAAATGGCCAAGTTCAAACCCACATTCAATTATTTTAAAATAATTATTATATGCTGTTTATAAATTATATTAAAATTGGGAAATGTAGGCAAATATAAAAATTTAAATCTCACTATTTTAATTAATACTTGTATATTCCAATCAATCTTAATTTCTTGTTTATGTCTGTGTATTTTACAAAATAAGGATCATACTCTCATCCTGATGTCTTTATATGTTGTATTAATTTCCCATGTTGTTAGATATTCTTCAAAACATAATTTTGGTGTACGCAGAATATTTTATTGGAGGAAGTGAGCCATACTATTTTTAACCAATCCCTAACTGATGATTTAAGTTTCCTGTTATAAACAATATTATGGTGAGCATTCTTGAACTGTTTTCCCCCACTCAATGTATCCTCAGGGTATCTAAAGTGTTTATAAATAATTTAATAAAGGATTGATGTCTTAAGAAAAATGCTTCTAAATCTTATTGTTTGCAAAGTTATTAAAATAAAAAAAACTTTGAAGTTCTATGTGTTATTTCTTTTATAAATAAAATCATCAATCAGATATAGATTATGAAATGTTCATCAGATTAGTTTTCCAAGTTTTATCTTCAACAGTTGCAAGAAATCTTATTACTCAGATTATTACAGTTGCAATTAAATGTATTTGGAAGAGAAACTATATGTTTATATGTATTATTAATGAGCCATGTGAAAGAAGTATATGTATATAGAAAGTTGATAGCATATTATTAAAAGAAATGTTATTTATAAGCAATTACCATAAGCAATTAACACATTTTATTAAATGAAATTAGAATTTTATGGAATAGCATAAGCACCATCTATTTAGATACTAATTTAATCTATATTTAAGACCACATGAAATTTGAAGAACATTTACTATCCAAGATAATTTTTAATTTGAAAAGTACTCACGGTTCACACATTACTTTTTCAATAACAAGTATAGTCAATCAATCGAAGAAATCCCATATTCCAGTAAGTTCCACACCTGAAAAAGAACAACAAACATACTCAATTTTGTCGTCAAATATTACCTCCACATTCCCACTTCACCTTTCATGATACCATTTAGTAATTTAAGTGGGTTAACCAGACCCTCCTTTTTTTTTTCAATCTATCCTTCCTTCCTTCCTTCCTTCCTTCCTTCCTTCCTTCCTTCCTTCC